>VFFE01006637.1:775431-894644 GCA_008921705.1 Burhinus oedicnemus | reverse complement strand
ACTCTAAACAAAATGGTGTTGTAAACTTGGCGGGGGGGGGAAGGTCAATAATTTTGGCAGTCTTAGCCTCCAAGCAGAGAGAAATGTTATTCATCCATGCACAACATATAATTCAGCCTAAGTGACAGGCTCTGCTCTGGAGAAATCCTGGCCTGAGCTGGCTTCCAGAGTCAATTACCGCTTATTCCCAGGGAGGCGGGGGGCGGGGGGCCAGACGGAGCAGAGGGGGCTGCCAGCAAGGCATGGGGAAATTTACTCTGTGTCAGCCTGCATGACACAGTACCTCATTTGTGGATAAATGTAAATCTGCTAGTTCTTTTTCACAGGCACTAAAATGTACAGTCTCTCCCCCCCCTTCCCTCCCCCCGTTCCCAAAACTGGAAAAGAAATCAGGATCATCTTAGAAAGCTACCTTATATTTCAATCAATCCTCTTTCATAAAAGTCATTTAAGGTAAATACCTGTGCAGACCTACAGCCCAACTATAACATTTACTGTGGCCCAAATCCTGAATTCCTCAATTGGGCAAGTTTCCCATTGAAGTTAATGGAGTTTTGCTTGAAAAAGAGCCGAGTAAAACCTGAACACTGTCTAAGGATTTGGTCCCCTGCTTATCTGCCTAGAGCACTGATGCAGTTCCACAAGAAGTGAAAAAATGAATTAAATTCCTCCAAAATACCAATCCCTCAAAACTTAAGGGGTAAAAAAGGGCATTGTTTTTGTGCATAAAACGTACAGAGAATCTCATCAAAAGAAGAATAATTCCCTGGGAAAGGATTTGAAAAAAGTCAAAAGAGAACATCTCGGAATAAATGAAGTACTTATTGCTGAAAAATGAGCTCAGATATATCTCTGCAAACTCTAAAGCTCAGAATTTACTGCATCATTCATGCCTTCTCCAGTAAGTTTCTTATCTCTCGTTTGGTATCACAACAAGGGATTCTGCATACTCTGTATGAAATACAACAAGACTGTGATTTTTGCAGTAATAAACTCTACACATGCATGACAAATCCAAGCATGCAAAATGTTTAACATCCCAGTTCACAGATACTTTGGGGACAAAATCCGATTATGAGTTATATGCCACAATAAATAGGGCTCAACGTTTCATAAAGCAATTTATAGTTCATAAAAATGACAAAATGTACCTGTCAGATAGAACGCGGAGAGCAGATCTCTGTGCTGCCTGCTGGAAGAAAGGGCAGAGATGTTTATTTTATATTCTGACTTGAAAATTACGAGCACAATCAACACTTTAAAAAATGCGTTACACACATTTTTGTCACGTGTCCAAAATGTTAAAGTACGAGCAAAGTAGCAGAGAGTCTATAGTCAAATGGACATTCCAGCCTAGTAAATGTAAGAACACTTTGTTAAGTACGCCATAAACCAGAAGATTGTCAAAGCACCGCACGGTATTTGAGGTCTGAACTACTCTATTTAGATGATTTTTTCTGCGGGTCCCTGAAAACTCGGCAGGGCTCGGTTCTCTGACTTCCCCTCTCCCCGCTTCCGCACTCCCACTCCCTCTCCTTTACCATTAGTCTCCTCCCATTCTTCCACAGAAACAAACATCACATATTTGGTTCCTTTTGCGACGAAGCCTGTAGCTATAATTATAAACTCTGCAAAGCTTGCCAGAGCTGCTGCAGACTTTTCATGAGCGCTGCCATGTTAATCTGCTGGCAACTTTTGACTAGGCAGTACAGGATTGACCTGTTGCTGGTTTGCTCCTCAGTTTTTGCCTAGTACAACGCTTTGGATGGGGTGGGGAAGCATGGTGCTTGTTCTTGTGTTAACCAGCAGTTCAGGGAATAGAAATCGTAGCCTCTCAAGTTTAATAGGACTCCCAAGCCTATCCCTGAGCTAGTTTGCCACTTTATTATTATTATTCTTTCCCCTCCTTCAATCACTTCAAGTGGTGTGATTCATGGCTTCGGCACAGTAACCGGCTGCTGAGCAAAGATGAAATCCATAATGTTTTTAAAATCTACTCTAAAGCCTCCATTCTACTTGGAGCTGCCCAGAGCGTCCCCTTCCCAGCCGTACCTGTCCGGGCGGTGCCTCACCTGGCACAGAAGGGACACAAAGCTAAGCAGTATGGAGAGCCAAGGGACAGGGGATGAAACGTTGATTTTCTCTTTGCAGTTACCGGTAAATATGTTTTGAAACCATTCTCCCTGGCTTCTCAGGCTGCTGGGGGCTGCATCCCGATCCCTGAACAAGCCGCACGGCTTGCAGGCATCCCACTCAGCACCAGAGGGCATGCAGGTAGCCTTTCTGGCTAGTCAAAATGCTGCTGACAGGCTGCAAAGAAAAACTTGGTAAAACCTGACTTGCGGTTGCAGTTACAGAGTGTTTCACAAAAAGGTGTGAAAAGATCCCCTGAGTGGATCCCTGCAGATCTGACTGGAGTGCAGAAATGTTTTGGGAAGGGTTTGTACTTGATTTTGGAAGCAGGCTTTCTGCTCGGGGCACTTTCTGGGATAATCTGGGCCTCCTGGGTCCTGGGAGAAGTAGTTTGCTGCGTATCACATACCAAACTGTCAGGAGACAAGGGCTGTGCTGCACCCCCTGTGGCTGGCATGGCTTGCAGGAGGGGTTTTCCTTAGCATTGACTCTCTGCAGTGGGAGTGGGAGTGTGCCCATGGTGTGAACATGCTGGGTTTAGCGTTAGGAAAACAATATGAGGAGCCTGGTATTTTTCACTGTCTCCGGTAGGTCATCTATTTGCACGCACTTTGGATACAACCCTGCCCACGCCATCCTGGACACTGGGTACAGGGCAGGCCTTAATGGGAGCAGCCACTCTCCAGTCCAGCGGGCTGGCACCACTTTTACTGTCCTCTGCAAGGGGCTTGTTATGACATTTCCATCCCGCTTCTTGTACGCAAACGCAGGAGAGACCCAAAAGGTAGGTCTTAAGGCTTAACCTTTTCTTTAACGCCCTGGGCCAACGCAAGTTCATCTCCCCCCATGTCTAATCACCATCACTAGCAGGAAGCTACGTCCATTTTGAGTTTCAAGCTGCCCAGCTTCGATGCTGATCCCTGCGATGTGTTATGCCTTTGCCTCCAAAACTCAGGACCTTCCTCTCACTATCAGAACCCTTTTCGATGGCCAAGTTGTGTAGAGACCATTCAGGTCACCTCTCCTTCTTCTCTCCTGCCAGCAGTCAGGGCTAGTCTTTCCCTCACAACCAGCCACTACGTGGCAGTGCTGATTAAGCCACTTTTAATGTTTCCCACTCTTGGCTCAGGCCACTGCAGGTGCTCATGTGGTTGTGCACTGCAACTGGTTGGGAGACCGATCCAGCTGAAAAATAACACTTTTTCTGTCTTCTCTTTTTCTTTTTTCCCCAGGTTATTTGCAAACCAGATCTCTCCTCTGAGCCGTTTCCCCAGGGAGAGGGTGTCACATCGCAGGGTGCGGTGTGAGAATGGGAAGGGGACTGTGGGGGCAGCGTGCAGCCGAGACCCTCGCTGCTGAGCTAAGGGTGTATCTGCCAGTGAGGTTGCTTTCACCTGACATCGCTCTCACTCCCTTCTAGGGAGCTGCAGAGCACTCCTGGGGCAAGGTGTATGTTGGCTGGAAGAGCCAGAGGGCACTGAAGGAGACAGGCTGCTCTGTAGCCACAGGCCTCCTGTACCTTACAGAGACCTGAAGAAAGCAAACATGGACTTTGGTGACACTAAAAGCCCCTAACATGGGGATGTGGGGTACATATCACTCTTGTATTCCCCTAAAATCCCTGATTTTGAGAGAGGGAGAAGAGCTGGATACTTTCTCTTCCAGTCTTGATGAAAGCTGCCCTCAGGAGGGAAGAGGAGAAGACTCTCATCAGGGCTAACCAAGCCAGGCCACGTGGTGTGGGACTGCAGCCTCAAGTACCAATCTTCAGTTTCCATCTTGGTACACCCAGTTGTTGACAGCTTTGAAAAGGTGATCCATTCTGGGCAAGAAAGTGGGTTCAGATGCAGGCAGGGCAGCAGAGAGAAATGTACAAGTGTTTTTCAGTGAGATCATTCTACTTTTTCAATTAGCTTCTCATTTTAAGACCTTTAATAAAGGTCCCTCTTCACCAGGATGTAATGCAGATTGCATGGGGCACCTCACTCTTTGCTTGGTGGTCGCATATTCTATAAATGAGACTATTGATTTCTTCCTTGCATGGTTTGAAAATACAACCCTGTTTGATTGCATATTTGTGTGACCCCCTGAGTTGGTAATGGCCCCATTTCTAAATGATGGGGGAATAAGATCCAGTCTCAAGTTTATTCTTCCTCCCTGGAGAAACAGATCTATTGCCTGCAATGAAAGGCAGTTAGCAACTATCCAGCAATTTTAATTCTAGCCTATATTGCTCCCCTCTCCTGAAGAAAGTGAGTTGTTGTAATTAAAAGTAGTTAGCAGTTCCCTAGCAAGTATAAATACTTGCAGCCACTAATTACAGTCTGCTCTCTTGTTCCCCTGCTAGAGGATTGGGCTGCTCAACTTAGGGGGAAATATCTGCCCTTGCTTCTCGCTAACAGTTTTTTGTGACCTCATTCAAACTCATTCATGAATCCCCATGGAGGGTCATGACCCATAGTTTGAGAAACTCCCGGCTACAGAAACAGCTTTCTGTGATTTATTATGTTTCTAATATGCTGGCATTATCTATGTAACAATGTAAGCAAAAGGGTGGTAGTTAGTATCATATACTGCCTGCATGACTATTTTTTTAATAGCTTGATTTTGATTGTGCTATTTAATTTGCATTTTATTTTACATCGTTAGCAACTTTACTAAGGCCAACTCATCATCCATCAAGAAAGATGAGAATATGTTCTACAGTCTTTATTATTCCTGGAAGTAAGTGACTATGCTGGTTATAGAAATTAGGCATAAGAAATAATTTTGAAGTTTGATATTGCTGACAATTTAAAGATCTCCAAGACTTACCACTAAAAAGTGCTTTATGGGAAGCTTAATATTCTCTTGATAAGTGATTGAGTGTTCACCAGTAATTAGTATAATCCTGATTTTTCAGTTCTTGAAATCAGTGGGGTTACTGATGGAGGAAGGTTCTCCTCAATATGAACATGGATATTGGAGGTCAACTGTCCTGGTTTGAGGTAAAATAGGACCAATTTTGTTCAGTAACTTTACTTTTTAGCTAGGCCCAAACCACGACATCAGCACACAACATAGTAACTTTAATGCTGAGTAGGAAGCAGGAAAGGGGAAAAAAAATCACTTAGGTAACTCAGGTACTTGGGCTTGAGAAACCAGCCGCAGTAAATGAGATGAATTACTCCTTTTCACTACATCAAGAGTTGTAAATTGCAGGATACTGGCTGGTTAGAGTTCTTCGCCCCCCACCTGAGTTGGTTACAGATACATTTAGGGCAGAGTTTCATTGATCTGCCTATAGTTCATTAATCATTCATGAAAGATTCTAGCTGTACCCCAAGACTATTGGGACAAAACAAGTTTTCAGCCAGCAGTAATCATGTTCAGGTTCTCAATCTCCAGAGATTGCATCTCCTTTCTCCATCCTTTATTGCAATGAGCCAGAGCTTGGGAACATAATCAGCAGATATTCAGGTTTCAGTGTGTGTTAAATGAGCTACCAAAATTACTTGAAGTGTCACAAGTTGCAATCTGTTGTTGAAGGGAAATCAAAGAGGAAATTAAATACATTCATTGTAATTGGGACTGAGCAGCGAGCTAGTTCATTGTAATTGGGACTGAGCAGTAAGCAGAACGGGTTGAATACAGCTATTGAGCTGGAGATATAGGAGTTTTAAGAGTGGTCCCCAGAAATCCCTCTTTTTTTTTTTTTTCTTTTCTTTTCTTAATCTGCTTGGAACAGAATTGCTTCATGAACTGCTGGGCTTGCGGGCATTTTTGGATAAGAAGCAAATGACAACTACTGCAGAATGTTCTGCTGGGCTTGGAAGAGTGTCTTGGAGGCAGACACTGCAGGCTGACTGTGGATACATTTTCCTATACCTCACCCACGGCACACTTTGGTAAATAAAAGCCAATAAATTGACCATTGGCAGATTCAGGCATTTCATTTTCCATTTTTTCTGTCCTGTGGATTAATCGTTGTTATCGCGAGAGAGCTCAGTTACAGCAATTAGATGGAGTTACACCCATTATACCAGAGACTTCACTGAGATGGCGCAAGTGTACAAGAGGTGAGAATTTGAACCATTTTTTTCAGTGACAGTGTAACAATACATACTACCCGTGCATGAGTAAATTGCATTGCTTCCAGAGATCTTGTTTGTCTTCCTCGGGTAGTGGGTGTTGCCCTGGAACTGTGCAGTGAACCATTTATGCTGTAAGTGAGCATCTCCCATATTAGCAACCACCCAGACTGCCGGACGTCACCCCGTATTGGACTGCAGTTAGTGAGCTGTAGATGCACTTTTTCCAAGCCAGGGTTAAGGAAAGATGTCAGTAGTCTATACTGCCATTTGGGAACCAGACCAGAACAAATACTTCTGTATCTGTCTTCTTTCATGTTTCACTCTTCATACGCCTTCCATGTTGATTCTGTTTTAATTTCCTCAGGTTTTGTTTGTTTTCAGCTTAAATGCAGTTTATTCCTAAACTAGCGAAGCCAGGAAGAAAATTTTGTGAAGGGCACAACCTGATTGCATGCCATAACTTGGGCCACAGGACTCTCCAGAGCTTTTTTGCTGCTTCAGACCTGGGAGCCGTTGTGGACCTAGAGCAAAACTTCTGGATAATAATCTTATGGTGAACCCACCTCAGTCCAACCACACACACGGTTTTTCACCTTCTGTGTTAAGCTGTGAGTTTAGTCCAACTCTGTTTATAGGCACCTTCTTGCCCTGGAAGTTATACCTTTGCCTGTGAGACGGAGCTGCCTTCCAGCCTCACAGCTCCGCTCCCTGCGCAGATGTTTATAGACTGTGATCAAGCCAGCCACCAGCCCTGCTTCAGACAAGCTCAGTTCATTGCACAGGCATCTGTCACTCCAAGGCACGTTTTCCGAACATGTTAGGCATCCTTCTCCCTTGTCTTGAAAACCCTCTCAGTTTTCGGTGGTTTTGAAAAGCATAGAGCTGCGCAGTGTTGCAATGATGCTCTCATCAGGGCTCAAACCAGAGGTAATGAAGCCTTCTCGCACCTACAGACTTGCCCTGTTTAAATGCCCGTGAGAACAAGAAGTTGCCCAAGGAGCTCAGGTCAGGCAATTTATCGTAAGTGATTCCTAATGTGCCTTCTCTCACTGCATTATTCTGTACTCCTCGCTGTTCCTAGGGGCCTTTCTTGAGAATTGCTTTCCAGTGTGGATTTCTGAGGGATTTAAAATCACTTGTAAACTGCAGCTTGAGTGTTTCTCTGTAAATTTGCAATATAAATGTGCGAATGTGATTTTCACTGTCCAGTTGATATTTATCTAAGATTTACAGGCTGTAAGACTTAAAAGGGTCTCCCTTCCTTCCCCTTTTGGAGTTGGTTATCATCAGAGCCACATCTTTTAAGAAACTATAAAACTCTTTCTGGATCTCATGATTTTTCCAGGCCTTTCAACACCTCAGTATTCATTTTTTCACCCTGGAGTTTTATTATTATATTTCTGGCTTACATTGTTCTTTCTTCTCTGCTTTGCCCATTAATCCTTATTAATCCTCAGGGGCAGCACAGTCTAGTGACTTGAACATGGCACCTGGGAGTGAAAGACCCAAGCACTAATCCTGGCTTTGCAGCTGACTTGCCATGTGGCTTCAAACAAGCCACATCTCAGTCTCAGTCTCCCTGTCAGTTCTACAGAGATAATAATTCTTGCTTAGCTCTACCTAAATACCTCTCAGGGGCATTGTATTAAGTAGCTAATACTTGTTAAGTGATTTGGATCTCCAAATTACTGTATAATCAGCATGGGTATTAACCATACAGAGAATTTTATATATCTGTAAATGTTGAGTCTTCTGTCCTGCATCTGTTCAGATTTTTCCTGCAGTCTGGTCCCAACAACCACTACTTTACACTAATTAAAAGGTTAATTTCCAGTGACACTGGAGGAAGGTCTCAGTCATTGCAAGTGAAGCAGCAGTCACCTTGGGAAACTTCCTCTGTCTCCACAGAAGTAGCCTCCTTATCCAGGAAAAGGTAACTTGGTTGAAGTGCTGCTTACACTTAGGAAATTGCAGGCAAAAATTGTCAGTGTTGTGCCACAGGCTTTACAAGATTTATTGGGGAATCTGAAAGCTCAGAAATTAAAGTAGAATTTTTCCAAAAGCCCATATATGTGAAAATAGAGGAAATACAAGCCTAAATTCCCCAAATAGTGGTAACTCTGCCCAGGGAGGTGCTATGTCAATCGACTATGATGCATTTGTTACTACCCAAGTATCTGCTTGGATTGTGCTAGGAAATAAAAAAGAAGACAGGCGATAACATCCTAGGTTGATTGAAGTCAGTGGCTAGACTCCTGCTGACTTCAGAGGAGAGACGTTTCATCCTAGATGCAGGAGAAATTGTAGCAATGGTTCCCCAGTCCCTTTTTCTTAAATGCTAGTTTTGGTGGATTGGCTGCTGGCTCTTTTTCCTTATTTCTTATCGTGTTCTAATATAGCTGCCACTCCCTTTATAATGTCCTTTTCCTCCCAATTTCTTTTCTTCATTAATTTCTTTTTAATTCCCTTAATCCCTTTCCCCTTTCACGCTCCTTTTGTTTTCTGACGTGCTCTCAGCTGCCTCTTTCTCTGTTTCTGCTACCATCCATCCCTGTGCGCCACATCTCCTTCACACGGCTCCTCGTGCTGACACCATCCCAGCCAGAGCTGAATGGCCAAGGGGAGCAAAGCGAGCTTGACCTTCTGCCTTGCAGAGAGCAACAGGCAGCTCCTAGAGAGGCTGGGAGTCTGTGTTTGTGTGCGTGCACGCGTGTGTGAGAGAGATGCGAGCGGGGTACGTTCTGCTCTTACAGCTTTTAATAGCTGCAATATTACAAATGGCACTAATTTGTGCTCTAAATTATTTGTGACTGCTGGTTATTTAACCGTTCTCTTACAGGCACGCTGGAATGAATTTGCCTGAAGGCAAACAGACGCTTTGCGGCCACGCTTCAGCGGGGCGAAGGCTCAGGCACGGTGGCTGGCTTCAGCGAGGGCTTGCTGCAGCAGGAGGAGCGACGGCGTGGGCTGGCGGGCTCACGAAAGACAGGGACAAGGGAAAGCCAGCCGGGAGATGTGGGACCTAATCCATCTTTACATCCCCGATCAGACAGCACTGCTGAATTGATTGCATTGGGATATGTTCCCACGCCAGTCAAAACAGATGTTCATACAGTAATTCCAGTTCACAAGTGGAAAAAAAACTAACCAAAGATTTCAAGAAGATGGGATTAAAGAAGTTACAGTAGATACAGAGATGAACTGTTAGACTTGGAAAGAGGTGATACCAGTGGAAAAGGGTGGGTTTTGGAGATCTGCTAGAGCTAAAACTTGGCTTAGTCATGACATCCACATGAAGAGACAAGGAAGATGCCCTTGTATTTTAAGTTTATTTTCCAGTCTATTTTTAGAGGATTGCTACTGAGGAGCATGGAGATCAGAGTGCCATGTTTGAATGTCCCCAGATTTTGTGCACGTCCAAGAGCCAAGCTGATCTCTAACCTTTTTCACTCTCATTCATGGTGGTGGCATTCAAATTTAGAGCTTGATCCTGCCTGCCAGTGCATGACAGACATCGAATCTGATTTTGTAAGATAGGCAGTGATGTGAGCCAAGTTTGGCAGGACAAGACTGAGCTCTTACTTTGTTTCATCTGACAGTTTCAGTGAGGCAATCTTGGTCTTCTTGTCATGCCTTGTGAAAGTGCAAATTTAGATGTCACAGAGATTTTAAAATCAGAGCTGGCAAACCACAAAAAAAGCTTGGCTCAGCTGGCTTAAATCTTACTCTGGATTTTAGTTAAGTTGGATACCAAAAGGATTGCTTCTCTAATACACAGGAAATAATGGACTTAGCCGAGTTCAGTAAGGCTGTTACAGTGGCTATTCCTCCAGTCTAAAAATGCACTCGTGTTATAGTGACAGAGGGCTGAGCCGAGCATTTGGATTAAATACAAAACCATCTAAGGTTCCAGCCATTCCTTAACCCGAAAGTTAATTTTTCTGGTTTTGCTTATCTCTGCTTTGTGCAGTTTTGGTTGCAGACTCGCATGTGGCCAGACTTCATGAAATAAGTTTCCTGTGCTCAGTGGAATGAGAAACTTCTCATCAGAAAGATTTTTTTTGTCCCCAAAGTTTATCAGGGCACTTCTTGAGAGAGAAATTCATTTGCAGCAATGATGCAGGCCCTGTGTTTTTTTTTCCCCAGGGCTGAGTGTTCTCATCTCCTTTTCCACTCATTTTCCCTTCTGATCAAGCATCAAGTATTGCAGTGATGAAGAGGTGAATAAAAGGGAGCACAACACTAAAATGACTTAATGTGGTTAAAATATTCGGACGTGGCATATTTGAACGCAATTAGCACTGCCTAAAAATAGTTCTAATGATGAACAGGGCTATGCAGTGGCATGTTGTAATTTGCCCAATATAACTCTTCTCTCTAGATGTACCTGACTCTGCCCTCTGCTCGGCTGATCTTCAACTTCTGAAAGCGCCGTCCTAACAGAGGAGGTCTTATGGAAAGAAAGCTGGTAACCACTTTGCCCCTTTTTCAATTTGTTTCAAAGTTCATTACAGAATGCTTCAAATTAGCTGGAATATTACATTTCATATGCAGAAGTAGTGCTTATATAGACTCTACTAAAAATTATTCCTTCTGAAAGAAGATGTACGCATGACCGTTCATTTCAGGATAATTGTTATCTTTTTGTTGATTGTCAGTCCATATCCAGAAGTAAGAGAGAAAAGTCCCACAGGTTATTAAAAAGGTTGTCTTTAAATACATTCTATCTCTCTCGTTTTTAGCTACCATTAAAGAAATGAAGCATGACTTTATGACTTAAAAAAATAAATCATTTCCTAATGCTATTTATGTAGGGACACGGCCACACCAATTGCCATTGGCCACATAGATAGACTTTTGTCCTGTTGCAACAACAAGATGGATTGGGCTGGTCCTAAACTCCTGTGCTGCAGACAATCCTGCCAGAAAGATGCATTTCCAGCGCGGAGCCCTGGCATCCGTCAGTGCATACGTGACGAGGAGGAAACATCAGCACGTATGTCCCCACTGGAGCTGTGGGTGCAACTCGAATTATCTTCAAGCTTTCCAGCTCAGCAATGGCCAGAGTGACACTGGAGCACGGATGGGTCTCCCGGGGCCAGCAGCTCACCCTGGCTGTCCCCAGGCTGCCGTGGGTAGGGGACAGCCCCTGGACCCCTGGGAGGGCGCCGGGCTGGGTGGGCTGCTGTCACCCCGTGGGGCTCCGGGTGTCGAGCCAGACCAGGCTGCTGAGACTTTTATTTTACCATGCTGAAGCTGTTCCTGGTGAACTTTCTCGGGGCCGCTCTTCGCCTGAGGTCTCTTGCGAAGCGACATGGCTTTCTGTTTGTCTTGGCTTGCCTGCGGAGGGGCCGGCTGCGCTCACACCGCTCAGACCCTGCAGGGCCAGCCTGTCCCCGTCCTTTCTCAAGGAGGGCAGCCACTTGCAGGCAAATGCTGCCTTCCCTCTTCCTTTGGTGCAGGGCGCACGAGCAAAATTCATGAACCCGAGAGGATTGTTTGGTGCCTCCCTGTGCGCTGTGCACCAAGGGTGTCTTCAGCCCCCGCATTAACCTGCTGCCGCAGGGGGGATAGTCATACGATTACTTAAAAAAAAAAAAGTACTAAAGTTGTGTCTTTCCTTTCGAGATACAGCAGGGGCTGGAGCACAGAGCCATGTCCCTGGGAGTGTGTTCTGATTGCTTCTTCAACTTCTGTTTATACAATTTTACAAAATTTTGGCAGGAATCAAGAGCACATACCAGGGTGTTGGCTTTTATGAATCCCATGGGATGTGAAAGTCAAGCTGACTGGATGAACTTTGGTTACATATTCCAGACAAGCACAATGACTCTATTTATTCAGACTTGGCAGCCAGAATGCAGATTGACTCTGTGGGTAATAAATTTTCACAGCCACAAAACTTCAGCAGCAACCAACCTGATCCCGCGCAGAAAAAATGCATACAAGGAAGCAGACTTGGGTTGCAAAAATATGTTAGATTATTATTCCATGTATGTGTACCAGTCAGTTAATTTATTTGGCTATTGATTGACATGAATTGCACAAATGATGCCAGGGATCTTTTTCCCCTTAAAGGAACTACTTCCTATTACAGAATTTTCATATTGAAAAAGGACAAGTAAGGGGAAAAAAAGAGAATTGTTCATATTACAATTGACAATCTCCTTTTAATATTTCACCCAAGACTGATTTAAGTTATCCAGTGACCTCTACGGAGAAGAGCACGGTATTATAATGGGGACCGTTTCATGTGCTATGCCACACTTCAAGGAACCAAAAGGCAATAACCACTACAATTCAGTACTCCGAACAATCTTAAGTACAATTTTGACATCTTCATGCTACAAAGCTTCAGATGCTTTCTGGGAGAGATGATGATGAAATTATTACTCTATGCGTTATAAATCAAAATGAATTGGCTCTTTAACTTGCAGATTTATGTTAACTACCTTGGTATCTGTTAATTGCATGCTCTTCAGATATTGATTGGGGATTAAAAAGTATATTTTCTTCAATCTGTGTGATGTAAAATATGCCAACAGGAAATTTTCCCTCTGCATATTAGATCCTATGATCACTGCCTGTAAAATTAAAATGATCAGTTTAAATGGATAAACTATGCTCATTAAAGAGGAAAAATACATTTATGTAATTAAAATTAAGAGACTAATATGTGTGGATAATGTAATTACTGTGGGCACACACACACTCAGCTCAAACCCAGCCTCTTTTGCCTCTCCTGGGTCTGTGAATCTCACTACCTTAATTGCTGACGCAGAGGGAAGGGTTGGGAATGCCTTGCCCACTGCGGGTCCTGAAGCTCTTAGTCATGCCTCTGGCTTGCATTTGGCCTCCCTCATCCATGGCTCACATTCCCTGGGTCAGTCACAGCCCTCCAAATGCCAGCCCTGGGAGTGCGGGAGCACCTGTCCCCCTTTGCGCCGCTTCAGAAACTTTCCATTTGCTGCTCGATGATTTCAGATGCAAACACAGAATCTCCTCCAAAGTTTTCCAAGTCTTTCCCATAAACTCCCCTGTTTAGAAATTAGCAAAATGAAAAGCTTCCCGGTTCTTGTACCACTCACCTTCAGCTCTTTGAGAAATTGGACTAAAATGACTCCGATTGCTCAAAGGTTAATTTATTACATAAGGAGTATCTGGGAATCACTCATGTACTGTTCCTATCCCTTCATCTTTGATTTCTTTCTTTCCTGTTCCCGAGCTCAGGAGGACATCTGAGATTAAAGAGCCTCAGAATTAGGAAGTAAAAGGAAACGGGTTCTCCCACTGACATTTAGACACAGATCCATGTTGTAATCTGTGCATTTATTGGCAGAGGGGGTCTGTGTTATTCTTTTTTGGGCCTATTTCCTGCTAGGTAGATGGAAACATAGCGTTTTGTTTATCCAGCAGGCATAGTTATTTAGGATTGTTCATTAAGCAAACCTGCAGGTCTCAGCTGAGGTTCTGCAAAGCATTTCCTGTAGCAGGAGCCAGCCTGTGCCTCCAGGAGATTTTTATCTGTACAGTCGAGTTTGAAAAAAATGAGATGAGGAAAGGGGACCAAGTCACAAAGTAATTGCAGAAGGTTGCTCACGCTAGAGCCTGTGACGATTAGAAGTGAGTAATGGGATCTCAGCTCTGCTCTTTCCCGCACGGGTGGCAAACTCAGTCTTGGCTCTGCAGAGCTTGTTCGAGCACCAAGATGCAAGACCCAGCCTACATCAGCTGTACCTTAAAGCTCTGGTTACTGAGCGAAGACCTTGCGGAGCACACAATACTGAGCAATCCAAGCGCATGAAAGGTATTTATAGTCATAAGTGGTAGCGCTAAACTGAAGCTACCGTGTGTGCATGCCCAAATGGCAGTACTTTTCCACTGTCCCTTCTCCTCCCAAATCTGCTAATGTTCTTTCACTTCCTGCACAATATACACTTCCACATGTCTTTTTCTGCTTGTTATGAAGCAAAACAGAATTTCAGCGCTCAGGGTCTACTAGACTGTTCCATACTGATATCCATTACGCAGGATCCCACCTCCCTTCCTACCTGAAGGACAAGCCATCTCTCTGGACTGCTGGCTCTCCCCTCCTCTACCACCCAGGCCCTCGCTGCGAGCACCACAGCATCTTGATGTGCTATTGTTATTCTTCAGGCATTCCTTCTGTCCCTCATTTTACTTTGCCCTATGCTGTCTATGTGCTGTATTTTAAACTATCTAGACAAGCAGGAAGAGTAATTAAATGTGAAGTGTTTCAGGATGAAATACATTAAACAAAAAGAAATTGTATAAATATGTAAATAATTGAATCTATGTGCTGAATCTTCTTAACTCCAAGAAGCTTTGCTCAAAACAGATGAATAAATATTAAAAGGTTTTGATTTTCCTGTTGTTTGGAATATATAGTAAAATAGAGAATTCTAATAACAAGAGTTAAAGAAAACCCTGGAAGAGCTTCATGCCTACATACCTAGAATTACTTGTCTAAGATCCTGAATTTCAGAAGTCTAGATAGGTCCAGTTACCCTTGACTGAAATAATCACATTTGAAACCCATGTTATATCCAGGTCTGGATCCTTCTGTAAGACACAACCAAGGGCAGTACTGCCCTCGTATGCTCTGGTGAAGGCACGGGACATGCATTTTAGTGCAAGAAGGAATGGAAGTGGCTTTTGCTCTCCCATCCCCAACCAAATTACCCATGCCAGTATACCGAGAAGGAGAGAGTGTGGCATAGCACGACTTGCCAATGAGGCAGTCAGCTGGCCATGGGAAAGTCAAGATCCAGCCCTATTCTAGTGGGTACTTAATTACTTAGACAAAAAGCAGCAAAGTTTTAAGGAAAAACTGGGAGACACCTTCTCGCTGCCAACAAAACCCAGCTCTCCTGACACATGGGAAACTTCGGCTGACGTATCTGCTCCCAGTCAGGAAGTTTGGGGTTGTTAAAACCCAGGCAAGTGCCCTAATTGCTGTGTTATGGAGTGAACCAAATGCACAGCCAAGGCTTTCTCTCAGCTGTCCTTAGGTTTCTTAGCACACATGGGCCACACAGAGACAGGACCGAAAATACTCAGAGGAGAGGCAAGGGCTGGGGGGATTCCGGCGACGCTCTAGGCAGGTAAGACTTAAGCAGCCCAGCGGCTAATCCCTGGGGCCAGCTCAGGATTGCAAGGTTTGACCTGAACCCTTAATCCAGAATTCCTGTTTCTCCCCTCCTTGGCCACTCTTTAAAACAAAACAAAATCAAATCAGAAGGAGACTGATACAAAAACCTTCTGGGTCGCATCAAGGTAATAAATCAAGAGCGCTGCAGACTGTTCCCCACCAATCCAGCAGTTAGCACACACGGGCTGGCTCTGAGCAGCAACATCTGTTACTCCAGTTACAGTATTGCCATGTATTTTGATAACCTTTATGCATGTTTTGAAAAAGCATTAGCAAAATATTTGCAGTAGTTCAGTCTTGACATGAAACATGCTACAAGTGACACGTTAGTTGTCTGGTTCTTACCTGGTCATTCTCCTCTTCGTCGCTGCTTAATTTGAGGTCATCTTCTAGCATTCTGGAAAGCAAGCAGTAGAATAAATTATAATTTACCAAAATGCTTTAGATCTGATATTTTCCCTGAGCTATTGTAAACATTTAATAATTTAAATAGAAATAAAATATATTTTATCCCAGTAGATATGACACTTTATAATTTTTCCTTATCCAGTTGCTATCAACTAACTTCTTAATTCATTTCCTACTATTACTGCCTAAGGGAAAATGTTTACCAGAGTAATAATGGATTTTGCAAGGATTCTTGTTATTACGATCACTGACAAACAATTTTTATATGCTAAAAATAATATTTTTGATACTGACAGGTCAGTAGTCTCTCTGAAAGGAAAATTTTGCTCCATTTGGCTTTGAGCTTACAAAACAGAAGTAGATATTTACACTGGCAGTACTGCAGCACAAAATAAGTTTCAGTGATGTTTCCCAAAGGCCATTTTTACTTTATTGCATGTTTGATGTAAAATTGACATTGACTGAAACAATTAAAACTAAAATATATTGTCTCAGTGCACAAGAGCATCCACAAGGATTTCACTGTCATATAAACAAAGAAAATAATGCATCTTTTCTAATGGGAACTTCATCCTCCCTTCCCATATCCTTTCCTCAACTTGCTTCGACTGGCTCACGAAAAAGATGACTTCGGTTTCACCGTGATGCATTTTTTCTTACAAGCCGGGGTTAAGTAATCAGCAGTTAAAGTAGCTGAAGAGGTGCAAAGATTTCCCCCAGTGCTTGAAAGGTCTTGAAGAATGGGTCCTATTTTTAAAAAAACGCCTCTGTAATAATAATAATAATAATAATAATTCAGAAAGTTGCTAATTTTTCTTGCATTCTGGGAAAAGAGAATCTGTAATTTCATCTCAACTCCAGAAGAAAGCTTGGTGAGCAATTCTAACGCATCCTGTGATGTGGGTGGTCCCTGGAGTGTAAATATATCAAGAAGACATATGTAGTAATTTCAAACCACCTTCTTGTACTTGTGCCTAGATCTTCCAAGAGCGTGCCTGAAAAGTGTGATTCTTACACGGGCGACATGGTGTGCCGTGTCTTAAAAGAGCACCGAGCCTAACCACCCTCTCCTCAGCTCCTCGCTGTATGTACAGTCTCTGCCTGTTGCTGCCGTCACAGCTGCTTCCCTATTTCCCTGCGGCACCTTTCGGGGAACGTAGGTGTGTAAGAACAGGATCGGGGGTCAGAGCAGAAACTCCCACTAGTTCATCTCTTGAAGACTCTTGTCCTGCTTTTCTCCCACATTTCCTTCTACTTGTGCCAAGATGTTTCCTCTGTAAAACCAACATATCAAATTCAGCAAAATCTCATGGCAATGCAGACACCTCAAAAATATAGGACACCCATTGAGTTAGAGAGACTTGACAATCCCACAGGAAGATTTGCCCATGTTTTATCTGGAAGTATGTCCACAGGCAGGAAAAAAGCTTGCTCTGCCGTCTCCCAAGTCAGCAAAAACTTTGGTGGCCATGTCGACGTGGCCACTGGCCAAGCTAACAAACCCTGCTGAGGAGTGGGCAAATGGGACAGGTATGAATGACATGGGATATAGCTCCTACGAGCTAAAATATGTCAGAGAGGCAAAGCTTCCTGTAAACATTGCAAGATCCACATTGGCTTTGGGTCCCACCACTTACAGGGATCCAAACAAACTTATAGTTGCTCATTTTTTTAGTTAGATCTGTTTAGAGCATCCCTGAAAAACCAGTGCTTGAAAATAGAAAGCTGAGATCTGGGATTGGGCGCGATGTAATTAAATGTGATGAAATCTGCACTGATAGTGATTTAACCAGAGAGAGATGTGCTTATTGTGTGAAAAGCAGAGCACCCAGGGTGTCACTGCCTGCTCTCCCTTGCGTTTGAGTGCATGAATTTCTGCTAGTGAGGTGGTAGTTAAGTACATTATTTAAGATGTAGCAATTTAAATGGAACTTGGAAAATCAGAAGTGTATAATGAAATGTTCTAGGCAGCTCTGTGTATTTATTAGTGTCCTGGCTTTTTGTATCAACATAAAAAAAATGTGTATTGTGATTCTGTGATTAGAACCAGCTACGATGCTTTGAAGCCTTCAGGTTGTGTGGAGGTGTGAGTGGAGCTGAGGTGGGGCACCAGAAGTGCAAGAATGAGGCACCCATACAAAAGGAACAAGAAAGCACAGCGCTGGCCCATCAGCCTCTCCTTGCTTGTATGTTTTAGCCCGTCTTTATTTTCCCTGTCTGTTTCTTATTTCAGAAGCGCTGCTCTCCAAGAAAAGCACTGCCTGCCTGGGGCTCGCGGCCCCTTTTGGAACTACCATCAGCGTACAAACAATCTCCTAACGCTGGGGATAGGAAAAAACAGGTCATCATAAAATGCTTGCTTGCTTGCTTGCTTTTTTTCCTTAGAGTGGGATCTCGCCCGCCTGATCCATGTATTTGTCACAAGGATGTATCAGGTTAAGACAGCTTGCCAGTGCAGAGGTCTACCTTGTAAAGGCAGGAGCTGTGCAGGTATAACCTCCGTGCCTAAAACTCTCCACTGGTTCCCACACTGCTTTCACTGTCAGGTGAGGCCCTCAGCCCTGATCTACAAAGGCACAGCCAGAGCAGGACACACTGTCACCATTGACTTCAGCTTCACCCACCAGCAGTCCTGGAGAGGGAGGCTCTTTGGACACCAGGCAAGCTCTCAAAGCCCAGGCTGAAGCATACCCTGGGTGAGGAGGTATTTGTCTTAGAGGGACTCCAGTTTGCAGTAAGTGTCTTAAGGAAGCTAGATCAATTTTGAGTCTGGATGCTTTTGAGGAACACTCCTCCTCGACAGCTCATCTCCATCATGACAATGATGACGGTTAAAAGAAAAAGTCCATAACTGGACCAGCAGACCCCACTTGAAGAGAGGGAGTAGAGAAGAGAAGAAAAATACTTTAACCTCACAAGAGGCATTACGTTAATTTGTAATTTATCTGAATAGCACTTTGGCACAGATTCAGCACAGAATGAGCTTTGGTACACTCTATGTTAGCAGAGCACTTCAGATCATGTTTAAATCAACCCCTGCTCCAGATGGAATTTCTTTACATATTCTGGCAAACTAGTACAAGGACGGACAGACAAACACATAGAAGCTCATGTGCAAACACAGCCTTTTCAACACAGCCTATTTATAGCTATTCTCTGTAACACCTTTCTCAGAATACACAAAATCCAGGCCAGTAAGTGACATCGTCCACGGGCTCAAAGATTTTTCAAAATGGATTTGGCTTTGATGTAAAAAGACGAGTAAATATAATTTTGCAAACAAAAGCTAAAAAAATGAAGTGGTACTTGAAGTGGCTCTGAAAAACACACACCACCACTTAGGGCTCCTGCACTCGAAAAGAGCGGGTACGGTCAGGAAGTTATTTTGCAGAACCTAATTACACATTTTTAGTGAAATCTCTGCAAGGTCGTGGAGGCAGCGAGGGGTGGGAAGCTCGGGCGGGAGCGCTTGCTGCACTCTAATTAATGCATTTGTTCCTTTCTCCACAAAGAACATGACAGGTAGAGACGTAATGAAAGGAAATGAGGATGAGTTTGGGATATCGAGAAATGCCTCAGCAAGCCAGCTGGTTTCTTTCTCCAGTAACCAATTAAGGGGTCTCAGCCTGGGGGGCTGGGCCACTCAGTTACCGTGGGAAAGGAGGGGGGCGAGGGGCTACTTACAGGTGATGGAAAATAGAAAGTAGAGGGCATCAATACCCAATATCTCACAATTCCAATGTGATTGCGTGTCCAAATCTCCTACGTAGCTTACTGGAAAGCCTGACCTCTTTCATCTGGGGGCTGTTCGCTGCATTGGAGCAGTAGGCTGCCGGGGGAGTGTGACCATGTGGGGCACTGCAGACAGACCCTATGGGACTCCTGCTCATCCCAGCATGTTGAAGGGCCAGGAGGTGCTCCTGGTCAAAAGTACCTGGGGTTTGAGACGGGAGGTCACCGAGGGCTGCTTGGGAACCTTGCTCACAGGGAATGGTGAAGTCGAGATGCAGCTTCACTGTTTTCTCTTTTTTCCTGATTTGTTGTTGCTGGGAAGTCAAGTCCCAAGCAAGAATTATCTTCAGACCCAGCCAGAGTCCAGGGGATAGCAGGAAGATATCTAGTTTCCCCTCCGGGAAGTTACAGCAAAGTAACATCAAGTTTCAAGTGTGAGGGTAGAGCCAGGGCCCAGGTCAGAGACTTTTGGGTTTGAAAGAGCTGGACGAGAAACAGCTGCTGGGGAAAGAGATGTCGATGGTGCAGTGTCTGGGGAGGTGGTCTTCAACAGCTAGTTGGGAATCAGTTGCAACTTTTAACTTCTGGAGCCAGTCTGAGACCCCTCCAGCACAGCCCCATTTAGGAAGGTATCTATTTTCTTCCAGGGTGAAGACACAGCCCCACCCAGGAATTATCCTTCACATCTGCCCGTGCACACTTAAGAGTTACTTTAATCTCTGATACATTTCACATTCCTTGGCCTAATGAATTCTTTCCTTCCCCCCTGCAAATTACTTATTGAGCTGTAAAACTCTCAAAAAATGCCTCGGTGGTTTTGCTTTGTGATTAGAGAGATTCCCTTTTGGCTCATAAATCAAAGGACAAGAGAAGAGGCCCTGAAGATTCTCAAGAGAGGTTACGAAAATGAGGGGCGAAACCCTCCTTGTGTCCCTCTGCCAATGGTTTGCAAGCCCTGAGCACAAATGTACGTATGTTGCAATTGTCATTTAAATAAATTCAGAAGTCACCATCTTGCAATCTGTGAAAGATCTCATGAATGTGTTAATCTGATCAAGTATATTGTTCCATTTTGATGCTAGGCAGCATCTCAGTCAGAATATCGTGTTTATTAGGGACTTTTGTGATTTCTGCTCATTATGTAGGAAAGAAACTTCAGTAGTGGAAAAATACTTTGATTTTAGCTGAAGAGGAACCCCACAAAGCAAAGAGTTGTGATGGAATATGAAAATCAGACAACTAAGTGCTCATACCACAATGTTTCATCTGAATGAGACTGTTTGGGAAAATTATCTTATTTTTTTAATGCACAATATTGACATTTTATTTTCTTTCCCATAAATGCACAGTGACCTTTCGAGAACTGGACATTAGTTTCAATATTACCAGAAACCCAGGAAGAAAACAGATATTATTGTAAGTAGCAGTATGCTAGAAGGCTCTCAGACTGGCTCCAGATGTTTAAAGTCACAACTGATGCGCTGATATAGGAGAAGAAAAGTATTGCTTCACGTTGTAGAAAAACAAAACAAAACCTTCCTGGAGGCACAACACTGTGCAAGACCTTTAACTCTTGTTCCCAGCAAAATGAGAGGGAACGCCAGGTGGGAATCTGCCATTCCTACCCAGACTGTGCCCTTATGTTACTGGGATTATTTCAGCTATGAGTGCTCACGTATGTAATGTGACTTAAGCTCCAGTAAGACAAATGTACCTTCAGCTTCTGGCTGTCTGTGGTTGCTTTCTAAAAGAGAAATGCAAGGAAAAATATGCCTGGTAAGAAGTACGGAGAATTCATAAGAAACAGATGAACATGTTTCCTTCCTTAAAAAAAAAGAAAAAGAAAAAAAAAAAGGAAACGAATATTGTTGCTATTACCTTGGTTACTTGCACATAACAGATGGCCAGTTATATTTGCTACTTACCTACAGCCAAACCAGGTATTTCAAATAGCTTTGTTTACTAATCCTAAATAGAGGAATAGCTGTTTTTATACAGTAGTAATTTTTAATTAATTAGAGCCTGAGTGCTGAAATTATTTTTCACTTTAGTGTTATAACTGATGCAAATGTTTCACTTTAAAAAAGCTCATGCATTTATATTATCTGAAAAGTGTTGTATTTATTCATGTTTTATATGAAATAAAGTCAAAAGCTTATGGATTGAGGTAAACAACTAGATCAAGAGGATATTTTATAAATGCTGTAATAGAGCTTTCAGCAGGCTTGTAAGACCTCTGCAAGCACTGCCTGCAGCATCTAAAATACACTCTGAATATATGATGTTTAAGTTGTAAAAACCCCTCAACAAACAGTTTGTGCAAGTTTTGCTACACAGAAACATGTAGGAAAACACAATTATATAGAATACCATCAAATCTAATTAAAAACAGAGAAAGAAGGCCAGTAAAATCAGGCTGGTGAAATATTAATGTACTTAATGCTGGAATGAAGCATATATATCAATGTGAGATTTAATTCCAGAGTGTAGAATTTAAATGCCTGAAAAACGGACTCAGTCTATAGAAATAGAATTAGCAATTCCAATAAAAAATAGATGCTCTGAAGGAAAAGTTTTCTGTCCTTGGCTTGAATCCATCTAGGCTGGTCTACACCGCTCTCCAAAACCATTTAAACCAGCTAAATGCTCCGCTAAATTCCCATTACACTGACGGTCTCATTAGAAATGCAAGGCAGTCCTCTCCAAGTGGTACAGCCATTACTCTCTCCGAGAAGCAGAAGTTGAAATAAGGTTTCCTCCGCAGCGGCTGCCCCGGTGAGCGACTGTGTTTGCCCCAGTGATGTTTTCGCCCTTTGAAGAACAAGGGACAACAAATGCAGTTGAATCATATTCTGAATTTTCTGACTCCTTGGCAGGGTGGCAAGAAGGTGCCTCACTGTCCGCAGCGCTCCCTCGAGATCGGAGTTTGGGCAGAAGGACACAGGCTACCTCCTTAAAAGGGGGAGAAATTCTTCAGAAAAGCAGGGAAATGACCCCGTGTGAGCCCACTCCCCAAGCAAGGAAGCCACCTAAAAATGCACAAATACTCAGAGAGAGGGAAGAGTGATGAGTGACGTACCAGCAGCTCGCACCTAAGCACCAGCCTAAGTAGTCCAATCATTCCGAGGACTTAGCAGAGTTTCATGGCTAATCATGCTCTGTGTGACAGGAGGAAACACATTTGGGGAATAAAAGTTTTGAATGCGCTGCTTGCAATTTTCCAATCCATTTCTTGCCTCCCTGCCCCTGTTCCCTCCAAGCTCTCTGGGTGTGATTAGCAGTTATTTACTAACTCTCTCCCTCTGATTTCCTAGCAATTGCTGATGCTGCCATCTACAAAATATTAATTTCAAATGCGAAATGAAATAAGAGTGCATGAACTGCGCTACCGCCTTGCGTGTCAGCTGTTGTGGCAGAAATCTTGGGGAATTTAATGTGTCTGAGACAGAACTGCCACTGCCAAGTCTCCCCGCTGAAGGTGCAGCATCTGATTTTGTCCTCGCTGATTATTTCCTTACAAATAGCCTCTTTCTGCCTAATCCCCATCCTTGCAAGCATCTGTCCTCATGCTGGAGTCATCATCCCGCACATTTTTATTCTCGTGCTCCCTTGCAGCTGAGTGCAGTCATCTGTATAATGCTGACCGTTCATTTAGCAACGTTCATACCCGAGGCTGCGGTGATGTTTATTCCTATCTCGCTGGTCGGCTGAGGGAAATGAGATCGTTAAGGCTCAAGGTTCTCAAACTTTGCTCAGGTACCGCTGTGCCGCAACGAGCAGCACCATCAGAGCGATGGGGAAAGCAGCAGCTCCGTGTCCCTGTGTGATGCCTTGGGCCCTGCCCCACACACCAGGGGCTGGTGCCATCTCTCCCTGCCGGGGGCATCCTGCTGGCACTGACTCCCAGCTGCCTGCTCACCTCTGTCTCCCAAGCGTTTTCGGAGTTGCAGCTTCCCAGGGTAGAGTCCTCACTTAAAAACGGAGTCAGGAGGACATCCCTTGTTCTGGGAGATACAACTTCATGTTGGTTTCTTTCAAGCCTCCTTTGTTTAAGTGAGGCTGAATTATTAAATTATTCAGACTATTTGATAACCTGCTCCATCCTCACTGTTCCTTTCTCTGTCATCCTCCACAAAATTTTACCATCAGTGCATATAATTTCCTACCACATCCTAGCTGCCAGCTCCTCACAGAATGAAAGCAGCTGTGGTTGAAAAGAACCTACATTTCTTTCCTTGAAAGTAAAATACTGAATGCAAATAATCATGCTGTTATCCTTCTGTTCCTTAGAATTAAAGGAACCCTGTTTGGGCTCCCCCCAAACTTTGCGTGCAGTAGGAGGTACCAGGTGACCTGTCCATAAAACTTGAAGTTTCTTCCATGGCCTTTGGCATATTGCACAGCATCAGCTGTCTCCTGGGGTTTACCTCCCATTTCAAGGTACATCACAAATGAACCTCAGATTTTACTAGCCAGTGGCCTTCATGGCTACAAGGAAGCATGGAAGATCCGACGCTTACAGATACTTGTATCTAAGGTAATTGATTTTAAATCATTTATTCTTTCTAGACACTATTCAGCTTCCTGCCTGTCTACTAGGCACCCTGCTTTTCTCATATAAAAAAATATTTATTGACTCTAGTGTTATTAACAGCTTTAATATTTCCAGATAATAAGGGGCTATTGCTAGGGTTTTTTATCATTGTTGTTCTTTATATACTTTAAGAAAACCCTTATTCTCATTGTCCTTGAACTTTCCTCTGGTATCCTCATTTTATCCATCTTTAGTATCTTATGATTTCTCTTTTAGATTGATTGTTATCTTCCTCTTTCATGTTACATGTACTTTATATTTCATCTCTACTGTACAGATTGCTTTTTCATTTCTAATTGCTACTTTTACTTCAGCACTGAAGCTGAGCTAGCTTTCAGCAAAATTGGGTTTTTCCTTGATTGTGGAAATTCAGCCTTTTGCTAACCTAACAAGCTCTGCTTAAAAAAATTCAAACTTCCTTGTTTCTGGGTTTTTCCACTCCATCAATTTCTGGTCAACAATTTCTTCCACTTTGGGACACCAGCCTTTCATTGTTGGGACTGTCCTTATTTGTCCAGCTTGGACATAATAAAATCATGATCCAGTTCCCAGGCAACCATGTGCTTCCCACCTTATCAAAGCAGGGGTGAGTATGTCTGGTGAAACGACCTCAGTGCTAGAAAAGTGCCACAAAGACCATCCACAACCTTTATTTTAATTTAATGGCCGGCCATGCTGGACCTCTGGTGATACTGCCAAAATGAAGACCTCCAGTATCAACCTGAGGAATCTGCCTTTGCTTTACAGATTGGTGCTGACGGATCAGGTCCGTCCCCTCCTGTAACTGGAGTTGATATTCAATGATATTCTGGCTCTGGGATCAAGAAAATGGTTATACTATATCCCTAGCTGGAGCTTTTCATGTCAATAAAGGCTAGAGGAGGGGAGGAACAGGCTAAATCTCTTCCTCCCGATGGCCCATGCCTGACAGGCAGATACAGAGAGGCTATTGCAAAATATATATATGGCACTGAGCGGCGGGACAGGAACATATGGGAACTATACCTCCTCCATAACCTCCCGAGCTCCAGCCAGTAGAAGCACGGCTGTGAAAGACACACCAGGACCCCCAAAGTTTTCAGCATTTCCTTTTAAATACCTTTCCTAGCCATTTCCTGGAAAGCCACTATATGTATTTTACTCAGTCCCGTCTGCAATACTTATAGCTTCATTTAGTTTTAATATAGTTATAAATGGGCTGTAGCGGCCTGCTTCTTTTAATAACTAAGTAAATGAAACCCTGTCTGTAATAATAAATGAACCATCCATCTGGGAGGCCTCCAGTAAAAATTTCAACAGGTATTTATTGCTCCTTTATGTAAACAGTACTCTGGACAATACAAGTGATTATACTCTCTGTCAGCCCTGTCAGAAAGGAGACAGTATAGTTTTGGACGAAGTTCCATAGCATACACACTGAATTTACAGGTTTATTTGACTAGATGGAGACAAAATGATTAAAACAAGCAAACAAACAGTGAAGAACACAGTTGGCTACTGTGGAAGTCAGCATACCATTTCATTTAAAGATACAGGCTGCGAGGATAAAATACAGAAAATTGACAGGTTCGTGGTGCAACAGACTCCTCACAACCCCAGATACTTCACAGACACCCCCCTAAACAAAACCAAATCCCCCCCTCTGCAAAAGTGTAAGGGGTTTAACTGTAAAATCAACACTACATAGAGACTTTAAAATATATTGTGCCCTCACAGGTTCTCATGGTACGGAAGAGCAATGCCTCGGGAGAATCCCCGACCAGGGCACAAGGGCTGGCAAACCACACTATCCATCCCTGGGGGTCACCCCTTTCACTCTTGGACACTGTTGCTCATACACTGGAAAGGGCAATAGCACATCACTTTTGCAGTAATGAAATTTTAATTAAAAAACAATCTCATTGCCAAAATCATCTTCATACCACGATTATATTCTGGCTGCTAATTACATACCATTACATTCCGCTATTGTTGAAATAATACAATGTCAGAATATATTGTCAAATAATTAATTCAATGTGTGGCAAAAGGGGAAAAAAAAAAAAAGGAAGGGGCAGAAAGACCTGGAGGCTCATCTATGGCCAGACTGATGTGCTTGATGCTGAGGAGTGGGCTGTAGAGAGTTCTGTGCATCAAATACATAGGGGCTGCTGTGATTTTTGTCAAAATTTCCAGCCCTCAAATTTCTGCAGGAACAGGCTTAAACCTGTCCCATGAGCAGGCTTCTCAGTGCCTTTCAATTGCAGACAAGCTAGGCATAGGGAAAACGCATTTTTTTTCCTTACGAGGCAGACTACAAAAGGAAACCAAAGCTCTCGGCCAAAACGCCAGGCAGCATTCTGCCCATTGGAGCGAATGCGTTGCTGCTCGTTACGGAGACCTGCGCCCTGGGTGCCCAGCTCAGAGAAAAGGGTAGCGCTGCTCCCAAAGAGGCTATCTCCATGGTCAGGGCACTTCCAAGATTTTTACTAAACTTAACACGCTAACAAACTTATCAGGAGACGGTGCATTGGTCATCGTCTTGTCTTTTCTCTTCTCTGCTTTTCTTTTGATCACAAGATGCTGAAAGGGGAGGAGTTAATCCCAACGGGGCAGCCATCTCCGCACCGACAGCAGTCCCACCAAAATACAGGAGGAGTTGTCAGGTTTTCCTGCGGATGGGCTGAGGGAGGGAAGGGGCTGCTCAGGCAGCGCCAGGGCTCGGAGCACTGGCGCTGCAGGGGCAAGGGAGCTGGAGGCAGCACGTGGCCGTGGACTTCACTGCTGGGGGAGAAAAACGCGTGTGATCTGTGGGAGCGGTGGTCGGATAATCCCTTTGCTTCACACGGAGCCGCACTGAAGGGAAGGTTGCTCACATGGGTTCCCATTAATTCAAATGGCATTTTGCAGCTCCGCTCGAGGTGTGCGCTGGGGTTGTCCATGGGCTTCCTGGCACAGAGGCTCAGCTGCCCTGGGGTCTGATGGCACCAAGCAGTTTGGGCCTGCTTGTTTCGCTTTGACATAACCCCTTCTAGGAGTCAAAATGGGAGATTCCTCTTCCTTAGAAATAATCTCCTTTGGACATTGCAACAGCAGAAATAATCAGCTGAGGGCTGCTCCTTCAGAGAGGGGAAAGGCTTTACTCCCAGCATGCAGATCCTGCACGTGCTGTGCAGAAATACACCACCTGGACTGCAATATATATATATTTTAAAAAAGCATGTATTTTTTCTTTAAAAACACTTTTCGGACAAAATTACGAAGTTAGCTCTCAAACAATAAACCACACTATATCTCCTTTCTGCTTTTTAAATATACACCAGGGAACAACTCCCATAACTCACTCAACACACACTATCTTATGAGTTATAGGTCAGTCTTCTACGTACGGAGTGTGTGTTGCACTTCTACACACCATTATGAATTTTCCATCCCTCACCATTCATATCGTGTCAGAATATCTATTACAAAGCCCTGTTTGCAAGAAGGGCTTCTATTTTCCCCTTTCATTTTATCACTGCTCTTAAATTTTCTTCTGGACACCAGCTTGGCATGCTGGCAGTACCATGCTGGCAGTTTCTGAGAAAAAGTCATATTCAAAAATCATATGTCAGGGCCGTAATGTCACTTCCAAAGAAATATCCTTTTTTAACTAATAGGAATAGTGTGTAAAAATGAATTACACAGCATTGTATTCTGATTGCCAAATTCTACCACCCAGCTGCTAACTAGTGCAACCGTCTTGTGAAAAATAATAATCTGGAAGTCTAAATGATGTCTGATAATGCTTTTTGCCATCCTAAATCTCTGGAAGTGTTGAGTCATCTTGAGAAAAATGTCGACAATCATTTTTCACAAAGGCTCGAGTGTGGACGAGGCTCTAACTAGAGTCTTGTGTGAGGGATTTAGAGCTGAGGGGAATTTTCTGACAAATAGTTCAGCCATCAAGAACAGTGTGAGGACTGGCCAAAATGCTTGTCAATTGGTAGATTTGAGAAATGCTTTTCCCTAAATAACTAAAAAAGTTTAATTTTTATGTAAAATGACTAATTTAAACATTTCTGAAATGCTATGTTTTAATTTTCTTCTTTCAAAAGCATTATTTCGACATATGCCTGTATCTAGCGCTGTAATAAAGCTGCCCAGGCACTTTCCGGAGTGAGGTAAGCTAAATGAAATGATTAGCCCTGAAAGTATTTTTTTCATTTTGCTGAGAAAATGAACATAGGTGGGTTTTTTTTTTTTTCAGGACTCATATGATTTTTTTATTGTATCAAACAAAATATCAGTTACCCACACTGATTCAGAAGTTAATTTAATTTAGTTTGCAAAGTACTGAAACTAGCCTTGGTTTTAATTTCATCTGCACCCACAAAAAATACTGGCTTCTTTCATTTTTTTCCACTCATTGGCTGTTAATTGAAGCTTTCTGTGAAATATTTTTTTCTGTCATCAGCTGTCAGACTGCCATCCGTAGGAGCAAACTTCTGTACCACATCAGTGTTGTAAGGAAGTGTTGGTATGAACCAAGTGGGCAGGAAATGGATTCTCAGATTGTTACATGACTGAAATTCAAGGTTTGGGGTTTCTTGGTGTTTTTTGTTGTTTTTTGTTTTTCTGGAGGGGGGTGTGTGTTTTTTTTTTTGTTTTGTTTTGTTTTTTTTTTCAAAATCAGATTGGAATTAAGACCACTTGCTCAAATCTGCTCCATTATACAACTGGTTGGTTTGTATGTTTGAACTTTATGATTATCTGATAACTGAGTTCCCAGGAACTGAATTCTATGTAGTCCCCTATAGGATCTACTTACAGCCTCCACCTTTGAAAAAATGGCATTAAGTATCATTTAATTTGTTATTTTATTTGATGTCAGATCAAGTCCAATCAAAACAATAATTTCAGAAATACTTTTGGGTGTGGACATAAAATACACAGGACAATATTGACAGAGCTGTGGGTAACTATCTGTTTGATATTTAAGTAAGACTAAACCCTACAGATAATAACCTGTTAATTCGGTACAACTGCAAATAATTTGTGTCTATACTATGCAATATATATTTAAAAAGTCATATATGCGAGGGATGACACAACTGCTAAAGAATTCAATTTAGTAGTAACAATGTTAATGGTCCAAAAGTGGATCTCCTAAACTAAATATATTGCGTTAGTTTCATCATCAGTGTCACTCTAGTAAAACCAGTTTCATCAGCAATTAATTTAGCCCACTATATTACCTTCAAGGCAAATGATTTTTTACTGATAAGAGAAAATACTTCAGATGTACATGGTTTATCAGGCACTTAAATATTTTTAGTGCACTGAAGACAGCTGAGATGGCTGATGAAAATACTGAATAAAATAGGCAAAATGTAGGAAACCGACAATAAAGACAGTTGAAATATGTAAATAACTTTCCAGAAGTTCTATAAACCTTTAGACTATCTCCAGCAGAGTCTTTATTAGTCTAAAGAAATCATTCTGTATTTTTCAGTGTACTACTATCCTCACACTAAGAGCAGAAAAGTTTTTACATTTCCAAACATGCAGCAAACAGCATTCACTACATATTTTTATAGATGTCTCATGTTTGAAGTCTATATGCAATTTCAGGCAGTGCCAGGGAAGAATCGGGCGTGAACAAAAGGTCTGCCAGAATTTTCTTGCCAATACTTTCTCCAACTCTTCCTTCTAGCTGAACACCAAAGCACAAGGACTTACTTTCCTTATTACCGGGATCATTAACTAGTATGAAATAGCACCCCTCCTATCAAGACAGGGACCAATTTATTGTTGGGCAGTATTCTATTACAGTATTTTCTAGTGAGAGATCTCTGTGTAGGTACACTTCCCATGAGGTCAAAAGTAAACAAACCCATGATTACTCTCATTCAATGGGAAAGGGGAAACTGAGGCAAATAGATTCACTGGTTTTTCCTAAACCCCACTGTTCAATCAAATCCAGAACTGGGGAAGGAAACTTCAGGTCCTGACTGGGAACCCATCAGCATTGTCTCAGACGTACCTGTGACCCAACATCTTACGCTGTTCAGCCTCTGCTTCACCTTTGGAGCCTGTGCTAGGAGGAAATTTTAAGTGAAAGAAGGCCAAAGACAAGGTGGGAAGGTGAAAGGGTGCCAAAACAGTATCCTTCTGTGTACAACAGTATCTCTTCTATCAGGCACAGCAGAGCTACTGGAGCAGAATATGTCAACGTTTAAGAGTCTGTAATTCTCTGGCAAATAAGCACTCCTGCCTGAAATGGGGCAACCGGGTTTTACGTAAAGAACGCATTTATGTATCTGTAAAATGTTACAAATAAAAAATAAAATTGGACCGGACGATTTGAATTTCTTCCAGAAGGACCCATAACATTTGACCTATTTTGGTGTTTTAAATCAAAATTTGATTATTTTAAGCTATGTGTGAGAGATTATTCATTCCTAACAAGGATTTGTTATATTGCTTGTTTAGACTAGGATTAAATAAACTTTTGACATGCTGGGACTGCTAACTCCTGACGTTCTTTACTGCTATGCTCATGTAGTTATTAACTCCTAACAGTCTTTGGTTTGGGCTGTAATTGCTCCTTCCATTTGTTCTCGTGAGATCTGAAACTGCACTCTGAAGTGCCCACTAAATACTTGGTTTTGGTGGAGTTTTTCCCCCCATCCTTGACAAAGTCATGACAATTCGCTGCTAATTATGCTCATGGGACATTAAAAAATACATTTCAGCAGAGGTATGAAGCAGCATCAGATAGATGCTTTCTGCAGCCCTGCTTGGGACTACTGGGGCTGTGCATGGGATGCCAACCACAGCTGGGGTGATGGTGCCCAACAGCCTGTCAGCCAGGGAGGGGGTCTGCTGCCGGCATGGTGCTCCCCCAGTTCAGCACCAGTATGGCTCTGCGACCGGGCAGGCAGGCCTACCCAAAATCAGCCAAAGCCAAGTGCTGTGTCGAGGGGTGTCCTTCATCATAGCGAGAAGGGGTGGGTGAAAATTGTCTTGGAGGGGTGCCCGTGTCCTCTGGGCTGCTTTGGGGTGTGGTGGCTTGGGGATGAGGGGGAGCAGTGCCCATGGCTTCCAGCAGCCACCCTTCATGGGTCGTGGGACTACTCTGGCTTCTGAAGTGGCTGAAATACCAAGTACGGAGACTTTTCCCTGTGGCGCCAGCTCTGAGACTGATGAAGGGTTAAACGGAGATGAGGGGCAGGTGCCCTTCTCCAGCCACTTGCAGCTCTGGGTCCATCCCCAAGGAGTGCTGGGGTGATGCTCGGGGCTGGGGCAAGGGACACAGTCACACATGGCCCAAACAGCAAGTGGCAGCCACACCGGGGGGCTTGAAAAGGTTGAAGACCTGGGTGAAAGCACACTGAAATGAGTGCCTAGCTACTTAACAACAAACATGGACATTTAGGACTGAAACCCAGACTGAACCCCCCCCATTTTGGGGGTTCAGGCACAACACAAACCTCTTAGGAGCGGGGCTCTCCCGCAGCTTTGCCCTGACACCGCTCCTGAGGTGTGGATGTCCTCCAAAACCCAACAGCAAGAAGAGGTAGGCGAGCAGGCGCTGGGACACCCTGTGGCCGTCACCCTTGTACACTGGCAGAGTGACAGCAGTCATGCTGGCACCAAGCTGCTCTCTGTCCTCTGAAAACTGTGCCTCATCTGCTGGGTGAAGATCGAAACCCGGGAAGGAATAAGGAGGAAAGTAAGAGCACGAGTGCACTTTCTGTGTTTAATTATTAGCACCTTCGGTGCTCTTCAAAGGCGGTGATGCTGCCGTATCGCATTAGCTCCCTGTATAGGTAATGAATGGGAGCTGCATACTGTGAGCATTAGAGCATCAGCCTCAAAGAGATTTAGGGAAAAAAAGCATTATACACACTGAAAAATAAATATATGCAGCCTGGGACATTCAAGTATGTCTCTTCTTCAGAATGCTGATTAATGTTGCATCAAATCACAATAAAAATAGCCCCTAAGGCGCATTTTCCTATTTGTAAAAAGGGTAATAATGATTAGCTTTACCAATGTTTGTAGCAGTCTTTGAGGGGGGTTGTGTGTTCAAAAGAAATACTAATGACCGGCGGAGGTCACTAGTTTGGGGATATTATGCTGGACTGGCACCAAATGCCCTATGACACTTTTTCCTAACAAATCATACAGCAAAGAGTGGACTTTCATCTGCACAAGCTTCAGGCATATTTGAAACTACTTAAATTATTATAATTGCAAAGTAATTTTATTCCTTTGCTTTATAGCAATTTCCATGTTCTGCCAAAGGCAAGACCGGAAAGCCCTTGAAGGACAGGAGGCTGCCGAGAGGGTTATGTTTTATCAGGTCTTCTCCACTTTCCTGCACCAGAGGACTCATCTCAGCAAACACTCCATCACACAGAACCACCACCACAAACCCACCAGCAGGCAACGAACCCCTAATTTATACCACTGGCACTTGGTCTCAGCACCTGATGAGGTGCTAACTATAGCAGGTCTGTGTGACATGACTATAGTCCTAGAGGTAATTTCCTACACCTTATTACCACATAATAATGGCCTCTTAACAACCAGGCTAATCAAAAATTAATGAGGCACTAAAACATTTTAAGGAACAATGAAGGATTTAAAAATTTCTCTTATGTGTTTTATTTAAAAAGCAATTCATTTAACAGTTACTGCCCTTACTTTGGAATCATATAAAAAGGCTTGGTACTTATCAAATGTATCAGCTGAAAGGTTTTATCCGTTTATCAGTTATTTACTTATGTGAGGCTGCATGTAACTGCAGAACTGAAGGAAACCTAAAGGCAGCAGAACCAGATTTGGGCCCTGTTTGCCTCCCTCACGTCCATCTGTCCGTCCGCTCAGGCGCTCTCCTGCTCTCACACAGGAAGCCTGTTCGTCTGATGGTGAAGTGCAACACCAAAAATAGAACAAAGTCACCCCAAATTAACATGACTGCCAAAAGGGGATTTTGCATTATCTCGGAAAGCTAGGACTGTCTTGTTTTTTAGGAAGGGAGGGTGCACTTTAATGGGGGAGCCATCCTTGATGGAAGTGTTTGAGAAACTCAGAGTGAAATAAGTGAGGAAAAAAGCAGGGATAATTTATGCTAGTAAAGGATTTCATATCAGTGACTCAACACTGAATTAAAGCCTGAAAATACGTGCCTTTACCATCAGACTAGAAGGGATAATCAAAACCAAAACACGTTGAAATTTGACTTATTTTTTAAAACTTCCTTCTCTGGTGAAAGGGTGGGGGATATATCCTAGTTTGCTGAGAAAATCCCCAAATAGATCATTCTGTGACAGATAACTGTTATGATTATTAATTCCACTGCTGACATTGAAATTAAACTGATTCCCAACATAATGGATGAGTAAATAGCACATCAGAAATTCTCAAATGCTTCCACATTTCCTATGCAATCAAAAAAATGAACTCCCTCATTAAATAATACACTGACAGAAAAGGCAATTTGATTAAATAAACCTATCTGCCAATCATGCTGAAAGTTATAAAAGGAAAGCATTTTGTAGCTAAGTAAAACTTTTCTCCATAATAATCTCTCTCTCTTTTTTTTTTTTTTTGTGATTTTTAAAAGAGAAGTAATGGAAAACTATGTACCCCAAAGGAAGATCAGGGCAATACCTGGGCACCTGACAAAGGATTTAAAAGTTAGTCTTCAGCCCAGTGACTTACCACAAAGCAAAGATGACATGACGGAGGAATCAAGGGACAAAGGAGAAAGCAGCAGGCTATGAGGCATATGCGCTAATCCAGGAACCTAAGCTGCTGTGGGTATATTTGTGTATCCCTTGTTACACCTATGCCTTTCTGATTTTTTTGTTTTTCAGGAGTCATGGGGACATGTTTTGTGGCGCAAAAGTGGAGAAGGAGAGGGCCAGCAGAGGTGAAAAGCAAGAAGAAATGAGGCTGCAGGTGATGAACCTTACAAAACCAGGGATGGGACTGTAGGAGAGCAGCAGAAAGGGTGCAGCAAGAAAGAAACAGGAAGGAAAGAAAAGCAGAAGGGGTGGTGGATGGCATGGGATGGACAGAAGGTAACAAGACACGGAAGAGAAATCAGAAATCATCCTGTGCATAGGGTCTGAGGTGCCTGAGGATACCCGGAGAGCAGGCAAGGGTGTGGGGCTGCAGACGTGCTCCCCAGGGTTTGTGCTACTGGGCTCCCCTCTGCCCTGTCCACAGAGCCCCCGCTACCAAAGCAGTAAACGTATATTCTCCTGTAGCAGCAAATGAGGCCACACATTACCCAGATGCATTCCAACAACGGTGGGGTTAATTTTTCATGCTATTTAATTTCACCAACTCTGTGGGCTGGGGAGAGCGGTAGAGTTGTGTAACACGGTGTGATGGGTGGAAAGTCTCCAAACGTCACTGTGTCTGGTGGCCAAAGATGGGAATGGGGCCTGGCGGCTCCCTCGCCTTGGCTTTGGGAGGCAACAGCTTCTTAGGATGTCAAATACTTAATTAACTGAGCTGCAGAATTGCAGGATAAGATTCATGCAGTTGCTTCTCTGTTGGAAACCAAGAGTGTCAGCCTGGACCGCTCTGTTTTTGGTGAGTCTTTAAAGCTAATGCAACTCATATGGAAGATATTCGTTAAAAGAAACAGAGATTTATTTGGATAAAACTCTGAGTGGATGACAAGCGCATGCAAAGAAATAAGATGAGATTTTAACTTTTCTCAAGTAGAAAAACATGAGCGGCTTGAGCAAGAGGTATTTGCTTTCCAGCTAGGCACCAAGGCTTTTATGTTCTTCAGGGCACAGAAAGAGTTGTTCTTCTCATAGTGAATTCATAGCTCTGCAACGTCATTGAGCCAAATGGGATCATGCTAAAGATGTACTTGGCCACTTCTGCTAGATAAAAATAAATCAAATCATTTTAAAAGGAGGGCTGTTGCTTTTTATAATCTTTCTATAATGCCTGGAGATGATGGTTATTAAGTCATCCACCTACTGTGGTCTTAAGGAAATATATGCAAGTTGGGAATAATATTGATATTTTACGTCCTTCTCCCAATCTAACCTTCCCCATCCAGCTTTGTGCCCACTTCTCATTGCTTATGTATTATATATATCTTTGCCTTTGTTTAGTCTTATGTGTTACATGTAACAATAAAACTCCTAAAATACTACCTGGCTGACAAGTCTTCTGTTACTATACCTCTAATCTTCCCCTTTCTCTGTTTTTTCCACTGTCTCCCAGGCTTCAGAGCTGGAAATTTGGTTCCTGACTCCTGGCTACTCAGCATCGATCACAGGAGGCTGCTGTGGGTGCTGCAGGGCTCCTTACGCTAGCATGCTTGCTGAAGAGTGGTATCAGCCAACCACTCCTAGACAGCAATGAAACCTACAGGAAAGGCTCAGGGAGGGGTTTCTTTCTCTTGAATACAAGGCCTGAAAAGGTAAAGCTCTTCAGAGCAGGAAAGGACGCCCTTCCCGAGTGACCGTCTGTCTCCTGGCCTCAGTGCTGGACCGCTCGCTCACCGGAGCTGCGCTGAGATTACTGCGCCGTGGGATGCGATGGTCAGCGTGCTAGTGGCAGCTGTGAGGGATGGGGAGAAGAAGCAGACCTCCGCCCTGACGAACACAGGTTCTTCTTTTTTTTCCCTGGTCTTTCCATGTGCAGTCACTCTGTAGTAGACCACTTCTTTGACACATATAAGTCATCCTGCTTTACTGAGACTGCTCACAGTAAAGCATGCAGCTCACAGGGAAATGCTTTTTAACTGAACCGGAGATGGGCAGCACAGCATAAACACGAGTCTAGGTACCCACAGGAACTCCTGGTCTTTCAAACAATAATGCTGAAGGAAGTCCTGTTGGAAAGCATCATGCTTGTCTATAATTATTTGCGAGATCAAAACCTTACTCTGTGACAGAGGAAGAGCCCAGGGTTTTTTAACAGTTCGTGGCAAAAGGCTTCATCCTTCCTTTCACAGAAGTCTACAGAAAAGGCTGCTGCTTACAGTGATTGCAAGTATTAAAGTTTGTGTCTCATATTACATTTATTGTATAAGTTATGGGGAAAACATGTGGATTTTACATCAGCAGCCACATGAATTTTTTCCTAAGTCCAGCGGTTAAAAACAGTGCAGACCAGAGTGATGACAAATTATTTTTGAGGTTACGTTCTGTGATGTTCTGGGGTTCCCAACCAGACCTTTTCCTTGCTCTTTGCTGTGCTGGGCCTCCGTCTGAACTAGGTCAAGGCAGGTCGCATGTCTGAGTTGCCTGCCTTATGTCCCTAGGGGACTTCAGGACAGACGGCCCCCTCCACCCCCCCCAACTTCAGCCATTATAAATGGCACAAAAATTGGTCATCGAACAAGGTACAAAAGAGTAATTTGCTCATCCTTTGTCTGCATCATGCTATTTAATACTTCTAAGATATTATTTGTGCTGATTTGTCTGCTTTGCTTTGATAGTAGGAAAGCTGGTTGTGAACGTATAGGATTTTTACCCATAATTGCACTAAATTCTAATACATTTAAATACATATTAAGTCCACGTGCTTATCTGGTAACAGATCAGTTCTGTTTTAATTTAGTATACCTGATCTATCACACCTCCTGGAGTTTATCTCTGAAGAAATATCTCAAGAGATTCCTTCTCTCTACCTACAATTGCTTACAGTTTATGCCATGAAAGGGGGAATCAGTACAAATGAATCCTGACAAAATATCTTACAAAACTAATAAAAATCAGCATGCAGAAATTCCAGCTGTAATTGCACTATTTTGCCATAAAAGGTCTGTGGGCCAATCAAACCATGTTTTTTTTCTCGGAAAAACTTAGTTTTTATCTTTGTAAGTCAGTGGTACAGTTGCCTTGATTTTGGAATGATCTGTAAGTATAACCCTTTTGAATCTCAGGAACAATATACCTCATCTAAACCTTTGTCCTGATTCATCTCCAGCTTTGATAGCTTCGGTGTGTCACCCTGCTTGCTTGTCAAATCTATCATCAATTCTAAATTGCCAATAAATATATTCCACATGTCTTTTGGGAGATGAAGCTTGTCTGCATGCCAAACAAAGAACAGAATGCACAAAGCCGAGATACACACCACGATATAATACTCTCCCTCTCAAAATACCGCAGGTGAAATGATAATGTGGAAATATTCTTACCCTGAGGAAGGCAGACTCCAGTTGTAGCTTAGCAAATCAAAGACCAGAAAACTTGCTTGCAATAACATCCTAACAAAGCCAAAGATTTTTTTCCCCCAGTTAAAAAATATCCACACTCTGACATTTAATCCAAATCCAGTGATTAAGGCAGAAGAACGTCAATAATTTGTTTAGTTAGGTATGAAAAGTGATTTGTCATGAAACTGTCAGCTTGCTACTATAAAGGTTTAAAAAAATCATAGCTGTTCATGGCTGAACAGTAGGACTTTTCCACACATGAAAATTCATCATCATTTCAGGTTTCAGTATCTTTTTGTACTTTGCATGGCAAATAAAAACTTGTCCACCAAGCTTGAAAAATCTCTTTTTTTTGAGTTGGTCACTCTGTGGGAGAAACAGACATTTCTTTATATTCCCTTAATTTGGTCTTCATAGTTGTAAAATAAGTTAAAAGCAAAATGAGGGAGCTTCTCATTCAAAACCTCACTTTCTTGTAATTAAAAAAATATATTTGTGTACCAAAAAAGCAGAAAACTAAGGCACTTCAAATTCCAAAATCTTTCCATTCCTGGACGAGCTTTAGTGTTCAAATGTTAATAGGATGCCTGCATTTAAAAAAAAAAAAAAAGAAAAGAAAAAAAAAAACCTCACCATAAAAAAACTTGGCCTGTATTCAGGCTCAAGAGTCTGTGAAACAGACTTTTTCCATACTATGACCTCAGTCTTAGGATTTCTCTTTTGCAAAATGTTAGTTATTTTTCTTGGCAGGTGGCCAGAACCCTGTATCTCTCTTTCTCCCCCTCTCGTCCTCCTCCTCTCGCCACCCTCCAGGCACACACACATCCCTCTCGTCTCTTCCATCACCCAGCGATTCAGCCCCGGGACGAGGTAACCCCCCGCCCTTTGGCTGATGGGACATGGTGACGGTATGGGGAAAAAAATCAGGTTATGAGAGCCTGGAAGTATCGAATGCCTTTCTCATCTTTTGGACCCATTTTATTCTGTTTCCCTGCCTAAAATCCCTTGGTGAAACCAGCAGCCCCCCACGCTCAGCAGTGGTGGTGCCCCCGCCGAGCATCAGCCCCGGAGGGTTTCAAGTTGCAGCGGTTTTCGCCCAGGGTAGAGGACTTCCAAAACATGTTACCCTGGCAACCAGGAATTTTAGCCCAGCAAAAACACCACCACGCACATCGCGACTCCAACGTGCGAGACGCTGAGCTTCCATTTATCATTTTCTTCAGAGAAAAAATACAGAGTGGGGTCGATGGTGCCTGCCTTCCTGGTGGCATTTCCGATGAAACAAACTTCTTCCAAGGTATTCACATCTCCTGATTTTCCTGGCAAACCCCTCTTTAACCACCATATTCACAGCTAACGTATGATACTTTCAAAATTCCCAATTAGTCCCTTACAAATGACAAAGTCCAAGGAAAACAGCGCCTAAGAGAAAAATAATACGCTTTCGGTGCAATACAGAAAAACATTTCCTCAAGCATGACAATATTTTAGCCAGTTAAATTGGTTAGTTTTAATCTAAGTGACGTTAAATGTTACAGAAACATTTTTTACTTGGTATAAAATTACAAATAATGCCCAGCACTACAGTGAGTTTTCCAATGGGACAAAAGCTGCTGTTTCGAAGTGAGGGCGTCTCTTGCATTAAACCACTTTCCCCTTCAGCTTTGAGCCAAGGGTGGCATCAAAATGAGGGCAGCTTCCCATGGCTAATTATTTTTCTCTCGGGTAGCTCGTAAAGGTGAAGGTGCTAAACAAGAGGGCCTGGATGGAGGGGACTTTATAAATAAAACTCCACGCTGAGCCCCGCAGCGATAAGGGCAGTTATCTCAAGCTATTGGCTGTATCTGGTAAAAGAGAGGGCTAGCATTTAAAAATAGGACAGCGAAGGCCCTACCTCACCCCACGTAAATCAATCACAAAACTTCCCCAGACCTCAGTGGTGCTTTTATTTAGCATTCACCTATCCCCGTTCCTGTTGATGTCTCAGATAAAGCTTTTTTTTGTCTGACTCGAACTCAACAGAAGCTGAATTTTGAACCAGGAAAACCACAGCTGCAAATAAGGTCAGATTGGTCTTCCAGGTGTTTTCTTTCTAAATCAAACAAATAAGCCCCATCTCATCTGCTTTCATGGGCATCAAGTTTTTAAGATCTTTTTATATGAGTTTCTATGGTTTTAAAAGATTTTTTAGTTGTATCATCTTCGACTGCTATGCATCTACGATTTTTACATGGCAAAAAAAATCACCAGTAATACCAATCCGTTCTTCCTCCTTAACTTTGCTAAACCTCGAAGAGAGATTCAGTTAAGACCTGTGTGAGCAAGTATCTTCCAAGAAAATGTCTTTATAGCATTTGAAGAAAATAGATTTGTCAGTATAAACTTACAATATTTTTTTGGTGAACTATCAGCAGCATTGTACACCACAAATCCAAAAAATCTGTGCTCAGAAAAGGGGAGGAATGGGCAGGCAAGGTTCACATCAGCATTGTGACAATACTGCAGTGGCTCTGATGCATCCCACAGGTGAAATCACTTTGTTTCTTGGAGCAGGAAGTTATGGTGGAATTGTGTTTTTTAACGGTCTATATATTTAATACACAGAGAAATGCTCTGTACATGGGCTGAGGGTAATTCTTCAGGGGGAAGGGCAGAAAAAAGAACTTTTTCAGAGAAATTTGAGAGCTGAGGAGTGTGTTTCAAAATTTTAGCTGTTCTTGTTGGACTGGCTGAGCAGAGTGACAGTCTGGCAGTGTTAGGGATTAGCTCTCTGAGCCGAGGCTCAAGTAAACAGGTGGAATAGTGCAATGAAGCCAGCCTTCTTCTTCTGCCAGCAACGTGGTTCATGGATAAACACCAGACTTTCAATTCTACAGTTTTCAAGACCTCCATCGCTCTGAAAAACACTGCCTTCATTCATCATAGTAAGGAGGTTTTTTCTTCCTTTTTTTTTTTTTTTTTTTTTTTTTAGCACGGACTGCAAGACTTCTCTCAGAAGTACACATCACAGATGTACATTAAAAGCCACTGATGCACTGGTGTTTTCAGAAACAATACATCTCAAAAATTAACTTAAAGGATGTCATTTCATATTGTCTATGATCCCTTGGAAGTTGTACTTAACGGGCAAAGGAGGTTCATCTGTGGCTCATGAGCATGTTGATACGCTCATGATGGCACTCAATAGAGCCCATGGAGTTACTAAAAGAGGTGTCAACAAATCATTGGCCAATGTGTCTGCTGCAGATGTCCTTGTCTTCTAAAATGTCCACAACTTGAGCTGTGGAAGACTGTTTGGGAAGTTGCCCTGGTACCTCAATCTGAAAGCTAAAAGTGGATTATACCCCATAAAAGTTTGGGCAGCCCTTTTCTTGGAACTGACTTCCATAGTTGCATGGATTTCACACTTTCCATTGTCCTCCAGACCCATCTGTTAGCTATTTTCTGGTTCAATTGACTTGACCCATCATGGTCCTTTTGGCAAACAAACAGAAGGTTATCGAAGACGGACCACTGGAGGGTTTTTTCCTCTGCAGCCTGCATGCTTTGCCCCTTCCCTATTTGCCATCGCTCCCTCCCGTTCAGCAAGACAAAAGCCAAATCCTTCTAATTTAAACTGGGTGACCCCTATCTCAAGATTGAAAGTCTGGGGGTAGGATGGGGGAGTGGTGATGGGGCAGGGGCTGCCTGTGCTCACCAGGTCTGCGGGCACCTGGGAGAGGCAGCAGCTCCCGCTCTCCCCTTCTCCCTTACACTTGGCACTCCTCAGGACGTTTACCACTTATTACGCAAGTCGTTCTTTAAAAACTTAAACTACCACTCATTTCCTTTACTGTTCTGGGTAAGTAATCCATAGCCATTTTTACAGTACATTACATTTTTCAACACTTTGTACAAATATTAATGAGATAGTCTTCATGGAGGTCTAATTATTATTTTAGATGGGGGAAAGCCAAGGCTAACTTTAAATAACTTGCACCAGGCCTTTTGGTGAAGTGAGGTGTGATTAAGGCTCCTCTTCCAACTCTGTTGCTCTATCAGGTTGCAGTTGTTGCCTGAGAGACTTAAGGTCAAGACCACACGTCAGCCAGATGTGAGCGGCCAAGCTCCCTGGGGACTAAGAGCGGGACGGTGCATTGGCAGTACTTGCTCAAGCTGATATCCTGTATTTGAGAATGGTTCTCTCTGTTCTCTGGAGGCACCTTGTAACCCCTCTGCCTTGGTCTTCCCATCTGTGGAAGGGGAAACCAGCAGGAGGTTTTGGCTGTTGAATAACTATCTGTGAGTCACTCTGAAGATACAAGGGGCAAGACAGAACAGAGGAAGAAAAGGCAAGAAGCCAACAGGCAATGCTCATGCCAATATAGATGTAGGTTGCATCAAGCAAGAACAACAGTGACATTGCTCCAAGTACCCGTTTTCTATTTCCTTCCGCAAGGAGAATCAGGGTGATGAGAACGATTAGCAGCTGCTGGGTGGGCAAGAGACTGTAGCACTAATCTCTGCAAACGGGCAGCTTGGAAGCTGCTGAATTTAGTATTGTTAATGAAGATCCCCCTGAGCAAACTATTCTCCAAGTGATGCTGGGGACTGCTGCAGGGAAGGAACAGAGCCAACATCTATTTCTGCCTGGCAAAAGCAAACAAGCAAACACACACACTGAGATTGCTGTGATTCTCAGAGAGTATTAGCAAAGGACAAAACTTGCCTAACTGCCATAAATTATAAAAGCCTCCCTCAATCTTGGTTAATTCTCTTGTAAAAAGGGAGGGAAAAATTTGGAGCAGCTCAGCATGAAAACAATTGTGGGAGAGATAATAAAGAGACAGCACCGAGGTATCTAGTTGCTAGCCCTGATATCATTAAGTAAGTGCACTAGAAATGTCGAGGTAAATGCATAGCAGTGAATCACAGTCAGGCATGATTAACCTTGGGTAGTCTGAACTGGAAATCATTTACAAACACAAAGGTACTGAAGAACATCACAACAGACAGCACATCGAAAGTCATCCCAAGAGCAGGAGTCTTGCCGAGCGCTTTGTGTATTTGTGCCATTTTTGAATTATTGTCACATTTTACATGTGGGAGGATGGAAGACCTCAGACCCTCGGCTTGGGGAGGAGTTTCTCTGGCACCACAAGGTCCTCTGAAACACGTGTACTGGCTGGAATCACTTTTCCTTGCACAGAAGTTTTATAAAATTAGAAGTTTTAAGTGCAACGTTCCAAGGTTTACTGAAAGGATCCAGTTTTTGCCAAAGAAAGACAAATCCTGTAGCTGAAAATATTAAAGATCAAAAGAGCACTCTTTCTCCAGTCTTCTCCCACTCCTTAACACAGCCCTTCAAACTGTAACTGGTAAAACTGTGGAAGAAAGGTTTTCAATAAAAATTAGGTGTTTTTAACCACTTCTGTTAAAGTTTTCTGACCATTGGAAATTGAACCTTCCATCAGAATATCCATCAACATTGATGGATATTTCTGAACAGTCCTAAAAGTTCAGAAACGCTCAGCGAAGCTGTAACCAGATGACCCATAGAGAGCTATATGTATTAAGAGTACAACAACAAAAAAACCCCTTCAAATCCAGAATTCTCATGGCTTTAAAAGCATTCAATTACAAGGAATATGAATCAACTCAGGAAGACTCCAGACAGCTTAACACCTTTGTATTGTTTGCACCTTTTATTGAAATTCTTCAGTGCCAGTTCAGGTGACTATTGCACATGCCGAGGTGGTGAAAGCCATAGGAATATTCTGCAAAAGGATACAGCTCTGCTCAGACTTCCTCCCTGCTTTCGCATCATTCTCATTCTCCTACATCCATCTCAGTTATCTCTACCATTGTAATAACTGCCTTTATTTATCTACCTCATTAGGATGTTGCATCAATTAACGTGTGTCATCTAATGCATGCCAGTTTCTTATTGTTTAATATTACTATCAGTGGAGAGTTATGTCATACCGAGTCTATCCAGGGAGTTAATGCATACAGCAAAAAAAACCCCTATGCATAATGGTATTCAGAATGATGCACTTACTGTACCCAAACCCCTCCGAACAGACCACTACATGTTCTGTGCTCTAGATATCTATGCTCTTGGAGGTTACGGGTAGCACCTTTGGCCCCGGGGCTCCAGATCACAACGCGATACTTGTTTTTGAGGTTCTGGAGCCCAGTGGACAAGGCAGGAGGAATGTCTTGAGAGGAGACTTCATGTAAATGCTCAGTTCATGAGCGCCTCACTGCCTGATTCAGGAGGGTAATCAACCTGTCCTTTGAAGCTGCATAAATAACGTTTGGATGGAGGTAGTAAATCTGCACCAAGGATGAATTAACTGCCATTGAATCATATAAGCTTGGCTTGAGTGTGTGGCTTGTAACATGCCTGAGGAAAATAAAAAAGACATTTGCAAGAAAGAAACATTAATTTGCTCCTCCCCGTCTTTTCTGTTATTTTTATCTAGGCCAACATGACTTGCTTTGTAGGGCTTTTTGTTGCTGTTTGTTCCATTTTCACAAGCAAACACTGATTCAGAGTGAAACGAACCCACAGTTTCTCCTGGTCAGGCCCGAACGTGCCACCTCTCCTACATCAATGTCACTCCTTTTTAACACCCCTGCCAGGAGATGCCAGCTGAACTCCTTCGACACTCTCAGGGGCACCTCGCAAGAGGGTACAGGGTACAGGACCGCCGGCAGCGTTCATGCCCCCTCGCACACCTCTCCCCAGGCACACTCCCTGCGGCTCCCAGCTGCAGGCCTGGGCACTGCCTGGGCCAGCTGTGCAACGGCATGGTCTTCTCCATGTACGCTGGGGAAGAGCGTGTCCATTACTGCCGACGGACCCAGGCACATGCGCTCATGCACCCATGTGTACGCATGCCCTGCAGGTCCTTCTGGTTGCGCACCTTGTGCACTGGCGCGTGCTGCAACATCCCCAATAGAAGAGAGAAAGTCTGTATTCACGACTGCCTGAGAACTAGGGGTAAAAGTCTGTCCTAGAAGAAGGTGGAAAAGAGAAGAAACCTGGGGAAGGCCAACAGAAGGCAGCAGAAAGAGAACTGGGACACCAGTGTGCACCTACACATCAACATGAGCTAATTTACTTCACTGTAACACCCAGGTATTCATCCCCCTATGCAATACCACATACGTTTTAGTTTACTAATAGCTTTTGCTCGTATCGCTCTCCCTTCTTTCTCGTTTCCAGTGTTTGACCTCTGATTTTCTCTTCCACTGCTCTCAGTTTTGTATCTCTGAAAATTTGGCATTTACAGTTCCTTCTCCTCCTTCTTAGCTGTACCCCTCTCATTTTCTTCCTCCTCTTTTGGCACGGCACTTGCTGGTTCCCTTCTTCTCATCTCCTCCTTTCTCTCCTGCCTTCTTTTCCGCACAAACAATTTCTCTAACTAGAAGGGCCTCTACTTCTTGTACGCAGTCATTTATCAGTGGCAACCAGTCACTTCTACTTCTAAAAATTGCTCGAGGAACCAATATCTGCTGTGGGATAGCCTTAGCATGTAGTAACAATTTAAAGGTAAGCATTATAAATATACTGTATCTAGCAGACAGCACAGTTTCAGAAGGTTGTACTTAGATCTCTTAATAGGCAAGGATGTTTTCACACCTAACCAGATTCTGAAGTCTGCTGTATCTAATACAGCACACTATATCACACAGTATGTAGTCTCAAACCAAAACCATAAACATTTTGGGGCATATCTCTAAACCCATATTCTGGGTACAGAGATACCCCTATTGTGGGTTCAGAGATTTTATGGGATTTTAATCTGATGAAGGAGAAGAAAGAAAAGTAAAGAACGTTCCTCATGAATAAAATGCCATCGAACTAGAAAAAACACTTTGGAGGATGGCTTATGTTTTACTTATTGCTAAATATCAGCAAAAATAAATGTGTTCATTTCTCCAAAATACCTCCAGATGGCATTAAAACCCTTCTTCTTTTGGTCTTTATTGCGATATAATTTTTTAAAATTACAATTATTGGAATCATTCTATTAACCATTCCCAGCAATCATACTATCAGAAGGCATAAGGCTGTTAATGCTTAATTCATTTAATAAGTTTGGCTAAATATGCTCACATACTGTAATTACATTCCACAACACAAACTGCAGGACAAGGCATTTCTTACACCATGTCAAATCTTTTTCTAGATTCATTTCCAGAAGATTTTTAATGTGTGTTTGCCGCAGAAATCAAAACATCCCACGATAAATCACTGTTATTGTACCTCCTTCTGTGACTACTTTTGGCCATGTAACAAATGGTGACACCTTGTGAGATTTACATGATGGAATGCTCTGAATTTAAATAACAGGAATCAGAAAACATAAATTACAGGCAAGATGCACTCTAAAATTCACATGACTGACTGTTACAAGAACTGCCCTCCCTCAAATGGGATTAAAAAGGTGAACAGTTTTGCAGAAATTCATAATGCTCCTGCCTGGTAGTTATTAAAGGAATTCACTTATCTAGCTCCGTTTGGGAGACTGATGTTATTTATTTATTTTTTTTAACTTGCAGCCCATCTGTTTCATAGACTGGTTTATGTTGGCAAAACAATTCAGTCCTTTGTATACTAGAGTTAAAAATGGTAAAAGCTTCTATTGTTGCACTAGAGTGAAGGTGAACACTGATATATTACAAGTGCCTGTTCCTATCTATTTCTCGACTTCTTTTGTTAATTCAAAAACATCAACAAAATCGTGAGAGACCAGAGATAGCTGTAATTGGATTTCAAGTAATTCAGAGGTGAAGCTGCAGACTGCAGTCTTTTAAAATTACATCAGTACATCAAAGGCATATGTGACATGATGTTTTTTAGCAAGTGTGACAAACTCCGGCAGCATTAAGGTAATGTTGAAGTCAGGTTGCAAAGGCCAGCCTCGCACACCCACAAATATCACCTCATATCTATTCAGTGTGATACGGAGCCACTTCACTTGCAAAGATCTCTGACTTAGTAGCATGCAGAAGTTCTAGGAATAATTAATGTTTAGTCATTATCTAAAAAGCAGTTTTAAGAAAAGAATCAGTGAAAGCTTTATCTTAATGAAAGCAAACAAATTCTATTTTGCCCAACAAATCTGATAAAAACACAGCTGCCTTCTCCAATCTTAAACGCAAAAGTGACTTACGATGTATGGGTTGCACTTTTCTCTGGACTCTTTGGCTCTACATCACTTTTCCCTTTAAAAGAGAAGAAGAAAATGACATCAGAAATGGGTCAATATGGAAACTGCTCAGATGTGACACGTCAACCCTTTATTCATTGCTAACACTGGCCACTCTTGCCACACATGCAGACGACTGCTGAGGCAATCACAGGGCTACGGGGGCACTGTTGGAGCATTTGCAAATGGGAAGTCAACCCTGACTTGACTTTTCTTGTAACTGCCACATGTACTCTGGAAAGGTCAGGCAAGGAAACTCCACAGGAGAGGCTGCTTGAAGGACACAGGCTTTACCAAGGACAGCAGACCTTGGAGCAATGGAAAAGATTTCTCTAGGGCCCTACAGCTCTGCTCTTGAGAGTGTACCCCATCCAACATGCACATGCTCCAAAACCGTGCTCCAGGAACAGTAATTATTTCCTACAAAGCAAAACAGCAACAGCAGGAGCTAGTAAGGCAGAGATTAGGACACAATTCTGCCAACGGATGCTTTTTGGTTTACATTCATTTTGGATTACATTCATTTTGGATTACGTTCATTTGGATTACGTTCATTAAGGATCTGATCTTCAGCTCTGGTAAGTGGGACTGGGGAAGCCCTCTTTTTCTATGTTGTATATTTTGGCTTAGGCACTCAATCTCAGGACAAGTCAAGTACCCAAATGCCTGAGAAGTATCAGAGGCCCAAGGAATGCCTCGTCACATTTCCTTATGACTCACATGAGTCCTGGCATAGCATGTTGGCTTGTGATGATCCCTTTCTTGGGTCCAAAATCATGTATCTGCCCAACACAACTCAGTTACATAGCAGACATCAGGGAAGTAGGCTGCTAGCTGACAGGGTGGTACTGCTTCTGCTAAGTTAGGCCAAGTCCTTCTCCCTCCTTTGTCCCACCCCAAAAAGTAAGGCTGATGTTGTTTGCTGTAATTACTGCTCTCTGAGTAACCTGAGAGAGCTGCACTTCAGTGTAAGATTTTTGTTTAGCTCTACCATGGATGTGCAAGGTATGCCACTCCACTTGAGTCACCTTGAACTTGAATTCTGGACCTAGCGACTGCAGCTGCTGCTCCTTTTGTGTGTCAGTGGATGTTAATAGCTGTCTACACATGACTTTATACTGCTTAGCAGACAAGGAGGCACAGAGGTTGAGTGTGACTGGTTTACTGATGGACGTGTTCTTCTCCATTACCTTTTAATGAGCTTTGTTAAACCAAAATCCACCTGTGCCTTCTGAAAAAAATGTGAGGAGTGCTTATTTTGGTCAGGCTGTTTCGGTGTTGTCTGATTTTCTGCTCATTGACTTGACTTGAGTGGGTTTTGGATTAGCCCCCAACCTATTCCGTGCATGTAAGCATTACATATCATCCATTTGCTTCTGCCAAAGTCCTCACCCTCAGTTTTCATACAGCATTGGGGTGCCAGCAACGGCTGTAAGGGGCACCTCTGGAAAACTTGCTGTTGCCTTCAGAAGGGGCAGGGTTTTGCTACCAAGGTCCTTCCACTGCTGTACAGAAGCAAGCTGAAAGACTTACTCTAGACAGTGACCTTCTGGAAGCGGGTATCTTGTAGAGGAGGTTCTGGGTATTGCTAACACCCCTGCCGTGGTGCTTTTAGATCTCATCCTCCCCTCTGGAAGGGTTTGTGTCTACCCAACTCATGTGCCCAAATGTTAGTGAACAGGATTGGGGGAATCTCTGGATGACTTCAAAAACACTGATGCCTCTCCTTGGACCTCTAGGGAAGCTAAGCACTTATTGTAGGAGGACAGCTAAAGGCACCTAAAATTTAGGCACCAGCAAGGCATCCACACAGGGTGGAATACATCCGCTCCATAACCTCTAGGTCACTTTTCACTTTTAGCAGAGACCTCAGAAAGTATATCCAGATGATGAACTCTCTGGCTAGAAAGCAGTTGCTACAGCATACGTTTGTCAGCCTTAGGGTGCCTGGAGTCCTGGAGCTCATCTGCATTATGATAATTCGGAACAAGAAACCAACAGTAACAGTTGGCATATATTCAAAGATTTTCTATTCGTAACTTAGGCTTTTTATAAGTGACAAATTATTACCATGAACACTGGTTTGTTTGAGTGTGAGAGAGAATATGGATTCCTGAGTGCTTTGCCAGCAGAGTTCACATCAGTTCTACTTTCCGCAATGTATGTTAATGCAGCAACAAGGGAAAGAGCATAAGTACTGTGAGGAGAGAGAAAAGGGAATCTCTGTGATTTAGCCAAACTGGGTATTAATGAATTACCCTACAGTAAGCATTTGCAGCTGCTTTTATGCTAACCGTCACTTAACATGCTTCTGTGCAGAGGGGGAGGATGAAGTCTGTACAGATGGTAGAAACACATCAGTCTGGCCTATCAGAGTAGAAAATCTGGCCATTAATGCTTTATCAGTTCTTACCAACTTTGTTCTCACTTGACTGAATCATAGAAATTTTAAAAATGTGTATAGACTAAGTATAGTTGAATGTCACAGATACAGTACAGATAAGATTTTTGGATAAGCATATGTAAAAAGGAATTGCCTGTCAGAACAACTTGGTTTTTTCACACTCACTCTTGGCCAGACTCAGATTTGTTTTTCATTTTCCATGTAACCTGCCAAATGCATGCAGGTACCATTGTGGGAGGCTGGCATTTGCCAAATTGCTAAGTCCTCTCTAGCTCTGGCTTCTTCTTACGGTCAAATTTGTGTCATCCTTTGTTTCTCTTAGCCTTTTTGGAACTGACAAAGAATATGCTATCCACTTTGCTATGGGACTGCAGTTAGCACACTTTATTTCAGGTACTAAGCGCTGTGCATGTCTCCTGAAATGGGTGTGGATGTGTGTGGATGTGTGTGTGTGTGTTTATGCATACACATGCCTCCAGAAATACATGGTGGGAACCATCAGTCCTCAGATCCTTAGCCACAGAGCTGGGAGTTCTTTGCTCGTTTCTACCTCATCTCACACAACGCCCTTCCTAATCTTTTTAGATACAACCAGAGAAGATGTGTCCAGATTTCTCCCATTTCAAAATAAATTCCAAGTGAACTTTTGTAGGATTTCCCCGTTGAATAGTGGGTGGCCAGAGAAGGAGTTCTCTCCTCTGAGTTGGAATTTGCACGAATCACTCAACCTAATTAGGCCAAGTTTCCCTTTCTGGGTAACAGGGATAAATAATACTTATTGTGACAGAGCAGTATAACTTCAGCCATTATGGGTTTTTAAATGCTTTGATTTCCTTGTGGGAGAAGGATGAGAGAAATGCAAATATTATCCATGAGAAAGGCAATGTTTGCAGCTGGACTAAAACCATTGCAAGTGACAGGCTCGAGAGCCAGTCCAAAGAAGACACGGTGCAATGGGAAATAACAGCTAATTGGGACTCTGAAGATATGCATTTGGATAACACAGTACATAGACCATTAGACTTCTTTCCCACATAGAGTCATTCGCTAGCATTTCCTCACATCCGAATCCTTTTTTTCCTGAATTTCCTTTCAGTTTGATGTACAGGATCGGTAAGGTCTATGTTTCATTCTAACTGTGCCTTATTCAATGTCTTATTCCAGCACCTTGACAGGAATCCTCAAGAACAGAGGTCTCAGAGGCAGTCAAATTCCCTGTGCAACATTAGGAAAAGCATCTGGGTGTCTGACAGAGACCCTAACTTTTGCCATGAGCCAGGCAGTACCAAGTGCAGCTCCAGCCCAGCTGAAATATATGCTGATTTTGCTGAGCAGGAAGAATGAGGAGGTAAGAAGAAGCTGGAGGTACTGTGGTGTGAAAGGGTAGATGGGGGAACTGGAAGTAAAGTGAGGTCGGAGACCACTGTAGTAAGGAGCAGAGGAAAGTTGTAAGGAGATAAGACTGATTTCCTTATCCACAGGAAAGCAGGTTTCATTAGATCTGCAGAACAACCTATTTTATTCAAGTGTTGAAAGAAGGAAATACTGAAAATGGAACTATGACCAAAGCTGGCCAAACACTGTGGCCTCTGATGTCATCGCGAAGCCCTCAGCTCAGCTGGTGTGTTTGTCAGGCTTGTGACTCTGCGTGTGTTTGCATAGCCCTCTCTATTATGGCCCTTTTGTGCTTCCTTCTCTCATTACTGTATTCATTATTTTCTGACAGAACCTCATCCCCTTTGCCTTTTATTATTTCCTTAGTGCTGGTACTCGCAGCAATATCAAACCGATGCCAGCAATTAAGTGACACCACTGCATGTTTCTTCACAACATTGTCTTCCACATGCCGACCTTTCCCCAGCAAAGAGCCGCGCTGTTTTAATAGCCTACATCTCTCAGCCTTGTCTCCCTGGATGTCTTCTCCCTCACGCAGTGGGTGACCAGCCACTGTCAAAGCCCTACCTACCAGCTCAGGGCATTTTTCATCTTCAGTCACAGCCCTGCAATTTGCAAACAGGGCTCTGTGCTGGCTGACAGGTCAGGAAGCTAGAAAAATACTTCTTTTGGTTGAGAAGATTTTATGTTGAGAGCAGGATAGGATCATGTCTTTTTAATATGCAAGACAACACTAACAACAGTCAGAGGTGTCAGGGGAGAGGATTAATATTTTGTTTCGCAGAACAATTCAATCTTTCCTTTCAATACATCTGCTAAGTTTTTTACTGTAACTAAATGTAATTAAAATGCTGCTGATCTGCACCATGATTTGTAAATTGGAGTCCACTGAAAAGCCCCAACCAGGAGCCACACAAACACACATCACTCCCCTGCCCACACTGCTAGCCAAAAAGACCCACGGCCATATGGTCTTTGAGACATTATATGGTGTTAGTTTGGCAGGATTCATGTAGCTTATTATTGTGCAATAGCCACAAAATATACCATTGCCTATGAAAGATAAACGATAACAAGACTTCCTGCAGAATTTTCTGGCAGTCTGGATCTGGACGTGCAATTAGGTCAGCTCTTTTCTGACTTTCTAAAAAAGCCACTCTTTTGCCCTTTCAGTCCTTCTCATCTACATAATGAAATGGCCATAACAAAATGAATCCTTTTTGTTCTTCCCAGTCCACCAAAAGAGCTGACATTTTGATGGTCGCTCTTCAATTCAGTTCTCCACATCTGGCCATAGCCACGTATTGCCTGCTGAGGCTCTGTGCTGTCCCAGTCTGCTGCTGGGTCCTTACTCTATCAGTCACTTGTTTTTCATGGTCATTGTCATCCCTTCCACCCAATGCAGCCAGAAAATGAGTTTGGTACTTACTTGTATTGCTGTGTCCTGTAGATCCCTGTTGTGACTCCTACAGTAATAACAGAAAAAAGGTACGGTGTGTTATTTTTACGGCAATTGTTAGCTGCAATACTTGCTTGAACATTACCTTAACAACACAAACAGCATTGTTAATTGTTCATTCAGTTTCAAAGTAATTTTCAATTACAAGAATAAATCCAATATTTCTTTGAAAATCCATTAATTCTAAGGCTTGTAAACTTATTTCACAACAACCCTTTAATGGTGCAATTCCTTGCATGGCTGTTACGACTCTCCTGCTCACTATTCATTTATTGATCAGCCAAAACTCGTCTATTACCTTCTACAAGTTTAGATGAGAAGACATAGGGAAGACCAATATTGTTTCATGGACCATTGGATTCCTGAGGTAGTAGCACAGCTGGTCTTTCCTTTTCACATGTTGGTATTGACAGCACCAGAGAATGGAAATACAGACTTTAGTTCTGGGTCCCTGAGATTACAAGGTCAACCTTGTATCACAACTGCAATATCTATGAATATGGTGCAATAAATCAGACAATTTTTTCCTCATGTGCAAATGTTCACATATTTTACTCACAGCATTTGTTTGCATTCATAAAAATATAACAGAAGCCTATAAACAGAAGGGAAATACAAATATAAACTATAACAAAAAGATGTTTAAATTAAGGAAAAAAAGAATACTTTGCTATGGATGACTCCAGGGAAGGTAACCTGCATTTAACTCTACTTCTGAATAACCCAGATATGTACTCATGTTGCTGTTACAACTGCAGTAAAGACTACTCAGAGAGGTCAGGCACCCGCAGCAACACACAGAGTCATTTTTGGTGAGGACTCGGGCGCTGGACAAGGTCCCTGGTCCACAGAGGCTGAGCAATGAGCCAAATGCACAGCTCATCAAGAAGGGAATCGCAAGTCCCCAGAGAACTCAAGGATGCTCTGACTCAGCCGAGCTGTGAGGTTGCTGCTGAGTCACTCAGAAGCATGATGCCTCAGGGGTTCGGGGCCCCAAGAGCTTCTTGGCATCTCTAAAGGGAGGTTGGCTGGACTGCAGGCACTGGGGTCTCAAGGGCTTGGCTGGTCAAATCCCCGCAATCTGCACCATTTTCTCGGGAGTCAAGGCTCTCCAGACTGCATGGCTTTGATCTGTAATTTTTATGCTACAATACACATCTGCAATTCACTGCCATCCTACACACCTATATGCGAGACATCAAATTTTTAGGCAAGCCCTAGGAGTTTCTACCTTCAATTGCAGTATGAAAAGATCTGTACCATGTTTCACACACCGACAATAATTCCTCAATAATTTGAAATTGTCTACTTTTGACAAATTGCCTCAGCTTTTTGTGAATGCTTCTGATGAAGGGATATTAAAGCTTGTTTTTTTCTGGTGACTAAATATAATCTTAAGAAGTCAGGATCAGCTTGCAGTGGTGATGTAGTGACTTGAATTTAAATGCTATTCTAGTAGCCAACCAGGCTGCCAATAAAAGTAGGCTATTAGAGCATGTTTGGTTTCCAGAATAGTGAATTTATGTACCTAGAGAAGTTTGGGGGAATACAATCATTTTGATGGACATATCCTTGGGTTTGTAAAAGTGTTTGAAACTACTAAACAAGGAGATCTCTTACATTTTCATCAACCTCAGGAAGAATGCACCCTCCTCTGTAACTGCCTAGCACAGTGTCTTACCTCTGCCATTGGCTCTGCATAGTCTCAAATTTGACATCACAAAACATATAAGCTATAATATTTTCACTTTTCCTTTTAACTGATTCTTTAAAATAAGTGTCTTGATTCTCAACAGATTATTCTTAATAATAAAGGCTAATACAAAAATCTAATAGCGAAATAGAGAATGCGCCCACTCTGGTAGGAAAAAAGTACGACTTTATGTAACTTAAAAACCACAGGTGAAGTCTTCACTTCTGGAGATTATTTTCTAGTGCATTTGCTCCAGCTTGTTAAAATCAACAAGAAAGGAAACAGTAAATTAATTGAGCACCTAAAGAATAACACCACTATGATAACTTAGCTTCTGCTGAAAATAATCACCCAATAGCTTTGTGACAAGACACCGTTCTCCTGGAGTGGATAAATTAATTCTCAAATAAGAAAATGATGACTGATCCCATAATATCACATGCACATAACTAGAAATCAAACACCTGATCAAACTTTCAAGACATGAAATCACAGTAAAAATGAAGAAAGAGCAAAGCAGGCAGCAGAATTAACAGCATTTTTTCCTGCACAAGAGTAGAGAATTAATGCCTGAACATGAAAGCTCATTCACACAAGCATCAAGTGAGCTCTTATTTACCAAATTTAATTATTCATTTAAAGTTTATTTATTAAGATGTTTTTAATAAAATTACAATCAAATAATGCCTGATCATTTGTATGTAACAAAGTGTGACAGAGATAGGAGAAAGGAAAGCATACACAGCCTGTCACATCACACGCTGATTCAATTATCCTTAAGCTTTGAAAAACAAGAAATAAAGAGACTGTCATTGCCCTTTCCTAGTAAATTCAAGAGTACAAATTAATTCCACAGAGAAAGAAAATTCAAAGTTAAGGATGAAATGTAACTTTATGCCCTCTATTACATCAAGGACAGTTCCCTAAATGTGCTCTCCCAGCAGCGCTGTGCTGGGAAGCCTGCTGGGCAGTGCCGCACGTGTCAAACCTGACCCAGACTTTCCTTCCGTTCTTGTGCATCAGTGCGGACTTCCCATGTTATTGAGGTCTGATTTCATATACAGGTAGAGCATATGCACATACATCCCCCCCATCCACCGAGCACATAGTTATATAGATGGACACATCCACACGTGCAGTTTCAAATAAGCAATCCTGTTATGTTTGTGATATATAAACCTCAGTTATTTAGCTTTTATTACTAAACTGATTTCAAAACCAGTCTAACTATAGTTGCTGTGGCCTTTGCAACTGTAATAGCCTAATTAATAAATTTCAAGTTTCAAGCTGTCAGATCACTAATTACTTGAGTTGCAGGTTAAAAGCAGTGTGGCATGTATGGGAACTAATGATGCTGGCACTCAGTTTTTATAGACAGAAAAGTAAGCATGATTTGCATCCTTGCAACTGGGCAGGAGTCCTACAAGCTTCTCTTTGTCTCATTCCCAAGATGATAAGTATCTTTACACTTGGGAACTGTCTTCTGCAAAAAGGATTGCAGCCTACTTGCTTCTCTGGCTGGAAGAGTCACTGCAAATGAACTGAACTGATCTCTCAACACTGCCATAAAGACTTAAAATGAATTCACGGTACCGTGCATTGCTTGGAACTAAGAGATGAAGCTGATGCCCTGAATTTAGCCTTTTAGCCTCTTTGCTGGCCTTGGCCACCACTTAACTGACAGGCCCATTTATCTGAATAACGTGTGGTCCACAACACTTTGGTGTAGTCCTTAGGTTTTAAAAAGTTGGGACAGCTATGTAGCTTACCTGTAGGAAAGCTTCCTGGGAGTTATGGAGGTATCCCCCATAAGATCCAACAAAGATTTTACACCACACTTTGTGAAAAGCAATAGCTAGCTTACAAATGTCTCAAAAACATGTTTGAAAAATTAGGAGACCATTCTTTGCATTTTGGAGCTTGAAAAGCAGATGTCTTCTAAAGTCTGCAACTGTACAGATTCAGACTAAGCCACAAAAGTAGTTTTAAATTATTTTAAAATATTTTAAAATAGAGGTGGTGTCTAAAATTAACCTGATCTATGGCCAGTAATGCAGGATTTTTCCAGGAGTCTGGTGAGTTTTGTTAGGTACTTCTTCCCCGTCTCACAGGAAGCACTGTAATTTCTGACCATACAGACCACCCAGGCCACAATACAGCTGTGATGTTATTGTATGTACAAAAGTATGCTCATATATTGTTAGATGAAATCTTGTCCATCCTAAGCTTAAATAAAATGGAAATTCTACTTTGATAAGAGAAAAGGAAACCACCTAGAAAAGGCTCTTTAAAAATGAATGGTGGAGCTCTGAAACGGCTCTGCAATTCAAACTATTAGAATATTTCCCAGAGAGATGGATGAACAGGCAGAGAGAAGATGAGAAAGTCAATATCAACCATTATTCACATATCTTTGCCCTATGGTCTGTGGTTCTCCTATTCCTATATTTATCACAATACATTTAGTGGTAGGAAGTGAATTCATGATGGCCACACAGATGCGCTGATAGGTGCATACCTTGCCCACGCACATCTGCACATGTGCCACGCAAGCACATCGCGTGGCGATAACTGTGGCAGAAACCACAGAGATGCAAGCACCACTTCGTTTTTGTCATCCATATCTGGGCACTTCACCTGCTTGTGAGCTGCTGATCCATCTGTCTCCTACTGGACTTACTCTAACGTAACAATCCTCTAGGCCGCCCACCGTCTTCAATCAGCTGTCTGCTTTCAACGAGCAAATAGACAGCAAGTTGTTTCCTTCTTTTTCTTTCATAACATGCCAGAGATGTTTTGGTTTACACCCCTGGTACTTCAAAATCCTGACACTCTCATCCACGGAAAAGCTGTTTTACTGTAAGCAAATCTTGAAGGTTTCTTGGCTTTGTGGTTATAATTATTCCCTGCACTAAATTTTGCAGAATGGACTTAAAAGTTACCAAAGGAGCTTGCTTTAACTGGAGAAAGGCTATAAACAGCATCCATACCATCTTTCAAGCTTGAAAACTTCACAAAATATGCTTGTGGCATATAAACAGTATATGGTGATGCAATGTGAAATTCTGATTGGCTCTTGCATAGGATAGCTGATTTCATTCTCTCCTGACTTACCAAGTATAAATAATATGGTTTCCCCAAGCTTGTGCTGATGAGCTTTACCATGCGGCACTGCATCCCCTCAGGATACACACAGAATAGTGGAGCTGGTTTCAAGGGAACATCAGCAGGACCAGTGGCCTTGGTCCCTTCAGGGATCAAATACTTCCCTGGCAAATACTTCTGTGGCCCCTCTGGGCATCATGGCTGTCTGCCTCTCTAGCAAAGCTGCCTCTGAAGCCAGGCTGGTGGCAGGGGATATATGCCCACTCCACAGTCTCCGGCTGCAGAGGACACTGTATTAGTAAAGCCCACGTCAGACCTCACTGGTTTCAACAAAAATCTTGGTTAGCGAAGCCAAATGAAGCAGGAGCAATGGATGCGAGTGGGAGCTTCTCGACTCACTGCAGCTGTATATGCCGCGAGGTATCAGTCAGGAGCCTCAGCAGGTGCCCACAGAAGGCACCACATCTGGACACCCTACCAGGGACACCTGTGGTTTTGCCCTGTGGTGAGGAATCTGTGACCTACACACTGGCATCAGTGCTGCTGCCAGGCTGCTTGCCCTAAAAGAAGGGCCGGAAGGAGGATCCAAACAATTATAGGCCTGTCAGCCTGACCTCAGTGCCAGGAAAGATCATGGAACGGATCATCCTGAGTGCACTCATGCGGCATGTGAAGGACAACCAGGGGATCACACCCAGCCAGCATGGGTTCATGAAAGGCAGGTCCTGTTTGACCAACCTGATCTCCTTTTATGACCAGGTGACCCGGCTGGTGGATGAAAGAAAGGCTGTGGGTGTTGTCTACTTGGACTTTAGTAAGGCCTTTGACACAGTCTCCCACAGCATTCTGCTAGAGAAACTAGCAGCCCGTGGCTTAGACAGGTGTACTCTTCACTGCATTAAAAACTGGCTGGATGGCCGAGCCCAGAGAGTTGTGGTGAATAGTGTTAAATCCAGCTGGTGGCAGGTCTCAAGCGGTGTTCCTCAGGGCTCAGTTTTGGGGCCAGCCTTGTTTAATATCTTTATTGATGATCTGGACGAGGGGACTGAGTGCACCCTTAGTAAGTTTGCAGATGACACCAAATTAAGCGGGAGTGTTGATCTGCTTCAGGGTAGGAAGGCTCTGCAGAGAGATCTGGACAGACTGGATCGATGGGCTGAAGCCAACTGCATGAGGTTTAACAAGGCCAAGTGCCGGGTCCTGCACTTCGGTCACAACAAGCCCAGGCAACGCTACAGGCTTGGGGAGGAGTGGCTGGAAAGCTGCCTAGCAGAAAAGGATCTGGGGGTCCTGGTGGACAGCCGGCTGAACATGAGCCAGCAGTGTGCCCAGGTAGCCAAGAAGGCCAACGGCATCTTGGCCTGTATCAAGAATAGTGTGGCCAGCAGGAGGAGGGAAGTGATGGTGCCCCTGTACTCAGCGCTGGTGAGGCCGCAGCTTGAGTCCTGTGTTCAGTTTTGGGCGCCACAGTACAGGAGGGACATTGAGGTGCTGGAGTGCATCCAGAGAAGGGCAACAAAGCTGGTGAGGGGTCTGGACAACATGTCTTATGAGGAGCGGCTGAAGGAATTAGGATTGTTTAGTTTGGAGAAGAGAAGCCTGAGGGGAGACCTTATTGCTCTCTACAACTACCTGAAAGGAGGTTGTAGTGAGGTGGGGGTCGGTCTCTTCTCCCAAGTAACTAGCGATAGGACAAGAGGAAACGGGTTCAAGTTGTGCCAGGGGAGGTTTAGGCTAGACATTAGGAAAACATTTTTCACTGAAAGAGTTATCAAAATTGGAACAGGCTGCCCAGGGAGGTGCTTGAGTGACCATCCCTAGATGTGTTTAAAAGTCGTGTAGATGTGGTGCTTAGAGACATGGTTTAGTGGCAGACCTGGTAGAGTAGGGTCAATGGTTGGACTGGATGATCTTAAAGGTCTTTTCCAAACTAAACGATTCTATGATTCCATGAGATATGCAAACAAGACCATATAGCCCTCCAGAGGCTGTAAGCAGGGAAAAGGCAGGGGATACTGCTGCACACACATGGAGAAGGTCATCAGCACAGCATTAGCCTCAGCCCAGAGACCTCAAATGCTTAGTCAGGGCTCATGTAGGACATATTTTGAGGTGTAGGAGGCACGGTTCTTCAAGATGTTGTGTGTCTTACCTTGTTTGGGAAGGGAAACTTGCTTTGTTCTGCCTTTCCTGGTGTGTGAATAGCTGACAGTGGCGGAGGCCATGAATGGGTCATCTCCTGAAAAACAATATTGTACAGCAAACTGTGTTTAGAAAGTCAATGGAATAGGAGACAATGACAGTATATCAGCAGCAAGACTGCCTGGGTAGTGGAATATTTAAGTTCCTGCAGCTTCTAGGAAATGCCCAGTTTACATATAATCTAGACAATACATGAGCTACATTGATTTTTATCACAGACTCTCGAGAGCAGTTCTTAAGCACCGTTTCATTTTCCTGAATAGTTAATGCATCTTAAGTGCAAGAAGTTTGACTTCTCTGACAATCTGCAACCACATTTTAATCATGCAATGTATTCTGGCTGGTGTGACTAACAGAACAACTTTTTTTACAAAAAACCAGAAATTTCAGTTCATGGTCAAGTAATGGGGTACGCACTATGGACTAATCACAAAATAGATTTCATAGACAAGGTCAGAATGGTAAATGCTTAACACTTCCTCAATAGTTAACTCCTCAAATTGCCTTTAACATTGTAAAGGAGTTGAATAAATTCCTAACTGCAAAGTGCTTGTGCCTTGCAGGACACAGACATGTGGCAAACCCGAAACAAGGTGTCCCTACTCCACCTTTGTCTCCTTCCTGTGTTGTTTTGAAGGACATTTTTTAATAGCTAAGAGACATACATAGCTTGACCTGACTTGTATTCAGTCATCCTTGACACAGCTTCAGGTAGCAGGTAGACACACCTTCAACACTGTTATCATTCAAGCCTGAATAAACTGGTCTCCAAAGCAAGGTTGCTTTTGGGGAGGTGTAAATTAAACACTTCAGACAAGAAGTTTGTTAAGAGAGAGGCTTTATATTCCTCTCTAGTGCAGGCTGTTAAAGGACGGACGTATTTTTTGACATGTTCAGCACTAACAGCCATAATATTTGGTGCACAGTAACTTAACAGAATTACCAGAAGTAACGCGGAGTGTGACAACCCTGAAGAGTCGGCCCGTAAGTTTCAAGAGCTGAAAAGCAAATAACATCCTGCCTGAGCACAGGGCTCGCTGACACTATTAAGAGTTTGCCTGGCAGATGCTTTGCTGGGTTTTGATACCATTAGCTGACTGTGGAATTGTTTCTCAGTGATATTCCAAGGAGTCATGAGGAGATCCATGATCAGTCCCAAAATAATACTGGAGTTATATCTCCATGACTCATTCCTTTTTAAAGAGAAAAGAAAATGTTCTTGTCTGAAAAAAGGTGCGGGTGAGTCTCTTGCCTATCCTTCGTTAGTGCCGATGGAAGTGCTTCCTGACCCAGTACGGACTGAGCTGGGGCATTTTTTCCATAGAGGAAAGTCTCGAGCTGTTCTGCCAACGAAAGGATCAGCCCTTTCAACATAGTTTATTAGTAATAAATGTCAACTTTAAAGCATTCTTGATAAACAGTTTATTTCCTAATAAAAACTGCATTCTTTTATTTTATTTGAGACTAAAAAGTTACATGATTTATTATACTTCTGTAATCTACGTGCATGCCTCTAATCAAAGCATCATCTGGTTTGCAGTTTCAGGATCAGAATTGCTTTGCTTTTCAGTTCTTTGAGGCAGATTGTTCATCTTATGACTTCCTTATCTGATAAGTGCCAGCAATAGCAGTATATAGGAATGTTTAATATACAGTAAGTTCTTTAAACTCAGGCAACAAAAAACACAGGCAACCAGATTGCTGTTTGCTACAAGTACCTGGCACACATGCTATTGTTTTCAATACAGTAAGGAATTATGTACTGAGAAATATTCCAACAGTAAAGGCTTATGACAATAAATTGATGAAAAGGAGATTTGCAATGTGGACGTTTAATCCTAGGGCTGTGATCTAAAAAGGTATTGCTTTCTCACCTGCTTTTCTCTGCTTTTCCCTTACAGGACCATTTGCTTACTTTCTAGAAAATGGGATGTTGTGCATATAGACTAAAGGTGTTTCCATTGGTAAAACACCGTTCCCAAACAAACAAAGTGTTCTTCCCTACAAGTTGAGGTGCTGAGCCCAAAAGTACACATAGGAATGAACTACGTGGCCCCTTCCTTTGAAAAGCAATGCTTTACGTTATCTCTGTCAATTGAAGAAATCGGGGCAGCCAGACTGGGAATGTCTGGTGGCTTTGACCTAAACTTATCCTACTTGTGAAATATGGTATTCAGTACTTATGATTTCCATTTGCCCAAGAAGCAGTTCGTCCAGGTTATACGGTGGCTGACCCCCACTGTCACCTTCAGGGAAACATCTTCTGAGAAGCCTGCTATATGCCACGCAGAAACCAATCTGTTACAGCAGCAGAGCTCTTCCCTCCCGCCTTGCCTGCCCGAGTCTGACAATGATACCTTCATCCAGGGAAAGGACCAGAGGGCTGATTAAAAATAAGGGTGACCTTTTTTTTTGACATGTCAAAATCTTTCATTTCTTCTTTTCCCCAAGATTATTTCTCATCCACACTTCAATGAAAAATGGCCTTAATGGTCTTTTTTTTTCAGCTAGCTTCTCTTCTCCCTTTTTACTTTGAGTTGTGGTATATAATAAAGCTTTCTAAATAATTTAAATTTGACGTAACCCTTTCTGACACAAAGATTTAGTAAGACTACTGATATTTGCCAGGGTTAATAATTGCCATTATCATGAATATCTGAATGTGAATTTACTAGAATAATATTTTGAGTTGTGATCATATAGTGTATTTATCACTACCCTTTGGAATTCAATTATAAAATGAAATCAAATTAGAAAAAATGAAATCAGAAAACTAACATGAAAAATACCCCAAACTATAAGTTGCCACCACTGAGGAGTGGTAAGATTTAAATGCAGCAAAGTATTTTTTGAAAAGAGAAACATTAAACTATGTGCAGAGCCTCCTTCTGGCTGCCAAGAGCAGAATCTCAAAAATCAGGAGAAAGGATTTAGGTGTCCAGCAAGTGTCAACACTTTGCAAGGTCAAGCAGAAGCAAATCCAGAAGATGTCCTTGTGTACCAAATCTCGTGATTTTAGACTCTGTCTGAAGATATTTGAGACAGATTAAAAGCACAAGTGGTGACATATGATTATATCAAGATCTTTTTTTAGTACATGGTGTGAAATGTTTGAAAATGTAAGCCCAAAAGGCAACTATCTAACTAACCAAATAGAAAGGACTCAACTTTTATTGTTAAAATAAACTTGCGTGCACAGCTTCTCTTTTCCGCCCAGCTAACTTGCCTGTCTTTGGAGTCTGGAATGGGCAGTATTGGCATAAAGTACCCACTGGACTGAAAACAGTGTTTCAAATAGTTTGATGAAAATTTAAATGTACTCAAGGTCCTCTGCACCTTCAAACTGGTGTTAGAATGTTGACTGCACAAATGATTTTTGAAATTAGTAAAAGAAAAAGAACAGGGATTTTTTTTAGCACAAAGTGAACAAAAAATATCTCTGAAACACCTTGCACCAGAAAATGTTCCAGCCACTACAAGATAACGGTCTAATTTAAAACCAATTTAGATCTTTCTCCAAACTTGATTAGGTTAACCTTAAAGTCCTGAACAATGTTAATTAAAGGAAGCACTGAGAAGCCATTTGGGGTCCAGAAGTAGGGAAAACAAAGATTTCTGGATCAAAGAACAAAGAGTGGACTAGACTGCTTAAAAATACACGTGTGCCCAACTGTAGGACAGCTTGTTTGAGATGATGATGACTGCCCTCCTGCTCCTGCAGGCAGATGCACAAGACCCAGGGGTGGCTCTGAGACCCCCTGGTTTTTTTTAACACGTTTCTCCTTGTGAGGGTTGCCTCTATGCTCTTGCAAAGTGACATCTTTGTGGTGGTGGCAATGGCACATCTCATTCACACACATATTGTAGCTCTATAACTGCACTTGTCTCTGCCTGTAGTAAATCACTTTTCAGCAGTTATACGTAAATGTCCAGTTTTACAAGCTATAAAAGTCCAAGCCTAGTTAATCTTAGTCAACATGCCAACTTGGCTTTTCTTCTTACTGAAGGGAAACTCTTCAAATAAAGAAATCTATAGTATTGTGTATCCTTGCTCCAAATTCAGTTTCCGCAGCAACAATTAAGTAACAAGATATTTCTTGTGGATTAATGACTGCTTGGCAGTGTTTTGTTTGGGGCTTTTAACCCTAGCTTGTAGGTAATTTTTCAGGAAAAGTACCATGCAGAGGTAAATAACAGTATTCACTCAAGACTTAAGGCAATGCTATTTATCTAGTGCCATCAGTCTTGCTGTGTGGCACATACCAGGAATGGTTGAACGGATTGAGAAAAATTGTAATTAATAATAAAAGTAGGGAGACTGGTACCATCTAGATTTAAAGTCTAGCCACGTGTACTACCTTACTGTTCATTCGCTGCCAAAAAAAGAACTTATCATTGGGCCATTAAGAAAATTGACTGTTTAATCCTTCTCTTTGCTTGTGCTCACCTAGCCAATGTTTGATTCATAATATTTTGTCTCTCCACAGATGATGATTTAAGAAATGTTTGTAGTGTCTCATAAAGGACCCTGTCAAACACCTTCTGAAAATTATTTTAGCTGGCTCAACTTCATCCACTGCTCTACTGACATGTCGCAGGAATTACAGGAGATTGATGAGACACGATTTTCCTTTGGAAATACTCTGCTGGTTAGCTCACAGGGACTGCAGAGTCTCTCTCTTTATAGTTACCTCCACTGAAATGCAGATTTTAGGGAAGCATTAGATATATTTATTCAGCTGGAAGTCAAGGCAACACAAAGCTAACACAGAGCTTTCCAAGACCCTTTAGCAAGTGATCACAGTACACAGTTTGAGAATCTCTAATCCAGTTACCCTCTGCCTTCATAAAATAGATTATTTTAACACAGGAGACTCTCTTTTTAACTGCTGTCAGTTGGCAAAGATCCCTTTCAGTTCAGTGAAGCTACACTGCCACTAGCTGACAAGATGGCTATGATTTTAGTGTCAAACATCCAAAGCAAAGAGTCTGACACTGAAACTTTTGGAGACTATGTTGAAGCTGACAGCATTTCACTATGATAAGGCTCTCACGATGTGAAAAATAAATTTTCTTTTTTCAAAATTGATTCCTCTAGTATCTGTTATTGCTGCAGCTTTTCTAACCCAAGACTCAAATATACATCTGTAAAATAGAAAGATAAAGCTGTTTCCTCTTGTTTCTTTACGATGTCACTTCCAAACTGCATCTCCTTAACTCATTTTCTTCTTCCCCATAAGCCCTGTAGTTTTCTTTGAGCACTTGATGATTTTCCTTTTTCCATTTGAGCAGTTTTTATTTTGTCATTATCCTTTTAGTAACATGTTATTCAGAACCACCACTACCCACCAAAATATCTTGCCATTTTCCAGCTTCTGTTGTTTCCTGGTTTACTTCCTTTCCATCCACTTATTTGGGCAGATTTTAATTTATAGTTAATATTTATGTCACATATGATGCAAGATGCTTTCCAAAGTTGAGATAAGTGACAAACGTGGTTTCACCCACCCACTAACTGAAGGATGAAATAAGGAAACTACTACGAGCTTCCTGTCACGGAGCTGCAAGAGTCGTAAGGACACCATTTACGCTGAGCTGGGTGCCAGTTCAGCACCGAACCTCATTCAGTAGTTCTTCTGTCTCCCCTACTCCTGCTAAAATGATTTCAAGGAGTCACTTTTTTTCATAGCAATCTGCTGCAAAACACATTCTACCACATTTCCCCTTTGGCTCCAGTCCCAAGACCCTTCAAATACGTCACTGCTTTCTGTAATATGAGTTCCTTTCAATAGGCTTCATCAGTATAACATCCAAAGATACATGACAATCCAGGGGAGAGTGCTTGTCAAGGAATTTTTTTGTTCTAAGCAAAGAAATAAAGGTAATTGTGTAGCTTGTGACTGTGTCATTTGTGCTGTGCTTGGCTCTTCAGACCTACATGGATGGGCATCAGCTGAAATTGCTTGATAGAAACAGGATTCTGTGTGTGTGTGTGCGCGCGCGCGCCTGTGGGTTGGGGAGAAGGAAAGAAAAAAAGAGAAATTAGGCCCTTGGAAAGGGAGAAGGTCAGAGATTTTGCAGACTGCAGCATTAAAGAATGTGTTCAGCATTAAATCTCCAGATGTTTGTTATCTACAGAACTAAACCATTCCAAATCATGAACATTTGCAACGTGATCTGTGGATCAATTCACGCTACAGCAAATCACAAATGCTAGTGCAATAAGTTTCTGTTTGGAATACGTTATCTCTGCTTTAGTGGAACCATCCTGCAAATAACCTGCAACATTCAGTCAAGATTCAGCAGTCTAGGACAGAGAAATGTAAAAGAATGCTACAGCCACTTACTTACCAAACTGACTTATTTAGGTTCTTCATTGTATGATTATAATTCTTTAACAAAGGGTCTTGCAAATTTTTATTCATTTTGGGGGGACCAAATGTGCTGATAAGCCCAGAAGAAGCTATAGATATCCAAGAGAAATCTCAGATTCTAAGAGCAAGTGTTAACAAGGGTATAACCCATACCATGCTCTCTCATATCAGAGTTTAAGATGGAAAGATTTATCTCTAACCATCAGGAAATGAAGAATGTGTACCTTTACTTAAAGGTAAATCATAGAACAGAATGTAGAGGGTTTCCTTAAAAATTTTTAAATATTCGTCACAGAAATGAAAAAAACAACCAAGGACAAAATTTCTCCTTTAGTTGCAGTGATGAATATCTGTTCTTAGCTAAGAAGCTATGTTTTTAGATGAATGCATTGGGCCATATGATATGACAAACTGTCTGAAAACCAGCTTTGCCTGGGCAAGCTGAGATGATGTGGTTAATCAAGGTACAATCTTTATTAGTGCATTAACCTCCTGCACCCAAGGACTATGGATTCTAATTCCTGAATTGCCATGCAAGACTGATGCAGCTAGTTTTCTGGTCTCAGTTGGCAGCAAGCTAACAGAAGTGGCTAATGAAGATGAATAGCTGCCTCTTGGGAGTTGGGGGAGGAGAAAGAGGAAAGGAAAAGACCTAGGATACTTCAAGGTCCAGATCTCTGCATGATTTCAGATAATAATGAAAAAGTGCACATAGTCGACATTTTCAGAGATTGTAACAAGCATGTTAATTCTGCAGACTGCTAACAAAGCAATGGTAGCGGCCTCAGGATTACTCTGGAAACATTTCAAGAAGCTAAAACAAAGGCTATTGAAAATTAAGACCAAGACACTGGTCAGGGTCTTACCCTGTTTTTGACGGATGATTGTATTAATATGGACAAAGGAGCACACAAAAAAATGCCCAAGGCTACAGACCAGACACACTTTCTAAGGAAAACATCTGTGGTTTGGAGAACACAAAAATACCATCATGGTAAATATTTAGCAATACTGAAATATCTTTGCCACAAATGCATGTAATGTTCTAATACAAACATTCTTTTATTCCAGACAAAAATACACTGCTAAATGTAAGGAGGTCATCAAAGCAAGATTTGTGGGGAAAAATATCTAGGCTTTTTGAAACTAGACAAATTTTTCAGGTTTGAGTTTGTTGGGGTTTTTTTTGTGTGAGGCTGGAAGCTTTCTGATAGGTACATTAGTAGTCCTGGTTCACCCCCTGGACAGAAGGTGAAATAGCAGGTCATCGATTTGGCCTAATTTGTTCTTAGTTCCAGTCTTTCATGCTCCTGAAGCCAGTTTAAGAGGACTGGGGGTACCATAAAGACTTATATGGTTCATGGGAACCCAAGGGCTCATACAAAGAGCACTTCTGTGCATCTACAGTGGAGATTCACCAGTGGGTAGGAATTGATAATTTTAGCTCAGCTTGTTCAGCCAACTGATTGAGTATTTCAAGCTTCGTGAACTTATGGGTAACACAGTAGTGCCTGTGTGCTCTGTACACAAGTTATGGGCAGATACTACTTGAAATAAACACCTTGTGCTCTGGGTTAAGGTTTAAGGTGCTACCAGAACGCCTTTGGCTAATGTAACTGCAAAGGCTGCCAACCATAACAAGAAGAAAGCAAGCTTCTGTTCTGTGTTACTGCAACAAACTTCTTGGTCAGGGTGAAAAGAGATAGGCAGGGTAAGAAAAGAAAAGACAGTAGAAAGAAAAAAACTCAGAATTAAAGTATTAGAAGTTAAATTGCTGTCAAATGTAGCACTATGAAGCAGAGCTCCAAGAAATTTTGCACTTGTGGTTTCTTAATGATATTAGATGAAATGTGCTCAATTTACAGGTGAAAATTACACCAGGCTGGGACCTCAGACTGCGGCGCTGAGCATGAAGGCAGGGGCTCTCCTTCCTTTTTCCCTACCGTAGCACAGAGAGGTTCTGCAAGGCAAAGAGGCCTGTAAATCCTTCCTGGACAACCTTGCATAGATGTAGCTGAGTGCAATTAGAAAACAATTTTGTTTATGATGGTCTGACAACTTGGGGAATCTATTCATATAAGTCATTTATTCTGAATGAGATTAAGAAATCAGTGTAGCACTGCGTGCTTCAGTGTCTGTGAATTCAACCATCTGTTCTCAAGGCTGCATCGTGTGCCTCCTAGATCTGAATTGACAGAAAGATGTTAAATCTTGATGGTTTGTATTCTAGAAGGAGTACAGTGGCACAATGTGACAGCTGAAGACAACAGAGACCAGTTCAGCTAAGAGTACAGAGATGTACAGAGCTGAACACAGACAAATTCATGTCCACAAATGAAGAATACCATATATTCCTGGTAGAGCGGGACACTGGACCTGGAAAGGAGTTAGACATCACCAGAGGACAAGCAACTGAAAATAATGTCGTAACATCTCATGCTCTGGCCCAAACAGCTTGCTCCATCATTGTGTATTTGAAAATGGAGCAGTAGTACAGTAAAATTGGTAAGCCCAATGCTGGAGTAGCCTGTTTCTTTGTCCACATTTCTTTAAAAATTCTGGAAATTCTGAGAAGCTGAAAAAAGGAACAAAAAAAGAACACAGATATTTAGAGAGATCAGTCCTGTTAAACTAAGAAGTACTATGCTTCATCTGCATAAGTATCTTCACAGGGGAAAAAATCTCTAACATAACTTTTAGAAAACTTATTTGTAGCCAACTGTCAAGTGTCCCAAGGCAGAACCTCTTCTGAACACCTTCAACAAGATTCACAAGAGATGACCGAAAGAGTCAAGGTTGTTCATGCTTAATAGGAGTCCATGTATACAAAATTTCCAAATAGGTCTCAGTGCAAAATGTTGTCACTTCACAATAATAGAAAAAGATGAAAAACACTAACTTCTTTTATCATGAGCCAATGGATAGAAGGACAAAAAGGGAAATTGAAGTTAGGTAGAAAAGAACAACTTCTCATGAGCTGGTGGCTCACTGCTGGGATGCAGTGCTATGGAATGCCTGTCTTCATTTCTTGAAGTCTTAAGATCAAGAAAGGATGCTTTTCTGAATGACGTGCTTCAGCCAAATACAAGATAACAGGCTCAAAACAGGGGAGAGTGGCTGCAGTTATCTGGCTTGTTACACAGTTCAGAATGCTAGTCAGATTGGGTGATAAAATACACCATTCAGACTCACATCTAAAATGTACCGAAGTGGGATTCTTGTTCTTTATTTTGGAGTTTCTTTTTCAGTCCATCAAAATCCTTACCATTTATGGCTCTCATCACAGGCTTTACAAATCAAGAAAACATGTGAACCATTTGTAATCACGTGTGAATGCTAGGTACTGACCACAAAAGCAGTGATTAAGAGAAAGGGATGTTCCATTGTATTTTAGAAAAGATAGAAATAAAAGTTTGCTTTTTCCTTGTGTATCAGTAATCTATCACCTGTAGTTGTCCCCTGCTGCTTTTGATTGTATAAGGCCCAGGTGCGTCACAATTAACCTTGGGGATTTAACTAAGGGGTGAACATGAGAGGGCATCTGCCTGACACTCTTACTATAGTCAGCAGAAAAGATAAAGACACCAGCATGGGGCATATCAGCAGACCTAAGATCCGGAGCATCCTCTGGAAGTGACTTTCTGTATTGTCTAGAGATGGAGCCCAGGTTGCTGTACTCAGTCCTAAGTGGCTCAGACTGGGCAGGGGTGTGTGTGCGTGAGTCTGGCCTTGTGCCCCTTGGAGCAAAGCTTTATTTCTTACATGTTTGTATGGCAACTGGCACAGAGATTTTGATCAGTGTTGCACCTCTCTACTTGCTATAGTAACACATATAAGTTGAGGGAGAATTCAGAGATGACTTCCTGGCAGTGCTATTATTTCAGCTAGGCTGCCCTGACACTTTTTCTTAGACCATCTTTTAGGTTATGTCTCTATCTCCATACCTGACGGCGTTACCACATTTCTGTACCTTGGCCATCTGCATACCAGGATGAGTGTCAGGCATGCATAAGGCTCCTCTTCCCTACCCTATGTTTCTTGGAAACATAAATACTCCACATAACCTTTTAACACCTTCACATTAAGAAGACATTGCTGTTCCAGAAAGGTCATCTGTGATCATCTAAAATGTTTTCCTTAAATATATAGACAACCCAGTGTTAGGTTTTCCAGTTTTAATGTTGTAGGTAGTGAGAAGGTTGGCCAGCTGGCTATCATCTTTCTTCTAACAAGTCACATTTGGATTTTGTCTCAGCCTGGAAGAGCAGTTGGATGGCAGAGGAGAGCCTAGAAGCTATGCTAAGGCACGTGGAGGACAATGAGGTGATTCGAGAAAGCCAGCATGGCTTCACCAGGGGCAAGTCCTGCCTGACCAACCTCGTGGCCTCCTATGATGGAATGACTACATCAGTGGACAAGGGAAGAGCTATGGATATCGTCTAGCCGGACTTCTGTAAGGCCTTTGACACGGTCCCCCACAACATCCCTCTCTCTAAATTGGAGATATATGGATTTGATGGGTGGACTGTTCAGTGGATGAGGAATTGGTTGGATAGTCGTATCCAGAGGGTAGTTGTCAATGGCTCAGTGTCCAGATGGAGATCAGTGACAAGTGGTGTCCCTCAGGGGTCCCTCAGTACTGTTCAATATTTGCATCAATGACATAGACAGTGGGATCAAGTGCACCCTCAGTAAGTTTGCAGATGACACCAAGCTGAGTGGTGCAGTTGACACGCCTGAGAGATGGGATGCCATCCAGAGGGAGCTGGACAGGCTCGAGAAGTAGACCCATGTGAACCTCATGGGGTTCAACTAGGCCAAGCGCAGGGTCCTGCACCTGGGTCAGGGCAACCCCTGGTATCAATACAGGCTGCGGGATGAAGGGATTGAGAGCAGCCCTGCCGAGAAGGACTCGGGGGTAGTAGTGGATGAAAAGCTGGACATGAGCCAACAAAGTGCGCTCGCAGCCCAGAAGGCCAACCATATCCTGGGCTGCATCAAAAGTAGTGTGGCCAGCAGGTCGAGGGTGGTGATTCTGCCCCTCTACTCCACTCTCGTGAGACCCCACCTGGAGTACTGCGTCCAGCTCTGGAGCCCTCAGCACAGGAAACACATGGACCTGTTGGAACAGGTCCAGAGGAGGGCCACAAAAATCATCAGAGGGATGGAACATCTCTCCTATGAGGGCAGGCTGAGAGAGTTGGGGTTGTTCAGCCTGGAGAAGAGAAGGCTTCCAGGAGACCTTATTGCAGCCTTTCTGTACTTACAGAGGGCCTACAGGAAAGATGGGGACAAACTTCTCAGCAGGGCCTGTTGCAATAGGACAAGGGGTAGTGCTTTTAAACTAAAAGAGGGTAAATTCAGACTAGATAGAAGGAAGAAATTTTTTTTTATGATGAGGGTGGTGAAGCACTGGAACAGGTTTCCCGGAGAGGTGGTAGATGCCCCATCACTGGGAACATTCAAGTTCAGGGGATCGACTTCAGAAGTTAGCAGCAGCAGGTTTTATTGACTTCTACAGTGGTAAAAATGCCAGTACAAGTGGGCAGAGATTTGGAGGACCAGGATAGTCACTCTTAGATAAAATAGTGGATAACTTCGGAACTTAATCTGCAGCAAAAGATTAATTCACAAACAGGCTTGGACAGTATAATAGGAGAGGTTCTCTACCAAGGGTATTTTATCCTCTACCAAAGATAAAACATGTAGGTGAACCTCCCCAAAACTAGTACTGCACATTGAACTGCTGAATTTAGTGATCTGTGAATTTACAGAAACTTTTGTGGACAAGATCATCTGACAGTATTTTAGATGGGTGAAGCAATTTTCTTTTCTTTTTGACATCTTCCAGTGTTGATGTTTGAGCGACTTTTCCAAAATGTGTGTCAAAAGCGTATGGGATAGGAAAAGAAGAAGAAAATATGTACTGCAAGACTCCTAAAAATAGCTGAAGAATTTAGTAGAGAAGTCTCACTGGCTGCACTCTCCATCCAAAGTCCCTCAAGCACTTCTGAGACCCCCATCCATGCACGCTGCGAATCCTGGCCAATGCAAACTGGACTCAACAAGGCTGGAGGTTTCATTATTGAGAGCAGAGGCAAAAATAAAGCCCAGAAAGTGATAAAACCCAAGTCCTGCTGCTATGTTGCAGTCTTTGCATGGCTCATTGAGGCAAAAGCAGATAATCAGTGCCTTTTGCATCACAGTAAAGGTTTCGGTAAGCAGGGCATGCTGAGCTCCTGTTACAATCATTTTCATCTGTTTCGCAGAGTCAAAGCAACAAATCAGCAGGTACAAAGAGACTATTTTTTACATTAATCTGCAGGTTGTTTTGGATGTTTAGGAGAGAAGTCCTGTGACGGGGCCAACTAGAGGGTGAGAGCACAGGGCACTGCCCCTGCTTGCAGAGCTGGCACAATCACACTCCCTGCACTTCAGAGGCTGCAGGTTCCTACTGTGGCAGCCTTGGAAAATAGATCCAGACCTGCACCCTGAAAAGACTGGCAAGGGCGGGGAGAGGGCTCGAGGCCAGTCCCTTGTTGCTGTGTAGAAAAATGTTAGGCTTGCTAGCAGCACGGTGCCTCTGGAGCCCTTGCGAGGGCATGATGCACAGGCAGGGAGCCTGCCCAGGCTGCTGCTGCTCACCATCATGTTCTAGGGAGCCAGTGCCAGGAACACAAAACAGCACTTGCCGCTTCTCCCTGCTACATGGGGTGACCTTTGGGAAGCTGTCGGGAAGCAGGGAGTGCCCCTTTGTTTGCCTCAGTTGTCCCTAGGCAATCTGGCATTTCTTGTCAAAACTGACTTTAAATTGTGCTTCTCTAGCTGCAAATACACCCACGGAGCAGTGAAGGAGACCGTTCCTTCACTGTGCAATTCACTCTTATCTAGTGTTTGTATTGAGTGGGTTCTTCAAAGCTATCATTGTCTCAAGCTCTGTCTGCTTTAAGCCCTGAAACAATAACATTTAGTGCTTATTGTACTCACTGGCTTTCATTTGCAAGGTATTCTGTAAACTTGAATTAAGCATCCCAGCACCCTTGTAATCTCTGTAAGTACCGTAGTATTATTACGAGGTAAAACACATAAAACTGGAGCTAAGGTTGAAAGAATCTTGAGTCAGAAAATCCCATAAGAAAATCCCTGTTGTTTCCCTGTCTTGGCACAAATGGTACTGAGGATGTCAATGCCATTCTGTGACTTCACTTGGAAAAAATAGTATGAAAATATACACTGAAGCCTTAACTCTGCTCCTAAAACATGTGTCGTGGCTTCATCCATTACACCGGTCATTTCATTAAGAAGCACAGTAACACTAATATCTTATTCATTATTGTAGGCATTGTCTGCATAAGAAATTTGCATCTATTTAAAAAAAGCAACATTTTTAAACCACTTTAACGTAATGCGTGTTAGAGATTGTATGACTGCTTTGGTTTTAACTAAAACCAAATACATTTAGATTCATCTAAATTGGTTAAAACCAAATTAAATGAATGGAAAGAATAATAAATAGATCTTTGAAACAGTTTGTAAGTAGACTTGGTTATGAAACAATTAAACTGGTGAAACATCCCTATGCACAGAAAGCCTGCAAGGACTAGTGTATCACGCTGCCTCACCATTTCTAGGTATTCTCTGCCGATGTTGTATCACACTCTCAGTAGAACGACAGCTTGGTTTTACAGCTAGAATGTTATGAAAAATGATGCTAACAAAAGTTTTTACAACTCTCTACAACATTCCTCAAGACGTTTGCCAGCAAACAGTAGGTGATTATGAAATTATAGGCTGCATTGTGACAGAGGCACACAAGGAAGTAACATGGTTACAAATGCTTGTTTATTTTTGAGCTCTTAACTACACGATTTACTTATCCACTTTACAGCAAAATTAACATCCTTTTGCTGTCATTTGAAAAAATGAGGATGTATATATTTTCTTTTTTTTTAACCTCATAGAAATCATGTGGAAAAATTAAAGTAATACATAAAGAAAAAGGAAACAAGACATACCATTACCACTTTTTAATTATGTTACCTATTTTTTTAGAGAGCAGGGAATCAGGAACAGCTGCCTTAGCATTGGAGATTTAAAATATTAAAAGTCATGAAAGGTTGTTTTCTGGCAGCACACGTTTAGGGCTACAAAGATGATTAGGGAGCTGGAACATCTTTCTTATGAGGAAAGGCTGAGGGACTTGGGTTTTTTTAGTCTGGAGAAGAGAAGACTCAGAGGGGATCAATGCTTATAAATACTTCGCGGGTGGGTGCCATGAGGATGGGATGGGTCTTTTTTCTGTGGTGCCCAGTGATAGGACATGAGGTAACGAGTGCAAACTTGAACATAGGAAGTTCCCTCTAAACATGAGGAGGAACTTCTTTACTTTGAGGGTAGCAGAGCACTGGAACAGGCTGCCCAGAGAGGTGGTGGCGTCTCTGACTCTGGAGACATTCAAAACATGCCTGGACACCATCCTGTGCAACCTGCTCTAGGTGAAGAACCTGCTCTAGCAGGGAGGTTGGACTGGATGATCTCCAGAGGTCCCTTCCGACCCTGGTGATTCTGTGATTCTGTGATTAATTTCTTTTCATTCCTCTTCATGAGAACCGTCAAACTGCAATTCACTGCAATAAGAAGGTCCACATAATGTCTACGTATCACTTAATTCCCGCTTAAGCCTTCAATGACTTTCCTACCCAGGGAAGGATTTCACCCCTGTCGATTAAAGGCAGTTCTTTAGGTCATTTTTTTTTACTTTGAAAAAGTTTCTTAGTAAAACAAAGCAGCAGATGGGTCTTTCAAAGCTTTAGTATATGTAGAATCTCATTAGAAGAAAGATCATAACATAGAGCTTTTCCCCCTACCAGCAATAAAAGCATAAATAAGGAACACCCTCAAAATGAAATGGAGACAGTTGGAGATTACTGCAATGGTAAAAGAATACTGTAATCATGAACATTTCATGCTTTTCATGTGAGAAAAATGGGATCCAGGAATTATGTCAGGCAGCTTAAAATAATCTGCATTGGCAAAGCAATGGCATCCAACCCATGTACGTTGAGAAGAAACGATGATCTAGAGGTGACTCAATCAATGCAACTCTGTGTTCAGAATACCAGACATAAAAAATACCAGTGGTACAAACCCGGTCCATCCCCAGTGCTGAATTACATCAATCAAAGGGACCTCTGGTTACAGCAAGGCAAAGCAGAGTGGCCTGCCAGGGGTTTTGCTGATTACTCAGCAAATAGAAACACACATAATACCTGTGCGCAAGACAGACTGAAGTTTTAAGACAGAGCATGTTATAAAGTGAGATGAGAAAGGATAAAAACTGTACTTTCAAATTAATCCTTTAATGCCAACTAGCAATAAAGCTTTTAGTAGAGTCTGTTTGGTTTTATTGACAGATTCAATGTGTTGAATCCCTATCCATATTTTAGCCCCAGTGCCTAGATTCACATTGCCATTGGTTTCTGATGCTTAATCTCATTAGTACAGCTATTTGTATTGATATACCCAATAAGGTTGCTAATACTACCATAGCTAAGTGTTATTTATTGTATCTGTATATACAACAATATTAACACAGTCAAGCATCAGCATCGGCACTTGAGGGCACCATTAAATTCACCCAGTGTTCAGAGAGAGATTTAATGATGGATTTAATAGTATTAAATAGGAAAAAATGCCCTTGGCCTTTACATTCTCATTTAAAAACATATAAAAAAGTAGTAATTCAGGCAGTTATACTTCTTTCAAAGATTTTCCTTTAAATCACGCTCAGCAATATGAGATCAGCTGTACTTTGGCTGTTGTTGTATCTTGACCAAAGACAGCAGCCCCTGGCCTATCAGAATTACCAAACTGTTGGCTAATTCAGTTCAAGTTTCTTCATCAAATATGGTTGACTTTACTGCTAAAACAATGAAGACAAAGATTGGTGGAAATTAGCACAATGGTGTTGCCTGTGAGCTACATTACAGAGACTTCTGTTAGCAACAAATGTAAGCAGAGCCATGAAATAACTGGACGTTAAGTATTTATGCTGATTTTTTTCATGGAATATAAATAGGCTGGGTTTTTTTTGTGCAGTAGTGTGCCTGGGGACTTTTGCATAGCTTTTAGCTGTATTTACCTTGCTTTCTTTCAGTCTCCAGATGTCTGTTACTGAATGGACCTACCGATGTTCTCTAGCCCATCAATGAGAGAATTTCACCCAAGAAAAGCATGCGAATGGCTTTTTTTTCTGTCTCTGAAGCAATTGCACCCTTTAGGTTGAAGGAACTAGGGCTCAGTCTGACACCGGAAACTTTCTTCACACGCTGCCCAGCTGAGTCTGTCCTCTTACATTCAGTTTGAAACCACCAAGTGGGTGGAAGAAAAATGTTGGAAGACAAAGATGCTCTCTACGTGACCCTCAGCAGTGATCAGAGGGTCACCTAAACACCTGTGAGTTCTTCTCAAGCTTGGAAACTGTGGGCCATATGTGCAGGCTCTCAGTGAATTCCATATGTAGAACTGAATTTATATCCCCATGAACGAGCAACTGTTCAGTCGTAGGCTTTCTTTTACATATTTTCAGTGTCTATTATGAAAAAGATTATACAAACACTTATACTAGCAATATGAATACTGACAATTAAAAGATAACAGTAAAACCATCATACTTGAATTTGAAACCAAATTAAAAAAGTTTTTTTCAGCAATTTTGGCATTAAAGAGAATATGGATCAAATCAAAATTATACTTCCACACATGGGTAATAACACTTAAAACTAGATCCTTAGCAGCAAATCAAGCAAAAAAACAACAACAAAAAAAGCCCAAGTGACTGCTTATCAGGGAACATTCACATTTTCCTCTGAAATTTCCCTGCTTGTGAATAGTTCTACTGACAGAGCTACTGGGGCATTTGAACAAACTCGCTATATAACATCTCACAAGATAATGCACCTAGTTTAAAGTATGAGTTATGCAACAGAGACAAAGAAAGGGACAGGCCATTCCCATTTCCCCACACATCCAGACAGGCTGGATTAATTATAGTGTTACATAAATGTGGATGTGTTTGATTCCACAGTGCTTTCCAAAACAAGGGTAAAATATCGCTGATGTTCAGCCACATCACTGGTGGGAAAAAGCCATATAGGGTACACAGTTCACTGCACAACAGCAAGGGGGTGGGGAGTAGGTTAAAGGAAATATTATCCAAGGATGAGAAGAAATCCCATTTCTTATCAGACGAGCCCCCAGGTCTCTGATGTCATTTCAGAACATGGGTCTTTGGCTGTTACAGATACAACTAACATCCTCATACGATAAAACATACGCTTCTCAGTTTATCTGTTTCAGAAAAACGAGCTAATAGAGAAAACTAGATTCCTGTTTGTGCCATTAGAGCCAGGACTCCTGCATCCATCTGCACATTCTCATGACTTTGGTGCATGAGACCTTGGGTAGATCCACAGTAAGGCTTAGTTTATACATCTGTAAGTGTGGTGCATATGTAATATGCATATTTTGCACTTATTTTGGATAACAAGGAAGTAATTTTTATTTAATTTAAGTGGTAAGGTTTGCTGAGAAAGTACCAGTACAGGTACCACAGAGCTGTCTTCTCTTGCAATCGATAATGAGATTTATTTTTTATAATCTCTAACAACTGGCAATCCAGTATTAGGCATTCCTGAAAGGGAATAGCACTTTGCCATCTTTGGATGAGATACTTGTGACTCTAAGCTTTACTTCTGTCTATGGGTGCTCAGAGACAGCTCCTGTTGAAATCAATGGAAGCTGAATGACCATAAATAGGAAAAAAAAAATTTTTACTAGTGGCAGTAAGGATTTAAAAATGCTTGAGGAGGCAGAATCCCTTCCTCAAGCTGGCTGCTAAAATGTTATATTTTAAGAAATTGAAAAGGTTCATCTAGAATTTGTTCTGTTGGTTAAATAATACTTACACAGACTTTTGCATGCCGATTATATATCAATTATTGTATAATTGCATCATTACTTTAATTAGATTAAACTACATAATTGGGATGTCTAATTACAGAATGAGGGGGAAAAAAAAGGTAACTCACCCGACATTAACTGTGGTTCTTGAAGAGGGGCTGTCCAGACAGATTTTGCTTCAGGGGCAAGTTTCTGGTGCAGGAGATGCTGGTTTCCTCTACAGCGGCAACACCTGAGGCAGCCCCAGGTGCACCATCCCCATCCAGACCCTTTCAGGAGCACCAGCAGTAAGGTTGTCATGGGGAGGGCATTTACCACCTTCATCAGTGAGGTATGCCAGAGCACTGGGCTCCAAGTAGGCAGGGAGGGGAGCTGGGTCATGGAATCTGTGTGGAAAACTCTTGGTGAAAAACCACAGTTAGTGCCGAGGAAGCGGCTCCTCTCCTCCAAGTGCCGGTCCACAGAGACCCCATTCGTGGTAACGAACAAGCTGCATTTTAAATCCAGATGCGGGAGGAGAAATTTTACCCAAAGAACAACAGGGGACAACTTTATCAACACTGGCCTCTGATTTACCAACTGGAATTGAAGACTTGGAGAAGTAAATGAGTAAAAAAAGCATTAGGAAGCATGTCTGAGTACCTTGGCAAATGGAGGAGAATGGGCTCTGCCTGGAGGCTACTCTTTAGTAACCCATAGGAAGTAAGAATACAGTAAAAAATCTACTTGGACAAGTCTGCATAGGAATAAATCGGCTTCTAACCATTTCAGACTGGACACCTGAGCAATTTTGCAGGATCATTTGAATGTGCCAATCCTATACACATTAAATGACATCTCACTGTCTTACTTTGTTGTGAATGAACTAAGATTTTGGGGAAGAAAACAAGTAGAAGGCTAAACTGATGGAGCTAGAGACCAATGTGAGATCTGCAGAACTCTTTATCTGCAGGTTGTGACATAAACTAAACACAACATTTCCAGTGTTGAACTTACATTGTGTCTGGTCTTTACTGAAAGCTCTCAGAAGAATGAATGCTATCGGGTGGTGAGGCGATTACAATTTTTTTCCCCAGATATACAGGTTTTAATGATTCACTTCTGTACCTTCAGAATACATAGTATGAGCCTGCAAGGAACTCTATCCTGAAGCTGGAATGGCCTGGTAAGGTAGGGAGACCCCTGTGGGGAGAAATGCCTCATGAGAAATGAAGATACAGCTATATAATTTTTGGCAAAGGGACCTAAGATTTTGGACCTCTCAGAATCTTTTGAATTTAGGAAACAATTTCAGATGAGGCTGAACTTTGTCCTTTGAAGAATGAGGCAGGAGGTGGGTAAACCAACAGATCCTGGATCTCTCCATCATTCTCGAGGAAAGGCTCCTTTCAAGCTGTTGCAAGCCATGTTGAAATGCCAAAATGAAGGGTCCCTCCCAGCTAGGAACACAAGATCTGTGCGAGTAATGTCACTTTGGGATGTTAAACTACATGAACATTACGAACGGGAGGTGCAAATGCCTAGTTATAGCCTAGACTCCCAGCCTGGACCCACTCAGCAAAGCTCCCCATACAGACACTGAAAGAGCTGTTCCTGCCCCAAAGAGCTGGCAGTCCAAATACATGAGATGAAACTCAAGATGGATGCAGACAGAGGGAGCAATACAAGGAAACAATGGCTTAATTTTTACTAGCAAAATAGTCTTCATCGCACAAAGATTATGTAAACGTATTTTGGCAGCCCAGCTGCTAGTAGGCACATTTGCTACTTTCATTTGTTTTTCCTAGAAGGATCACAGCACACTTAACAAGCGGGCTGATCAAATGCATCATCCACCTCTGTATTCGAACCAGGAGACGATAAGTAAATTGAGGGCAAGACCAGCAAGGTCCATGAAATGACACGTTTGACAATGTAGGAAAACGGATGCCAGCCAAAGCGTCCCGTGGTTGAAGCTGCAGATTGGCTCAGTGTTCCTTCTTTTTTTTTGCTGGCAGCTCAGACTGAAAATGAAAGTGGTAAGACCAAAAACATCGTGACATGAACTGGTGAGACCCTGCTGTTGGGCTCCAGCAGCAAAGCCGGTAGATGTATTCTGACTGCGCTGATCAGAGCGAGCTGCTGGGAAGCAATCCAGTCCATACACTTCTTACATTCAGCTTTGTAGAGGGTTCTGCACTTGGCGCTAAGATGTTTTGAAGAGCCTTGGCCAAAAAACCTCGGACTATCAGGTGTTGGCTGGCACCAGGTGTCAAATTTGGCTCTGGTTCTGGGAGACTAAGATTCACAGAAAGGCAACAGACAGGGCTGGCAGATTCATCATGTTGGAGAAACAAAATTATCCTAATCCTGCCTACTTGAGTTTTCTAAGAATTATGGGCATCCAGAGAGTCAGTGGGGAAGCAGAGAATTTATTGGAGTACAACATCCAGGTTTTTTTAAATGGAGTGCATAGCAAATAGAAGTTGGTAACATGGCTCTTCCTGGTCATGGAGATTTTTTCATCCACAACTCCCTGCAGAGCCCTGACAAGCTGAGTTGATGGGGTAGGGAATTTTATAGACCATGCCAGTGGGTGGCAGCCAGAAATAAGCATCGTCTTGAAAGACACGTGTCTCCTTGACAATACGGAAAACCCTCTTTGTTCCCCAGGACACAGGTAAAGTGTTTCATGGCTGTAACTTCACAGGGCTAAGGTTGCCTGTCAGCACCTGTCAGTCCTGGAGTGGGGACTGGGCGGTCAAACCAGGACAGCGGTTTGCAGTTTCGTGCCCTGCCAGCGAGTTTCAGAGGGAGGCCGTCACTTCACCTCCTGAGCTGGCTACCTGGAGATGAGCAAGATGAGAGAAACTATGGTAGCCGGGAGAGGAGGCCAATGGGGAATGCTGCTGCACATCTGGCCTGCTGACCAGCAGGGACAGCCTTTCCAAAGCAATGAGAGCTAATGGATCTGTAGTCCCTCTGGAAACCACCGCTGAATCTTTTATAAACCAGTGAAATCATGTACAATGTAGGTATGGGACATGTCGTTGCATGTGAGTTGGAGGCTCATCTTCTATTTTGTTCTGGGGTATCTTCCATTTTTTTCTGGAGTTGTCGGGTGAGAAGTAACAGCTTTTTCGGTGCTCACAGGTATGCTCTTGCTGTCCTGTGGCACCACCTTGGTTAATTCTTTAATCTAAATGTGGATTAAGAGAGAATTCTCTGTCTTTTGCAAGGAGAAACAACGGGTGATTAACTGAGCCAACTCACCTACGTACAGCAGAAATTTCCCATGAATGAAACAATCATCCAGTTAAGCTGATTCTGACTACAAGCTGAGCTGATAACTGAGTTCATCGGCCATGAGGGGATGCAATCACCTTTGCAGGAGTTTCTATATAGACCAAAGGAGCTAACAAGAGATCAACTGGCAAAACTGCTCAAACCAAACATGACTTTATGGATAAACAGATACTAAAAGAGAGGGTGATTCCCCTGTCCTGGTTTGAGGTAAAACAGCATTGATTTTCTGTTCAGTAATTTTACTTTCCAGTTAAGCCCTTCTAACTAACTGAACTCTCTTAAGTGCGTATTTTTAATGGACTGTAGTCCGTTCCCAGAGTGATACGACCTGATTGTTTATAATTTATGCCAAGGAATGGTATGCAGAGATGCTCTTGCTTACCTTTATTGCTATAACAACCAAGGCCAGCTAACTTTGTTATTTGCCCTGTTGGAGGGTCAGAAGCGGAAAAGCGTAGAGGGGTCACACCTGCGGGGAGGAGCAGATTGGACAGGTGACCCAAAACTGACCAACTGGGTATTCCATCCCATCTGCCTCATGCTCATTATAAAAGCTGAGGGATCAAAGGGTCATCCCTCTTTTCTTTAACGGCCAGTGTCTGAGGAGGACTCTGTCTGTTCATCTGCCTTTGATCCCGATCCGTACATTCTTGAATCCAGATCCAGAATCCAGTTCCCGTCCATTGATGAGTCCACTCCAGGACTTTCCCCGTGCCTGCTGGTGACATGACTGTTATCCTGGGAGCTTGATATGGTTTTGTATATACTGTATGTATTTCATTATTTTCTTTTTTTATTATTTTATTAATATCTTCATTAAAGTAGTTTAGTTTCTTTTTCAAACTCATAAGTCTCTTTCTCTCTCTGCCTTCTCTCCCTGGAGAGAGAGCTGGGGGACAACATGTGTTGTTTGTTTCAGTGGCCAGTCTGGCCCAAACCATGACATCTGCAAACTCCCTTCTTCTCTGAAATGGAAGGAAGGTTCCTCTAGACGCTGGCACCACTTCTTGGAATACAGTGAGTTGCATCCATTTTAACAGTGTCTCCTCAAAGAGATCGGAGATGGAGGGGAAAGGAATTAGACCAAGCTGGTCAGGTTGGATATTCATCACTCACTACTATCAGGGTCAGCCAGAGATTATACTCTCTCGAGCTTCCTGAGGAAGGAAAAGATAGTTTCTAACAGAAGCAATCAAAGGAAAAGGATTTAGAGACAGTCTGATCAGACTTCTCAGATGTACCAAAACTGTTTCCACATCATAGCCCAGTGGTGCAGAGCAGAGGAATTGTTAGTGGGAAAATGATGCTAATGCTTTCACTAATTATTGCCTCACTAATACTGGAGGAAAAGAGCTAAAGCTGTTGTATGATCCAGAAGCCCAAATGTTCAAGGCATATTGTGTGGTTAGAAGCAATGGAAGAGTAGTGTGAGGCTACCCTATCCCTCCCCTTCCATTGAAAGTTACAGAAAAGCAGGTAGGGTGCAAATGGAGCCATACGGTTGTTCAAGAATAGCCCAGTGTGCTCCAGGTGTGAAATCTGCGTGGACAGTTGTTCAAGAGTGAACAGGTAACTATCAGTGTTCAAATGTTATCAAAATTATTTGCAGGCATTTTTTAGGAAAGCACATTGATTGGTTGTGAAGTTAAACATTTTGGCCTTCACAATTTCTTTTCTTTAATTTACAACTTCATCTATTAAAATTTCACAGAACTAATTAGTCCTATTATAAATTAATTATTTGCACATTTTTCCTTAAAAGAATAGGCTTTAGAGCACGAGAAAGTCTTATATCTATTTTTAACTCTTCTACAGCTTAAAAAATAAGAGAATGAACTTCTTTCATGTTTCTTTCACTCCTCCCCTCCTCTGGAGCACATGCCTTTAGAAATAACTGCCCTGATACCACACGCCAAATTATTTCTTCCAAGGGAGAGGTTAGACGAAATCCCATTGATTTACTGGTTGTTGTTATGTGGGTGTGTACCAAAGAACAGAATTTTTAAAGGCTTTTAGCATGCCAGCTTTTATCCAAAACAGCTTAATTAAAACCTGATATTATAATAGTACCATTTGCCCCAAAATGAACAGTAGCTATACCGACCGCCACTGCATTAAGTCTGGTTAATGAAAGTAATTACAATATGCTAGTAACAAAGGCATGAGGGATGAGCATAATAAAGAGCCATTTGCTGCACGCAGGGGTCTGCGGAAGCCCCCGGTTCCCCCCTTGCCTGGTGCTGACAGCCCCTCCACGTGCCCTGGCTCCACGTGAGCCTGCAGAGGCATCTGGGGGGGGACACGTGCCAGAGCCACCCCTGCCTCTGGGGAGCACATATGGCCCCGGCAGACAGCTCTCCAACTCAAGGAAGCTTGGGAGGAGTGGTAATGAAGGGAATAAACGCTAGCACTCAGAAAAAAAAATGTTATTTTGTTGTGCGGAAGATGCTTGTGAGCGATGCTGCCTGTTATTACCAACTGCATTTTTCTGAAATAGATTTGCCTTCTCCAGGCGAGAATGAAGTGAGGCGATGAAGTCAGCTCGGTCCCATAAAGCCCCAAATCTTGCACAGCCTGACCCAAGCTGGGGCAAAACTGCCTCCAGATTTGGAAGTGCTAACATAGCAGGAGTTTGCAACAGAACTATGCTGAAGCAGGAACCGCAGATTAATTTGAAGAGGGAAAGAAACGAGTTTTAAAGGGAATTTTTACATCTTTCCCAAAATGCCCTAGGTAGCCCCCGCTTTTTGTTGTTGCTGGTTTTTTTAAGCCTAGCTGTCATAGGCCGTATCTTAAATACATCACCACTCAAATTACTTCTCTGATTTTGAATCCCAAGTGAACGGAAATGCACGGCTCCCTGCATGAAAACAAATTGCGATGAAGGGAGAAACTAAAGATTAGCACTAATGTATATGCTTTAGGTTTCAACCCCAAATTCGGTTAATGAAAAATCTGTTATATTTCTCCGAAACTTAACGGATGAAACCTCAATCAATAGATATCCAAGGAAGCAGGATAAGATCAATAACAGAGCTAATTTTGCAGAATTAAGGAGCAACATGAAGATTTTTAACGAGGAAGCAGACACCTTTGCAATAACTGCACTATGATATGTTGCCTAGCAACAAGATATAAAAATGATGTATAACGCCAGTAACTTCTTTCACATATGAAAACAGCACCCTACCAAGACAGCTTCATAATGTACTCTTACAAACTAAAAATCCATAGAGACCATTAAAGCCTCCATCTTCTGTAATATACTCTGTTAAACAATCATGTGTTTTTGTTAATGCAGTAAAACACTGAATTTATTTAATGATTACCCAATGATACATCAGCAGCAGCAAGCAGGAATGTTTCTATTTTAAGCCTGCAGAATCCATCCCAAGATATTGCACTTTGACGAAGAACAAATGCAATGACCCAGACCCGTGCAACGCCCGGGATGGCTGGGGAGGGAGATGCACCATGGATGCTTATAGGAGGGGCGAATTAAAATCACCCTCTGTCTGATAAAAAAATAGCATTATTGGAATGCAGGGGAATACATTTACTGCTTTTAACCACTTTTTTTCTGTGGCTTGTAGCTTAACACAATATGGCTCATGGAGTACCTCCTGCTTCCCAGCTCCGCAATGGGAAAGGCGAGGAGGGTGGCAGGGTGTGCCAAAGAGTGGGTTGTTACTGAGCAACATCTGCTATAAGTAGTACCGTAAAGATGGTTCGGCAGGACGGGGGGAAGGAGAGGACCGTCAGAGGGCGAGCTGCCGGGTGCTGGTGGGGCCATCTGCAGCCCAGGCAGCGGGGGGAGCAGCTGGCACCGGCAGCCCCAGCCCCGAGCGGGAGCAGAGGCAGTGCTCGCGCCAGCCCAATTACGAAAGATGGTCCGCAGCCAAAACGCAAGCCCTGCAGCCAGCCGGCCGTGCCAAGACACCAGGTCCTCGTCTCTAGGAAGGCTTGCGGGGGAACAGAGTGAGCGGGGAAGAGCGCCCCGCGCCCTGCGGAGGCTCCAGCACTTTCCTTCTGAGGCATCGCACCTGACAAAGCAGTGGGAAGAACGGCCTCAGCAGAAAAACACAGCAAGTACAACCAGGCCAGAATAACTCAAAGTTTAGGATTGATAACGAATTACAAGGCTCGTTGGGAAGTCATCTCAGACATGGCTGTCAGTAACCAGGGTCTGGCCTACGGGGCAGTTTTGTCCAGGTCAGCATCACACAGAGAGGAAAATAGAGACTTTGCTTATCTGCTGGGAATGGGCACTTAGCTCAGGTTATCACCTTCCACTGGTCCTGAGTACTCATGGTGGCAGGTCAGCTGTGAAACAGCCCTGCAACCCAGTAGCAGCATGGCTTCTCTGGGAGAAGTCCCCCTCCCATGCACTGGTCCGCCCCTCCCGCAGGTCCCCGGAGGTCCCTTCCCTTCGCTGGAGGGTCCCCGTGCCTCTCCGTTTTGAGAGTTATGTGCTGAATATTTCCAAACTGTGACACCTTGAGGATTATGGGAGGTAGATGTTATATATGTCTGGAAATGAAGCAGATGAACACGGCACTTAATCCTTCGCTGATCTCATGCCTTGAATTTTAATCTTTGCTCTGCCACTGACTTGCTTTTTTTACCTCGCGCAAACCACAACAGCTCTCTGTACCTCAGCCCATCCATCTGTTCAAATGTATCTGGCGATGTGACCCTCTCTGCCTGACCCACATTTTATGGGATGGCTGAGAGTCTGCATTAACACGTGATTAGATACTAGGACACTTTCAGATTAAAACAGTAACTATCTTGTTGCACAAAATAAGCATAAACCATTCTTGCACTGAACTGTTGAAAGTATGAAATTTATATGAAGGATTATATATTCCACAACCACAGCAACACCAACCGGAACCAAAATCCAGATCATTGGGATTTCAGTGCTGGGAGTGTGGTGAATTATAGGATCCCAGGTTTTGTTAGGAGCAGACTACAGAGGCTCAGCAATTGAACCTGGACCCTGGGTAAGCAGGGAGAGGGTAACGTAGACAGAGGGGAGCAGAAATGGGCAGAATCCCGTCCGACTGCCATGATAATTTCTGCTGCAAGCCTTTGAAGGTGAAGTGCTGAGAGAAATTAAAAAGTCCCATTCTTCATGTAGTACCGGGGACCTGCAAAAGTCCAATGTCAGGAGACAAAGATGATCAAAGAGAAGCTTGTGCGGTTTTCTTTAATCTAATTGAAGGCCAACTTTTGAACTCCAACAGAGAATTTCACTGTAAAAGGTATTATTCTAGGCAGTTATGTGGATTATAGGTAACTGGAAAGATGGAGACATCGGCAAGATACAGAAAAATATATAAATATGTAAATGCATAAAGGGAAGTCAAGTGTGACTCCCTTTCCTAATTGCCTAACATGATTCCCACTAGATGCATAAATTACAGCTCCTATTAACAGCACTATGAATAATAATCAGTTTACTTTCTGGCTTGTATCTAAATATACTTTCTATATGATTTCATCTTTTATTCAGCTGTTTAAAAGCAGAACATCTAATTACAGTTCCTATTAGTCTACATTAATTTTTTTTTTTGCCATAGAGCATGTGTGATGACTGATTTTCTAAAAACAGACAGAATTTTTTAGCATATGGAAAAATCATGTTATTATTAATACATTCCCACATGACTCTACATTTCAATTCCCTTAATTATTTAGTCATTGCTGATTATGTCTTTTCACAATTCATTATCCCATTTCCTGCAACGTGGGCATTTTATTCATTAAGTGTCAAAATGAAGGGCCTGACCTCCAGGAAGATAATCAGGAAATAAGTGGCAGATATAAAAGGTCTGGGTTTCCCTTAAGTGCTCACTTATTTCAGTAGCTATGCCATGTTTTTAGTAAGCAGTGACAGAAGCGAACTGTTGTTGGTAATTGCAGAAAGGCGCGGGGCTGCCAGTCTGCCGGAGCTCTGTTTTTCCCCACGCCTGCCGCTCGCATCAGCTGATGGTTGCTGCTGTGCAGTGACAGGAACGGGACAGCAGGACGGCAAAGCGTTGTGTAACGGCACAGAGTAACGCCACCCTTCAAAGACTCAGGGGCGGAGAGCGCGGAGGTTCAGAGAAGCTGGCTGCTGCTCCACAGCTTGGGTTGACCTCGGCAGCGGGGACTTTGCAGGCTCTCATCAGCCTCAGGTGGCTTCTGCTCCCCAGGTGACCTTCAGGCCACACTAAGTTTTGGGAGGGAACACTACCCACTCCCTCTTCTTGAAGCCGGACCTCTGGCGCGGCAGAAAAGCCCAAGCCAGCAGCCCAGAAGGCATGGCAAAGGGTCACGTTTCCAACCTAAGGAAAACGTTAGAGCATGGGGCTGGAGAAGGACAGGGGGCTTCCAGGCCAGGCGTTGTGCTTCAGGCTTTCACCGGATTAAAAACAGGTCCGCGCTGCACCCAGACACAGAAGCATGTGCCTCCGGACTTCTGCACGAGCCTCAGCCACTGACGGGCGCATCAGTGCCTTAAAAACCAAGCGCTGATGGAAGGACACCTCCCTGGGTAAGCATCGCTCCCTGGCTTCCCACGCCTGCCGCTGAGCCAACCCGTTCAAAGCTGAAGCAGCTCAGCAGACAGCTCTGTCCCTCCTAGACTGTAAAAGCCGACAGCATAACCTGCGAGGAACGGGGATGTTGCATCACTGCACCTCTCTTCTCTTCCCTTCTCTTCCCAGAATTTATCAAATTCTGTCACAGCAAAAATAGCATCATAACACGACCAAGTAACAATTATTCAGCACACACGCACAGTAATGATTAAAATAAGAACGTAAAGTTGATTTAATTAGCCTGGCTAGCTGCTAATAACGCCTGGTAATTTTGCAAAGTTGCAACTAAATGTTTGTGCTATTTATAATATATAATGCATGCATACGGATATCCCCATATGTGTGTGTGCATATATATAAAATACATACAACATGTTTTATTTATGGGGTTTCTATCAGCAAAAATTAATGTGAAAAGCTTTAATAGACATTACATTAATAGACAGTAGTTTCCTAAATAACCTCATAGCTAGGCAAATACTTTGCCTAATGCCATTTCATTTTCTGCCAGCTGCATGTGATTTGCTTTTGATCTGGCACGCGCATCGTTATACATTATTAAAGAGCCAATCAGCGTGCCCCTGGAGTTAGCATCCTGCCCCCTGCTTATTTTTTAACAAATTTCCTCTTTTCTTTCGTACCACAGTGATTAATCATTTCAGCTAACGGCACACTGTTTATGATCTGAGTCAGTGACTTCAGACCATCTTAATCTCCTGTTAGGCAGGTTTTAATGTGCTGGGAATTTACTTACAAGCTTTTATTTATAGCACAGTATGCTCTCAATTTCATCCAACAACAAAAACAAAACCTGCAAATAGCACTCGATTTCTGCTTTTAATGTTTCTGATGAACTTTCACAGGAGAGAAAAGCACAACCAAATCATGAAACAGAAACTAAAAAGGCAGCATGATAAATGCTTATTTTTCAAAACTGTCTCAGTTTTTATCCAGTTGTCTAGAGAGAACCTGTTGCTTTCCAATGTCTCTCTGCAGTCAGATCATTTCTGGTCTGGGTTATTTTGTACCCTCTGGTTGTGTGCAACAGTGCTTTTAGATGACTCGCTTATTAAAGCAGAGTCCTCTGGGGCTTCTAAAGTCCTTATTTGCAGCATCCTTATTTGCGGCATGGTTGGTAGAGAAGCAGCTTTGATTCTTCTGTTAATATTACAAATATTTCCAGCTAACTTTAAGATCTATGCTGAAATGGCTGACCTCTTTTCTATGTTATAATAGCCGTTCAAAAGACTCTTTTATTAAGCCAAGTGCCTGGCCATTATTGTTTTTTATTGCGCTGTAGTTTTGGCTAATATTAAGGGAAATGATTTGAGGGGAGAGATAAAGCATCAAATGGATTTAGTTGTCAAAAACTTTATGGTATCTTAGCTTGCTGCAGGAGTAGTCTGAATAAGTTTTTTGGGAGGATTTTTATTCTTTTCTAAGCAAAAATTATATACCTATTACAATGCTCTCCATCACATGGGCAGTGCCAAGGACTACAGGCTGGAGATGTAAGTCCACTTAAACAAATACTGAGCAAGGCAGAGACAAGGTGTCTACAGAGCCCAGCCAGGATGACACAGAAATCAGGTTACAGGGTCAGGATCTGCCCTGCCACTTTCCCAGAGCACCATCTTTAGGGCCACACTCTGGAATTCTGCATTTCTAATGCCTCTAGATTTTCTCTTTGGTTTCCCTTTTGCATCATAAGAAACCAAACCACAGACATTTCTACATCAGAAAAATAATAGGCAACATCTAAACTTTGGCACAGGGGAGAGCACAGCAGCAAAGGCCACACGCACAGTTTAGGAGATTTGTGGTCAATGATACAGGGAGACAACTCTGTGCTGCTCTGGGGAGCAAGGACACTGAGCTCCTTCTGGTCTTCTGGGATGCAGAAGAGATAGGTAGGAGCCAGGATCCAGCTGTTTCCTCCCACTGGTCACTTCTCCAATACCGTGTTTGCTTTCGTCTTTCTTGCATGTATTTTTAATCTCCTCATTTTTCATCCTCATTCATCTCTGTCCACATTTTTTCCGTTTCCTAAAGCCACACTGAGCATCCCATCATGGCTCCTGAGCTTGTCTATCTTGTTGCTGCAGTTTGGATATCAATGGCTTGCTTTGATAAGACACTTTTTCATGTTCTTGAGCTGTTCCCAAAGGCAGATGATCAGTATGGACTTTGTGTTTGTGTTCTCCAACTATTTTCTTCTAGGCATTGCCAACCAAATGGCTAGGGGGCCAATCATAATCTCACGGTACTATTACTTGTTTCTGTTTTGTTCTTGTTGAAAAATGTCCTATTTACCACTTTCCAACAACAAACTTCAATCCTTCTTAGCTTTAGTCATAAAAAAAAATAATTCATTGTCCATTTCAGCAAATCAACTGGGATCCCTCTGTAGTCAGTGAGGAGAGAGGCACCTTCAGAGGACAATTTGTCCCATCCTCTCTCCAGTGACTACCTAGGAAGATTAAATTTGTACTTTAGATTAGACACCCATCTTCAAATAACTACAACAAAGTGAGATAAATTCCATCTCAACTCATCACCTAACATTCATGCAGTAGAAAACATTAAATGCGCTCATTTACTTTAGACTTTGGTAAACCTGTATAATTTAAGATGTTATGTTTAGAACAAGGGACATGTTAGCGACTTCACTTTTACAAATTTAATAGAAAACTATCAACTTGTGTAGAACCAGTGAGATGAGTAATAAATGTTACAAGAACAGCTTTAGGCATTGCATATTAATAGCTGCGGTAGGACTGACTTACAGCGCCTTGGTTCTATGATCAGCAACAAGATAATTAGTAAAATTATCCTGCAAATTCATTATCTTGATTCCTTCCACTTGTGCATTTTATTCATTACATATCAAAATGAGGAGCTTTGCCTCCAGACAGATAATCAGAATGTAAGTGTCAGACACAAAAGGTCTGAACTTTCTTTAAATATGCTTTGGTAGACGTGACCTTAAATAGTCTCCGTGATACTGAGGAATTTACAATCATTATTCCAAACAGAAGAAACCCTGTAATTTTGCAGAGAAATGCAGTTGTGCATTTTATAGGCTTTCTCACACCTTAATTCTATTTTGAGATAAATGACTTAAACATTGGATAATTCTGAAACGATTTCTTTCTGACTTAGTCTAAATTCACCTGCAGTGCTGTGCGTTGCTCTCCATGCTCCTTGTTCTCCCACTACCCAGATCCAAGAACCAGCTGAGTTATACTGGGACTCCCTTCAACCCATGCATCCAGGGGGGTTTGGGCTGAAACTAGGGTGCAGGAAAGTTGCATGGACTGATGTATGCAGGTCTGTTGCCCTGTCACAGGACACAGCCAGACATGTAAGATAAGAAGTATCTCTTGGCTACCACCAGTTTAGATGGAGTCAGATGGACCAACAGCATTCTCTTAAATGAAATATTTCATTTTGCAGATCCTTATGAAATGTTGCACATTTTAGATCTGCCAGGAGGTTCATGCATCCCTCCTGCACAGAACTAATGCAAAGAGTTTAGCTGTCAATGCTGTGTCTATTTTGCAAGGGGTGCTCAAACCAGCTGCCTCCGACATTGAATTCAGGGCTAGGTGCCTGCTCCTTCTAAGAGTCAGCGAACGAGAGCAGGCGGCAGCAAGAAGGTGATTCACAGCACGAGCCTGACTTCTTGGACACCAGAAAAATAGTGCAGTGCTTGGCTGGACTGACCCTGCAGCCATCTGGATTTAGAAACAGCAACAGAGCAGTGGAGAGATGAGCAGACGTGAGCTGGAGAGGAATGGCTAGGATGGATGGGTGTACGATCAGCTACATTTTCCCTTTTACCTATGCTGGCTTCAGCATTTAATTCCCCTTATCTTCTCCTCACAGAACGCTCCATTTTCGTATACTTTAACACACTTTAAGTTGTAAGATTCTTAAAGTGCTTTTATTTTGGGATGTGAGCTTTGTAAAAATGCATCTGCCAAGCCAACAATGCTTTAAAATCTTTGCTTTGTATTTTAAAGACACCTAAGTTTATACTTGTAAGACTTGGTTATATCATTGCTGCAGGAAAACTCATGTGTAGGGTGAGACATGGCCTTAAAACTTTAGTAAGAGTGGTATCATTTGCAGAAAAGTTGAGGACACAATGCAATGGTTCCACCATAATTAGGTACCTCTTGCTGGCCCCAGATCCTGCGTGGTTCCTAGGATATACTCTGCAACGATTACCAATCCGATGGCTCTTGGCCAAAACACAGGCACCCGAACAGACAGAACAAGATCAGCCCATTTCTGCATGTGTTTAGCTTGCTAGTACTCACATACACTATTTAGCTGGCATGGCTTTTTCAGTGCCATATGAATTTTGAATTAGCTTCCGCCAAGTGAAGCGTGTGAGAGGGGACATTCTCAAGCTGGATTCGCAGGCTTGCACATCTGCAAAGCTGCTGCAGCCAGAAACGCTGCCAGGGGCTACGTGAGAGTACCCAAAGCACAGGCATCCCTGGGCAGGCTGGCTCCTTCCCTGGCATCACAGGTTCAAGAGATGGGACACGGAAACCAAAGACTCCAGGTCTGTATCTGTCTCAGCTGAGAACTCCTTCCACCTGTCTGCCCAACCTTTGTGGTTTCTGCTGGCAAAGAGGGACAGAGAGAGGGGTACAAGAGCAGACTCCTGTTGGTTTGTTTTAAATCAGAACTCACTGAAATTATAAAAAAGAGAAGAGAGAAAAAAAAAACAAAACATGAAAGCTTAGATGACAAGATACGGAAAGGTACATATACCACAGAAACAATAACTGATAGGGAACATCCTTTACAGAAGGGAATGTTTGATGATTTGGGGAATCTGCCTATGTATAATTTATGAATTCCTTATGGCTGTTTTTTACTGTGTAATGCTTTATACTCCCTGTGCTAAGAAGACAAGGAAAAGAAGTTAATGTCTGTCCACGAAAAGTCGATAGCTAAAGATTATCAGCACCTGAATAGATCTTACCCAAGGAAAACAAAAGGTTAAGGGGCCATTTATTTTCCCCTGCCTCTCCACAGGGGTCTAGATTTGGATAGCGGAAAATCCCAGACAAGAGAAAAAAGGTATCAGATACTAATCCTGGGTCTTAAAAAAAATCACAGAGCCTAAGTGACTCCTGTGAGACTCCAAGGGCCTAGAGACAAAGGCAGCTTATTTTGGAGAAGAGAGCCCGGGGGCAGCTCTCTGAGCAGGGAGACACCAGGGAGGATGAAAGACGTTGCTGCCCAGGAGGGGAGGGAGAGGGAAAGCCAGGCTGAGCCTGGAAGACAGGGTGGAAATGTCATCTTCAGATGCAAGGGAGATGAGGAGTGACAGCAAAAAATGATGGGGAAATTTAGAGGAGGCAAAGCGTGCAAATCTTTTATTGCTTTGTCTAGCGATGTACACTGTTTCTCCAGCTAATGGGAAAAAGCCCAAACTATCCATTTTTTTGGAATGACTGCAGAACCTGCAGTGGTCACATAGCCTGGAAAACACGATGCACGTGGCAAATTTGGGTAGCCTACTCAGGCCAAGGGAAGCTTGCACGCCTGTTGGCCCTGCGTGGTGGGCCCAAACACAGCAGACTGAAGACCATCCATCCACTTGAGAAAAGTCTGAAGTGCCTGGAAGCGCGAAATCGAGCTCACGCCCCTGTTCCCAGGAAGAAAATTTCTTCAGGTGTTGTCTCCCTTACACTGTGAGGCTGCTGCAGCTTCCAGCTTCCCCACCTGATGAACAAGAGAGGGAACCAGCTGCCACGGCAGCAACTATATTTAGCAGTCTATTCTGCTATTGATGCACATATACCTGGTTCCTATTGACTATAATGAGAATTATTCTGACAAACCACAAGGAGAATAGGTCTTTTAGGATTCAGTTCGTACTAATGAAATGTCTAAGGAAAATTGCCCTCTTTTTGTCCATGCTAAATTATTCCAGCTTTTCATTAATACTCATTAAGTTTCTAAGACTTGGCATTTTTAGTAAAAAAATAGTTTTCACTGACAGAAAAAAGCCACCCAGATAAATGAAGAAAATGTTTACTCATTTTAATAGGCATAATTTTCTCTTTTGGTGCTCAATTCAACATCAGGATCTGAAGTCAACAAAGGTTGGATCAGGGCCTACAATTTTTTTAATTGGGCTCTTCTCATTTACACTGGAATATGTTGAAAACTCAGGGCTATAATGAACCATTACATATGCATACATGCAATGCTAAGAAAATGAATAATGTCTTGAATTCGCTCGGTATTTATTCAGCATTCATGAGTAAATAACAAATAACTTGATAATATTAATGAAAAAAAGCCTGTGGAAAACCCACACAGCTGGAGAGAAACTTTTTTACTGCATGAAGCCCACTTCCTCTCCCACCAAGCTATTGTCATTACTCTGAATAACTTTTTTTTTCCCCCAAGGGTAAAGTGACAGGCTTGCAATTTCTATATAAAATTGCATGTTTTTTAACTGAAGTTTGTACGTAAGCCCTTTTATGTCTGGGTGACTTTATGTGTAGTCAATATTATTGCAAGAAATACATATTTTTAATTAAATTAATTCTGTTGGCAAAAATTAAGTTTTCAGAAACTGTCAGAAATGTGACGGTTTATCACCATCTTCATTATAACCTGTACAGTGGTACTGTTTGGATGACTGAGTCAGAATCCCATCATTTAAGGCAACATCAATAATTTCCACAGGAAATAACTGGGTCTTTTCCAAGTACCTCACTTTTGAAGCACACCTGATAGCGTTTTACTTCCTAAGCTACTAAATCCAAAATAACACAATGTACCTTACACAGTAAATGGCATTTAGCGCTAATCATAAAGGACGGATACGATGGCATTTTGGTTGGTGAAAACTTGATCAGTATTCAGTCAGTCTCTCTTAAAATATTCTATTAACAGCACTTTGCGTCCTGCAGACAAATGACTGTGTTTGTTCTTGTCTTTCCTTCAAAAACAGTTTTTACCTTTCACATTTTCAAAGAAAAAACCCAACCCAATATGTCCCAAGGGCAACGAACTACAATGGCAAAAAGATGCCAAAATATATTGAATAAAAAATGCTAGCCATTTTCAATCACAATTTTTGCAGCGTGGCTAGTACTGTATTCTCCAAGGTCTTTGAGTTTTTGCACAAGGCAGGAGGAAGCCCAGCACATTGTATAGAAAAGTTAGACCACACCTCTCCTAACACACCGACGGGACCGCATACCTGAGCTCTGGCCCACAACTGTGCATATCATTAAATCACTGCAACCAGCACGGTTTTGACCAGGGCCAACCCTTGCAGAGAAAATCCCTGCATGCCCAGGGGCCTCTCCCAACAGGCAGTGTGGGTGAAGCCACTCTGCTTCGTGGCTGTAAGGCAGTTTAGCTCTTTGGACACGAGCCATGCTACACTGATTGGCCTCAGGGTAAGAGAACAGTTATGAGTCCATTTTACTTATTAGTGTAGACATTGCAATGGAATATTCTTGAAAGCGATTTAATTTCCTTTTAGCAGACTCCTCTTTTCTCCCACAATTTCCTTAAAGCCTCTCTGCCAAGTGAAGCTAACTGCTAACTCATGTGTTGCTCCTAAATATGATTAAACATGATTAACAAAAGAATATTTGTCTCGGCTCCCAGATGAGGAAAGCTGCCTCTCTCAGACATAAACAGAGAGCTCACGCTTCCTGGGTCAGAACAAAATGTGACAGTGGTGGGAGAGCTCCCGCTGATCATCTCCAGTTCTGGAAAATCAGGCACCACAGAGGAATTTCCTAGATGTAAGAGCATATCTACTGAAAATTTTAGTGTAGGAAACAGGAAAAGGTATACAGCTGAAGTACATGTGTAACATCAGCCCCTGAAACCCACAACTTGATCTAATGCAGGTTTTCAGCGATGCATCTTAAGGTGGGGATGGCAGTAGGTCTGTCACCCTGTGGGCTCACAGGGCAAACCAGGGCTGTGTCCTTAGGCGTCGGGGACTGTGGGACAATGATTGCCCGGCTCTGCAGCCAGTTACAGTCTACAGCCCCGAACACATGCACACTATGGGAAGCCCTCCATCTCTCCCTCCCCTCCTCTACGGCCATCCCTGGAAACATGGCAAAGAAAATGAGATCACTAACTTGGGTGGGAAATACATCATATAACAGCATCTAATTGCATTGTCTGATGAGTCTGCTTCCTTAACACCCATTTAATCAAGGAAGAAACCACTGTCACCATAGGGTTTGCTGGAGGGTGCCATCATCTCATATCACACCTCCTTTGTGGTCTCACTTTGCTTTGAGTGAGTCTTACCAAGGGGATAGAAAGTAGGCTGTTCTCTAAAGGTGGCAGCTGAAGGCAGCAAGCCCCAGGCTCCCAGCAGTGTGGATACCTGCTATTACCCAAACTTTATTTTTCTTTCATTAGGACTGATTGCACTGATCCTTTCTGGTATTAATATGCATAATCCTGTTGGCCTCAGAGGAGCTGTGGCAGGGATATACAAAATGAGGATCTATCTGGCCCTTTGCCATTAATAAGAAGGAATCATTTCTCTGTATTGGAACAAGATGATGATTGTGCCTCTTTTCCGGCTTTGTGAAACACTCTAAACAGAGGGAAAAATTAGTAAGTATTTTACTGTATTATTTTTGTATAGCAGAGAGGCTGGATAATTCATTCTGGATTCTCTCTTGCCTTGTCAAATAACAGAGTGTATACACTCACTACAAAACAGCAATTTTAAAAATTAATTCCACCACGTTAGCACAACAGTGTTTCACCAGCTTTTTATACTGGCCTGCCTTTTACTAACACAAAGCCTTCTTACATTGGCTACTTGTGTTCTAAGAAGAATATAGGTCTCTCTCCTCTGTACCACCCTATTCAATTCAAAACAGATCAGATTTTGCTGTATTTGAAAATGTTGGTGCCCCAGCACATGAGTGGGTAATGCCACAGAAAGTGCCTCCATGTTCTGCATTGGGACCTGGAAGACTGAAGGGCAGATTACCTTTGAGTGGCATTTGTTGTAAGTCTTACTCCTCTCTTACAAGAGTTTCTAGCTTGATCTCCTATTTCCACTAAACTGTTTCCAGTTTTTGACTTTTTAAAGTGATATTTTTTCATTGACACCGAGATTCATTAAATTGGAGGTTTAAACATACAGCGTAATTCAAACCTCAGACTCCTTTGAGACACTGTTTTCAACAACAACAACAACAGTGACAGCAGCAAAAATCCAAGTGTGACAATTCAGGGGGGCCGTCAACATACAACTAATTAATCGTTGGTTGACATTGTCACTGTTGGTATAATAATTTAGTACCATTTCACATGGTGCTCTGTACCTCAGACTCTATATGCTAAGGGCCAGGGAGGTGGTGTTTACATGTCTGGGTTTAAGCGCATTGCCTGTGAAGGTTTATTGACAGTTGAAAACCACAATGTGGGCAATAAAAAGGACGTGCCATGCATGGTGCCCAAACCAGGAGCAGTTTCTGTTCAGATGAGCTGACAACACGTTAACAGATCACCTGCAGAGAGACTGATGATCTGAGAAAGCCCAAAAAGGGATAAAAGCTTGAAAAGTGAGGAGTATCCTCCCAGCATTCTGGGTGGAGAAAGAGGTAATGAAGAGACCCTGGCTGCAGCAGACACACAGGGAAAGTCCACGGTGCCACATACAGATGGTGTATCCTGAAAGCTGCCAAGGTGTGAGGAGTCAAGGGGATGATGGTGTACACAGGTATGCCTCCTCTGTAGTCATCGCAGCTTACGTGGACAAAGCCAAAATATCTTTAGCTAGCTCTGGTACTGCTGCTAATTTTCCTCTAGCAGCACAAGGTACCGTATGGACTGCTAATTCTCACTGAGAAGCTGGAGAAGCTCCAGGCAGAGCTTGCTGAAGCTCCACAGTGCTGCCATCAACACCGCTAGCAGTACCCAGGCTGGGTGGACGAAAGCTGACCTAGGTACATCGCTGTGGACAGCAACTGCTGTAGAAAAGATACTGTACAAACAAGCTGGATGTCATGTAAGAAGAGCAATGTTATTCAGTGAGTATTGGAGGTTGGATTAGATGGCTTGAACTATAGCTTAATGTTTCTGCGTTTTAGTGCCTCAGGTAAAATGACATGTTTTTCAAACACTCTTGGGTATGCTTTTTTTATTTCTTTGGATAAGGAAAACAAAAAGAATAATACTGATGAAATGCAATGAACAGTATACATCAGCCAAAATAATGCTTTAATTGCTCTGGAATTTAGGATAATGAAATCAAAGCAGTGCTGTGAAAGTTCTTCTGAAAGACTGCAAAGAAAATAAATGATATTTTATGCCTCTGATATAATTTTAATACGTTTCTGACACTTTGGAGTACTCCTGTATCCAATAAGACTGAGCAAGAAAGGTAGTGTCAGCAAACTAAAGCTGTTTCTAAGTCTCCACACCTTCTCTCTCCTCCACTGCCTCTCTTTTGCCTGAAGTTGCTGTGCTCCTCCTGAAGCTTTTCACAGAATAATTGAATGGTTGGAAGGGACCTTAAAGATCATCTAGTTCCAACACCCTTGCCATGGGCAAGGACACCTCCCACCAAACCTGGTTGCTCAAAGCCTCATCCAACCTGGCCTTGAAAACTTCCAGGGATGGGGCCTCCACAACTTCCCTGGGCAACCTGTTCCAGCGCCTTGCCACCCTCACAGTAAAGAATTTATTACTGAGATCTAATCTAAATCTACGCTCTTCCAATTTGAAACCATTACCCCTCATCCTATCACTACATGTCCTTGTAAAAAGTCCCTCTCCAGCTTTCTTGTAGGCCCCTTTCAGATACTGGAAGGCTGCTATAAGGTCTCCCGACAGCCTTCTCTTCTCCAGGCTGAATAACCCCAACTCTCTCAGCCTGTCCTCAGTGCAGAGTGCTCTAATCCTCTGATCATCTTCATGGCCCTCCTCTGGACTCACTCCAACAGGTCCATGTCCTTCTTATGTTGGGGGCTCCAGAGCTGGACACAGTATTCCAGGTGGGGTCTCACGAGGGTGGAGTAGAGGGGCAGAATCACCTCCCATTGACCTGCTGGCTATGCTTCTTTTGATGCAGCCCAGGATGCAGTTGGCCTTCTGGGCTGCAAGCACGCATTGCTGGCTCATGTTGAGCTTCTCATCCACCAACACCCCCAAGTCCCTCTCCTCAGGGCTGCTCTTTATCCATTCTCTGCCCAGCCTCTATTTGTGTATTTTCCAGGAGTTTCCCACTGGGCTTAGTCACAAAAGCCAAGCCGAATTTCCCCATGATGGCGCCGTGCTGAGGGCAGCCTTCTCACCTCCTTCCCAAAGTTTCCCAGCAATATCTTTCCAGCAGTGAGATTCCATTAAAATGCTCTGCTAGTGGAGAGGTAGCTATTGCACCCGCGCCGTGCAGCAATGTGCTTCTCGTTCCACCTGTAGGCTTTTCCCTCTGCTTTGGAAAGCAAGAGGGGTGTTTAGAAATATACTGCTGATTACCATATTTGTGTTCTGTAATTCTTCACATGTCCAACTCCACCAGGAGCTTAACTGCAGCCAGTGGGATCTTACAGTCATTAACATTTACAAGGCAGCAGTTCACAGTTGTTGAACTAACAACCTACCTCTAAGAAACTGATTTTTCTCCCTTCTAAGTATTGACACGTGCTCCACTGACTGTGATGCTTATTCACAGTGACAGTGTGTTTGGTAGGATTTCATGTTTTCACAGGATTTGTCTTGTGCAGACAGTTTCTAATTTACCTCTGCTCTTGTTTTAATTCAATCAGCTGATGGAGTGCAGCTGATCTCACGGCACATATGGCTGTTCAGGTTTGAAAAAAACGCTGAATATTTGATGGGTTGATCCTTAATGCTTTCTGCTGAAGAATTATCAAGCCTGCTAATGAGCCAAGGGATCCCGAGTGGGGAAAGGAAAAAATACAGAATTAGATTCTGTTTTCATTCAGTTTTTCACATTGCTCAAATAAGAAGTACTGTGCTTCACATACTCTGATTAGTTTCACAGGGTAGAGACATACAAGTAAATTACTCATCAAATCCATCACACTTAAAATGTCACGTTTTCATAAGTGGATGTCCTGTGGCCATGGGGAGTCACAACCTATTTGCAAGGGCACCTGCAGGTGCTCACCCCCGGGCAGCAGGATCGTGGCACCAAGCAGAGTTGTCCTTCACTGGGAGGGATGTTCACAGCTAGAGTCTCAGTCCTTTCACTGCCTCCCCAACTGCTTTTGCTGTCTTCCCGGAAAGAAACTTACCTGTCCTCCACCCCACACCCCATCCTGCCTCCCCACTGCTCCACGCCATCCCAAAGGAGATGGCTTCTTCTGTGTTATCTGGCCGTGCTTGGTTTTCCTCCAGCCCTTTCTCTGCATTCCTGTTGCTCCATCAGCTTCCTGCTGCCTCCACATCCTGCAGCCAAACACTGTTTGCAGGACACTCAAACTACACCCATCTCTCCCCAGTTCAATGACACCTCTCATGTCAACACAAAAAACCCCCAGGGAATTCACAAGGAACATCCTCAATAATTAAAAGCTCAGCCTGCCTGTGGGTTTCCTTTCAACAAAGCTACCGCAACTCTAGGAAACTGAAGCTAAGACTGTAAGAATAGTCAGATCAATCTCCAACCACTTATCTTACAAACCAAGAACTGCCTGCACTCAACACACTCCCTTTCTGCTCAAATCCATAGCAAATATACTCAGAGTGCATCCAATATTGGTTGCAACAGTTAACTTAGTGAAGAGGCAGGACTCTCGCTGCTCCTGTTTTTCACAGGTACTACAGCAAAATAAATGCTTACACCAAACACCAGCAGTCATAACAAAATACACGCATAACAAAATACACCAATAAAATCAAATAGAAATCAGCCAAAATTACTAATGTTGCTTAGCAAGGCTGTGTTTTAGTGAGGAAGTGAATAGGTTGGCTTTGGTAGAGTCTCAGGAACTCAGGCAGCAACTGCTCAGGGCACGGTGGAATATAGGATATTTGTGTAGTCTTACCTCTTATTTTCAGCTTCAAAGTTTTCTATCATGTCTTCCACCAACAATGCAAAAGCTTACAAGGAACTGCCTTTTACAGCTACCATCAAGTAATGAGGCTTTTCTCTCTTGATCTGACATTACATCTGTAACTTGGTCTTACTGGAGTTATTTACATCGAAGGCTCTCTTAGAAGTTTCTCTATCCGTGACGCACGTGCCTGCAGCTGGACAGAGAAGTCACTACACTTTGAAGAAGTTGCTATAAATTAGTGCATGGGGTTAGATGAGGTTCAGGATTCCTGCAGTGATTATAAACTCAGCGGGGGTCCTTACAACAGCTCCGATCTCGACAGGGTTACTGTCCTGTTAATCAACCTCCTTCAGGACTGGAAGCGTTTCCGTGTCTCAGTTCTTGGGGGCTTTCTCTGGAAGCTGCAGTTTCGTGCAGAAGGATCTGTCAATTTACAAAGTCTACAGAGCTCTGATACATTTGGTAAAACAACATCAAAAAAGGCTAGACTTAAGCCGTGGCACCCTGCGTTGTGCCAGACAGCACAAAGACTATAAATTCTTGTCACAGTTAGTGCAAAATAAGATTCAGTGATTTTGCTTGAACTGATTTTGCAGCCCAGGTCCAGATGTTAGCTCTGGCTGTCTCCTGAAACCAGAGGGTGACAAGACCTGTGCACAAACCAGGACTTGGCTCCTCTCACCTGCTGGGGGAAGGAAACACAGGGAAGCAGACGAAGCAGACTTGGGGGACACTTTCTACTGCCCTCGGTCTTGACTGGGGAAAAATGGACATGCCATGGAAGTATCTGTCCCTTGGAAAAGCCACAGCCTGACGTGTGCAAGGAACACACTATCTAGAAAGACAGGATGTTTTCTGCTTTGTGTTGTGCAAGAGACAGCTAAAATAGGGTGCAACGTTCCTTAAAAAGATAAATTTTAAGCATCTTCTTCCTTTTGCTGAAGCTCCATACAGCAGAGCGGCTGGCCCTTCCTACGACAAACACATTCCAGTGCACCAGCAAAGAGACATCTTTTCTGAGGGGAACACAAGGATTGCAGCTCCTGTGGCTTTTCATTGTCTGCCTTTGGGCACCCGTAAAGGAACTGCATATATTCTGGCCAAAAAGAAGCTAAACTTTGGCTTTACTATGTGAATAGCACCTCCAACAAAAACATGGAAATAGCATTCCTTATAAACAGCATGTTTCAGAAAACCAGAAAATCTGTGTTAAAACTGAATGGATTGGTTCAGGACAAAAAGAGGGCACGGAGAGGGCTGGAAAAGTCTGGATGCCAGTAATTTACAAAGTGAGTAGCAATGGCACATTATTACTGTTGCTCTTTTCACTAATTATGAGTAATGACAATCACTGCTGATCTGGATTTGTATTGCGAGAGTACCTAAGGACTGCTTTTGTACTTCACAGCAGTTCCCCGATACAGAAAGTTCACTTTTCAGGACAAAAGAGAGCAGATGGATATATCCAACCTGACCGGGCACTACAAAGGACAAGTGGGACAACAGTGTTCAAGCATAAGAAACAGTGAGTATAGCCCTGACCTCACCACTGTTCTTCCATAGTCCTTGTGAAAAAGAATGCTTTTAAAGAGAGGATCTGAAGGTAGGTATGGAGCTAATGAGGAAAGTGTTCAAGGCTCTTCCCGCATCTGATAGGAAGCACGGCAGAAATTAATTGATATAAAACTTAGCAACACTGTGAGGGAGGCTGGCATCAGCAGGTAAGCTAAAGTGGGAGCTAGTATATTAGCACAGACTGGTAGACTTGAGGCCTTAAAATCAAAGACAAATAGCTGTACTTGATGTGATAGAGAAGGAGATGACAGTGGTGAGGTGTAAAGACAAATGTTTTGGGGCAAGATGTCAAGCTAGGAAAATGATCTGCGCAGCAGCGTGAATGGAGGTGGGTAACACTGCATTTGTCAAAACCAAGGAAAGGACATTGCAGCAATCAAGGTGTGGAATGAGAATTTGGATCTGAGACTTACACCTTTGTGAATAAAGAGCTCCAGCTAGAAATGCTATAGAGTAAGAGTCTGCAAGATTTACGTGTAGTTTTAGACACAGACACAAGAGAAGTTCAGAATAGAAAGTGATACTCAGGTTGCAGGCCTGGAGGATGGGCAGATTGGAGAGGTGACCCATGATGCCTGAGTATTCATGTGAGGACGAGAGCTAGGGGATGAAAACACTACGCTCCCTATTTTAGCCATGCTAAGCCTCAGCAGATAGCGAGACACTGATGTGAAGTGTGCCTTTTGAGCTGTGGGTTGTTTTACTCAGTCTTTAAGCAAAGTGAAAGAATTTGTGAATAAATCCTCACAAACAAAAGGGTCCTATCCAAGGATGTCCTGAACATTTAATCATGAAGCTTTGCAAAAATATTTCTTGAGGAACATTCCCAAGGGAAAAAGAAAAAGAGAGAGCAGCTGCTGTGTTCACTGGTTTGGAGATCCACCTTACCATCCCCAGTCATATAGTGCATGTGTCTTCTCAGCTGGGGTCTCTTACATATCCATGTTCCTCTGTGTGGAAGGAACCATGTCGCTTCTACATTGTTTGGCTGATTGCAGAAGCCACACTGCACAACCTAAGGAGGAAGACCAGCTTCTCCGACTGTTCATTTTAAAAGCCCTGCATAAAAAAGGGGTGAATAAGCCTCACATCACATCATATACTTAGTGCATCGTGAAAAATGTAAAAAGCTCTCATGAATTATACTATCTGCTACTAATTTGTAACAAAAGAGCAGGGACTGAGGCTAAGGCTTGGCGAATACGTGGCTCAGTGCTACAAAAGCCTACTTTGTAAATGTTAGCTAAGTAAAAGCTCTGCCAGTGAAGTCATAAGCAATACATCATCACCCTTCGATAAACTCTTTGTCCAGTTTAAGAATTAAAAGCTGTATTTAACATATTCAGGGAGAATGGAGAAATGCCTTTAGAAACAACAGGCTTAATGCACTACTAATCTCTAAACCAAATATTTATAGCCCCGTAGTTTATAAACAATCTGAAATATTTGGGTAGTGGATATCCAAGAGGTGGAAGTGCACACAGTAATAGGGAAGTTTTTCCATTCCTTCTACCTTGTTTGGTATTTCAATCACTTTTATATTAGGTTTATAAGCATTGCGAGTTATTGAATTATCGGTTTAGAAAAAGAACTGTAAAAAACACAAGTTAAAATATATGGAAATGTTTCATTTTATAAATTTGTCTGCCTCAGAAAATAATCAATATCAAAGTAGATTCAAGCCAAGATCTGTCTGGATGTGTATTAATTTGCTCCATGAAAATAAACTAGAAATTACTAAGATAAAAGAAATAATAATGAAATATGGAAATAACTATGGATTTTGCACATTGTCATTATATAATGGACATAATGGACATAATGACATTACATAATGGATTCTAATTAAATCCAGGTGGAAAATGACCTTCCTAGACCTCCCTTCAAAATTAAGATTTTTGACAGTCATGATTAATGGAAACATGCACTTTGCATGGTTTGTAAACCTGAAACATCATTGTACATTTCAGTTTATAATTTATCCCATTATCTGCTTCTGCATGCATGAAGGTCAGCCGTACTGGCACAAAGCAGCAGTGAAATCCAGAGGCTCTGGAAGGCTGTTTTCACAGATTTTTCAATTATTTTTCATGAGGAAATAATTTTGCCTACTTTTTCCTTAGAAAGATGACAACATAAAAGAGTAATATTTTTAACAGCAGTAATTGCAATATTCTTGTTATTCTCTTGTCTTTTTGGAGTAAACAAAATGGCACTGGAAAAAAATGTTTTTAAGGATTCCTACCCGCAATATTTCTTCAATGCAGCTGTTATCTCCTGTTCCACTGTCCTGTAAACAAAATGAGAAAATTGTTTGTTTGTGTTTTAAAAAGAAATAACAAATAGCAGGTTTGAGGACACGGTTGTCACATGAAATATATTCCAACCTCTATTACAGTTTCGAAATGAGGCCAAGTCTTCCCAGCATCTGAAAAGTTACACTGCTTAAAATTCTCAAATTATTCCCCATCAGCATGACAGAAAGATGTAATATTTGCAGTGTTTACATATGATTGCGACATATTTGTATAAATTCAGAGGATTTTGTTTACACCACTTCTGGGTGCGGTTCCTGCTGTTTTGGATATACTGCATGTGAGTAAGCATAAGCAGAACAGTTACTGCATGTACATAGATGCACTATGTGCATTTATCTGTATTAAATAAATAACATCTCTCCGCATCCTTTGTGCAGGAAAAACTCTGCAGTGACACCGCCTATGTGAAGCCCGACGATGTATAGGGTAGACGCTGAGGGGAGAGCTGCAGGGACTGCAACACCGGCGGCAACACTGAGCACGGGCTAGGCAGCACCGCAGTCCTGAGAAGGCTGTGATTTCCTAAAATGCTGACCCTAAACCCACCCATACGTTGTGGGACCGAGGGAGCGGAGGAATTCAGTTCTCCTCAATGGGATGGCTTCCTCCAGAGCCATTCTGGAGAGGGGAAATCAGAGATTTGGCAGAGCAGCTAGCCCCCTATAGGAACCATCCAGCCGGTGCCTCACCTACTTGCTCAGCTTGGTTGTTCCTTAGGACCCAAACTTCTGCCAGCACAGATGAGGCAGCGCAAGACACCAGTCTGCCATACTTATGCCCCCCCTTCCTGCCTGCCCCCTGCCCACAGCTCGCTTGCGCTGCCCAGCACAACTGGGCAGAGAGGGCACACCACGGATGGAGGTACTGATGCTGAAGGGGTGCCTGGCTCCTGCAGCTCTCCAGAAGATACAGGTGGCTGCTGCATCAGGCAAGTTTTCTGAAGATTTACTTCTCCATACTAAGTTCCCTGACAATTCCCCAAAGAAAGGTTTTCTTCCTGTTGCAGAACAGAACTCAGGAGGCAGGAGACTGGGGCTTGAGGTCTTCCCACGTGGGAAGGGGGGATGGAAACAAACCCGATACGAATAATTACTGTTCCCAAACGGCTGGCAGGAAGGTGAGCTTGGTCTTCGCCTCTCATTTTCAAAAACCACCTGGAGGTTCTGAGTTTTTGGGTGCTCGCCTGGGGAAATATCAAAGCAATTTGATTTTCCAAAGTGCTGAGCTCTTCTCATCTGGAAATCTCTACCACATCTGTATTTGGGCACCCAAAAAATCATAAGGCACTTTCAAAAATGGACACCTCTGTGCCTACCAGACCCAAATGATCCCACTAGCCAGTTTGTGTAAGTCCTGCTCCTGGAGACTGTCACTGCTGGCCCCCAGCTTGAGCTGAGTGACCGAGGAGGTCTGGATCTGCAGCCGCTCGTAGCCTACCAGCTGTAACCAAGGTCAGAAGTACGGCAGCCATGCATATGCCAGAGAACAATTTGCGTTTCATAATTTTTTGTGGCTGTTATTTCATGCCAATTCATAGGAAGTCATAAGCGCTTTATTGTCGGCACTCCTGCTGAATCTTTGCTGAATATGGCCCTTGATTGTTAAACAAATGAATCGCATTAACTCTTTTTGGTGCAACACAGTCCCTCAGCTTTCCAGTTCACCAGGATTTACGCCACTGATTTCAAAGGAAAAGGCACTAAGCATGCTACAAAGTCAGCCTTTGGAGAATTACTCCTATCTGATGTAGTGATGCTGAAGAGAAGCTGCAGCCCTGTGCAGGTAGCCCTGTTCTGATCTCAGCCCTCTCCCCGAGGAGCTGCACAACGCCACGTGCGACCTTTCCTGATGCTGGAGCAGGGGTGCAAGTGCCATCGTTCATGTTGCCAATGAAGCTAACAAGACAGACAGAAACACCACAACAACCTCTGGATATTTAAGAATTTTAAAATTCATATTACCTAATTTTTATTTCTCTCTTCTCTGTGGGTTTCCCTCCATTTTCTCCTTCTCCTTCCCCAAACCCTGGCATGTGACTTGTTATCCCGTTAACAACAGTGGAGAGTGTAAAGCCCTCATTGTGAGTGCCTTGTTTACAGAGCAACGAATTTACTGCCTGACCTCAAGTTTGCTACTCTGCTCCATTGCCATCTTACAGGAGGAGGGATGAGATGACCTACCATTTTATGCTGTATACAATACATTGACCATACAGTAAAATGATGCTCTTTATTTTTGTGTGAAGGGAAAACTACTGAAGGTATATTTGGCAAAAAGCTATTTCAGAGTAGGCTTAGAAACAAGCTTCTGTTGTAAAATTAAATATCCCTCCTAGAAGTGTAATGAAATATGTCTGCAAATACTCATCAGCAAGAAATTACACTTTCCATTACCACAGAACTGAAACGATAACTATTCTCCCTACCACTTCGTATCTCTGGGCAGGGAGTAAAAAAACTTTTCACATCTCTCTCAATAACACCACACCGCCTTTCAAAAGGCAAAAAAAAGCTGGAAACACAAGACCAAAGACAAGATATGCAAAATTGAAAACAATATTTGGAAAAACCCCTCAATTTCTATATTTCCCTCTTTGTTCTTCATTTTTTGAATACCAAATATAAATTTCTTCATTTATTTTTGTTTTGAATACTTGTAAGGATCTTATGTTACTGTTGATATCAAACTTTCTAGAATAAGGATGGGGAAGAGACCATGCTCTGCACACAGCAAGCAACTTCAGTTTCATATGGCCTGGGGCCACATTATGTTCTTCTTCATGATATCAATGCAGAGTGTTATTGTGGGACCTAAGGTATGTCTGACAAGTGTCTGTAGGTCTTGGTATGGAAAAAACCTCCCCATTCTTATTCTAAAAGCTTCCTTTTCCAGTACATCTCTACTCCTGTTACAGAGGAACCCTCGCTGCCCGTGAATCTGGCAACCTGAATTTAACTTCACGGTCATATTTAAGTTTCAGAAAAAAAACAGACAAAAGCTGGTAAATGTTTCTTGAAATCTGAATTAAAAGAAGAGATTGCATTACCTGCAGACAACGAACAGCACCGAGCACTTGACGCGCTATTTGCATCAGTGGACTTGCCTGATCCAAACACTATCGCGTCGGTGCTGGCTGTGTGACGCGGCACCTGCGTAAGGCTGATGTCGGCAGTGCCGGCAATCTGCGCAAAGCAGTCCCTCCACCCTCTCGACAGCCTGCATGCCACAGTGCACTTGTGCAATAAATGTTTTAATTACTTTAAAAAAAATAAAAATTAAAACAAGATAAAGGTTTTGAGGGTGCTTTTCCCAGCTAAGCCCAGGAGCTGCCACCCTGTATTTATTCTGACACTGATGAACCCAGCTCATTTGCCTCCCTTTGCATTTTGCGATCTGTCATAACAAACTCGCCTCACTGAACCTCCAACGAACCATCAGCGAAATACTGGCAAGTCTGAGGGAGCTGTTGGGGGAAGTGGGCTCCAGCCTCTTCCCTCTCCGACGCTGTGCCCGTTACCTTCGCTCCTCCGTCAGCGCAGCCTGAAGAACGCCAAGCATCGGCACACACGTGCGGCTGGCGTACAGGCTGGCAGGAGGATGCGAGGAGCTGCCGCCGAGGATAACGGCAGCGGCTGCTGAAGAAATAGCCGGGAGCATCGCGCTGCTGATAACACGAGCAGCTAATTACCATGCAAAGCACAGAGAACGGTAAGAAACAAGGCTGACTAAAGGCTACATCGAATTCTTCAGAAACGGGATGTCATTTCAAAAAAAGCCACATCTGTACAAATTTTATTTCAGAGCATTACTTTATTTTTTCTTTCCTTACCAACAGTGTTCACACGGAGATATATAAAGAAGCCCCTCTGCAAGGAATTGCCTATCTGTGATACTTCTCTCTCCTTTCAAATCTTTGTGTTAAGGAAAGAAAGAAAAATCTTCTGCAACTATCTATTTCCATTTTAGCCTAAGAGATTTTTATGGTGCGAGCTTTTGGTGCTGTTATTGTTTGGACTGTGGTGTTTTTACAAAGTCTCCAGAAGTTACTGGATATTGTCTCCAGTATAAATTAGGCATGATTTAGATCTCCAGAAGGCCTCTTCCACTCGGTGGGAGCCAGGCTGGCTGTGTCGGCGCTTGAACACCGGTCATCTGCAACCAGTGGCATGGTAGTGGCCACCACATGTCTACGCTTTGGGTGCCACCTCTGCTCCCAGGGCAGCTCTCACCCCTGTGTTGCACAGGCACTGCACGGCACCCCCTAAAATGGCGCTGCCCCATCTCCCTGGGGGCCTAAAGTGAAGCCCCAAGCAGTAAATGTTGGCAGACAATAACCTAAATCCATGATTAAAAAAAAAGGAAAAAAGGGAAAAAGGCCTACATTGATGAAAAGCATATTAGAATTAGAAATGCTTCTTTGCCAGGCAAGGCCATGAAAGTACGGAGATACACACACACGCTCATATGCACATGTGTATATATAGTATTTTCTATACAATCCATTTGCTAGAAAGGAACTTCCAGTATGAAGAAGATAAGTAAAGTCCTTATCTTTTTACTTATTCATACGTTCAGCCTCTGCCTGTTGGATTGCGGAGAACCATTGCCCTCAACAAAGATTCCCTTCGATCATTTCTCTGAAGAGATCTTAACATCTTCAAATTGTGCAATAAAATGTTGAAATTTAACAGGGAGACATGCCTGAGACCAGAGAGGTGACTTCTGGGGTTTCTGTGGAAATACAGCCCGGCTGTGTAAAGGTATTTTTGGGAGAGATCATTTGCAGATGCCCAGGAAGGGCTTTTAGACATTCAGGGCTTAACTTGCTGTTGATTTCCTCACATGTGCTACATCCTCCAAAAGGCTCTTTATGCGGTGGCTGTGCTGAACCCACACTGGAAAGAAAAGGCAGGACTTTGGACCTCAGGAAGTGTGGGCTGGTTAAAAGTTTAGACCTCAACCTGGTTAAAACCTGACTTTTTTGTCCCTCAGGAAATGCTCGCTTTTTGGAACGTATTTTAATTCTGAATTATGGGGAAAGGGGGCAGGCACCTACATGTAGATTTTATTCCGTTGGCTATGCTCCCATTACAAATGTAATTGTGTGACATCATTACCTTCAAAATGAAATTCTAAGAAGTGTTCTTCAGTTCAGTTGAGAAATGAAAGTTCAATCAGATCAAAACACTTGGACAAATTTTAAGAAATATAAATAAAATTTATAGTTACAGAATAATATATGGCCTAAATCAAGATGTCATTAAAACAAAATATTAAAATGTTTCACTCTGACTCCAAATTTGGTATTTTTTTCCTTTAAGAAAATATTTTCTTCAAACAAGAACAAAAATAAGTCTGGTCAAAATCAACATAGATCCAGACATTTTCAGTTGTGATAAACGTCCCATAGGAACATCCCATAGGAAAAGGACTGACTAGGAAAAACCTCTGACCAGAACAGAATTAAGAATGGTATTTCTCCTTTTTTTTTTTCTCTAACAAGAATGGCTTTTCCATCTTGATGGGTGATGTGAGACCTACCAGGAATGTTTCCATCTACGTTAATAGGGATGGACTTCAGGGAGCCAGGGCATACTGTAGCCCCCCTCATTGCACCAATGGGTGTTAGTAACGCTGGGCACTTCACAGCCCTTAAACAGAGGACTCCTTGTCTCCCTCTGAGGATGCAGGCAAGCAGAGCTGAACTGGGTAGGGTTACACCAAGGAACGAGAAATGAAAAGGCTTCTGAGGAAGCTTGATTTTCTGTTGTCCCTGATATTTTAAAGCTTTACTTTGCACTCGTGCTGTTTCTTAATACTAATTTGAGTGCCAGTGGCCATGGTCTGTTGGTACAGTAGTTTTCTCCTGCACTCTGCACTGCTGCGGGTAGGAGCTGTTTCTCTTTTACTACGAGGAATTGCTGATGCTTCCTTAGACAAGGAGGCATACAGGAGGGAGACAGGGATGATCAGCTGAATCCTCCTCAAGCTCTGTGTCAGAAAGTGTTGCACTAATTAAAGTTATTAAATCCATCTAATTTACAGTGACTTTTAATAAACTGTTACCCTTAATAAGCCCATTCTCTTCCAAAATGGAGCCTTCATATTTATTATGGGGATTATTTTTCCTGCCATGGGATCTTGCAACATTGCTTTCGGTTCAAAAGGGAAGAGGAGAAAGGTTAACAAAGATTTTATTTCAAGAAAAAAAATGAATAAAGAGCTAGTGATGAAAGTCATCTAGCTTTGCTTTACTGAAACTATCTGGCTATACTAATTCGGGGTTTCATTGCAACTGGAATATCATGATGCCCCAGTCTTGTACCAGGAACAGGTTGATATTCGGGCTAATCAAAGAAGATGAATCAAAAATATCTGTAAATAGACAGCAACAACAAATGATCCAGCAGACTTACCATGCAAACTAGAAAGGAGACACTAACTGGACAAGAGTACGTTTCGCTCTTGATGAGTGATACTCGCTCAGAACAGCCTCCTCAGCAGCTCACCCACAATGGAGGTAGGACGGTGGCTTTTGGAGAGCAGAGCCTCCAAGAAGGAAGACTGCAGAGGAGTTTATAGCCAGTGTACCACTAGCCTTAGGCTGTGCTGGCCCTATATGCAGACCTGAGGGGCCAGAGTGCGAGAAAGGATTCTGCCTCTGAGGTTCAGGCTGACGTCTAGTTGAAGGTGGTTTTACTGTGGATGCATAAGTAAAGGCATTCATTGTATTGTATTTTTGTTTTTAAATAGCAGGGAGATGAGGTTAGAGCGTAACACCTCCAGCACATGCCCATGGCCTGCCCCAGAGCTTGAAGTACCTCCTGCCCACGTAGCGCCTGACTTGAACTAAGTATGGAAAGCCCATGGTAAGAAAGCGAGGTGATGCCAAAGGGCCGCCATCGGGATGGCTGCTGGGAGCTTCACTAGAGTTTAGGTACCTACAGCTCAGTTTGGAGGGGATTTAGAAGTACTGGGTCCAGCCACATGTTGAGAGGTCATCTTCAATGTGATGAGATGGTCTGAGTCCAATTCTCAGTGTCCACACCACAAAAAGTCAAGAGAATTAAAGGCCAAGAACCCTTCTGAAACCTCTCCACCCCTAAGGGCCCCTGAACAATCAATGACTGGAGCTGCACCGGAACCATTTAATCTAATAAAAGATGCTTGGGACACTCAAATGAAACCTACTGGCAGATCAGTGGAGCAATTTTACAGGCTTTTACATTATATTCATAAAAATAAAAATCCAAACATGCCAGAATTACACTGTGACCCAGAACAATAAAAGGCAGCTGTAATGGAGAAGAACTGCATTGTTCTATTAATAAAATATAAAGGTTTTATTGTTATTGGGAAAGATTGATTGTATCAAATCAATACCATGTCACAGTATATTAATGTTTTTCTTCACTAATGAAAAAATAGGGTCTGATGTGATTACACTCTCTTGCTACCCATTTGAAAAATATAATGGGATGGTAATAATGAAGATTGCAACTTGCAATTTTACTCCTTGCTACATGCTCGATCTCAGGAGGGGCTGAATAAGTGACCTCGGCTTTCAGTGAAGTCAACAGGAGCTGAAGGTAACTGGCATTCACCAAAATGCTGCCAACAGCCCCCTGAATGGACTCCAGAGCCCCTCTTCCCACCTAAAAATTGGAAAAAGCCAGTGGGGACCTCTGGAAATGCCTTCAGCATACTACACTTTCCGCAGCACTGTATGTATGCTCTGAACGTATTAAGTGACTGCTTGCTTGACACAGTGGTCTATTTGTTGGAAAGTTTCCATTCTGGACACCAGAGTCTTTTGGTTTTGCAGTAGGAAAGGCTTTTTAGTGAAGATACGGGCTTCTCTCCTCAGCCCACGCAGTCCTTCAACAGCCGACCCAAGGACCCTGCCCTGGGAGCGATACAGATCAGCTTTTCTCCCCATTAGATGCCTGTCCTCCCTGCTGCACAGATGGCCAATTAGTGTCAACTGGAATGTGATATTTTTAGTGATGTGGACACTTGTCTGCTAGGACCTGGACTGAGACCAATCGATTGCATTTAATATATTGTCTGTGTTTGGGGAGAATATATGACATCTGTAAAGCAGCAACAGTTGGAAAAACAAGTATTACGGAATTGTTAATCTTTTTGTGACATTTTAATATGAATATACCATCAGCTAGTATAATATTCAATAAATTAAATGGATTATTTTGCCAAGAGATCCTTTAAAAATGTTAATTAACAATAAATCAATAAAAACTATTCAACATGAAAATCAATTACATCCCTGTTTACATTATTTAACTCCAAACATTTCTGTTTTGTGTGCTTGTAATTAGCAAGCTATAAAAGATGCCATAAATAGGCGCATAATGAGAGGAACTGTTTATAAATGATAATTGGTATTCATTCCCACTGAGCTAAAGGTTATGTGATTACAAACTATTGCACAGAAAGGGTTAAACCTCTTACAGATAGAAGGTTTTGCAGTACACAGCTCCACAGAAATCTCTTCCACAAAAGGCCCCTGACAGAAGAAAGCCCCTGTACATGAGCGTTTGATGGAAAAAGAAACATGTATCGGGCATTCCTTAAAGCCTATTTACATCCATTTAGAAACGGCTCATGGGGAAAAATCTACCCTTTGGGCGGTGGTGGAGGGAATAAGAAATGGAGCCTGGCACGAAGAATTCAATATTGATAAAACATCATCATCTGAACAATTTCTCTACTAAGCCAAAAGGAAAGATATTAACATTGAAATGTTATTACAAATCTAGGTGACCATCCTGTTAACAAAGCTGAGGACAGGATAAAGGAGACAAGGGTGGTTTCTGTCATGATGGGTAACAAAGATGTTGCTTTACCCAATGCCTCACTCAAAGATTAGGGCCAAAGAGGGTCTGGCTTTCACAGAGGGCTAAAAGAGGATTATAGGATCTTCATGTGGCAGCCGAGAGCCCAAAACACTGAGCAGCAGCCTGTGTCGCCAGAAGGTAACACCAGACTATTTCTCATGATAGGCTGCTACACAGAGCTCAAAAAACTGTTTCCTAGGGAGAAACAACCTCTCATTAATCCCTATTCCTGAAAACCGCCTTCTCAGTTTTAGAGACTGAGATCTGATCTGGACTTAACAGGTTAAAAACCCCACGATCTGTTGACCACAGTAACATGTGGCTTTCTACTAAAGCCTTTTGCTAGTCCAAGGATGTCACCAACATCTGATAGTTTTGGCTTTGACAGGGTCTCCTCCCCAGCAAAATAAATATCATCTTTTTACTACAACTGCTTTCATGAGGGCAGCAATCATCATGGAGCAGGTCTGAGGCATGGGCAGACAGTGAGCATCTAGCGATAAAGCCAGCAGAGTTAAACAACCTATTTGCAAATCCAGAGAGAAACCACTTTTTCTACGTTGTCTGGGCTGATGCATATTTCTTTTTTTTCTGGATCGTGTTTTAAAAGTGAATTAATTTTGGCCTGAGCCACTTACTTTGCACTGCTTTCCTTGCTTTGCACAAAACACAATTGTTTAATGGAAAATATGGATCAGGATTGGGAGTGAAAAAAAGAAGTCGTCTATTATGTGTAAGGAACAGAGCATCATATGCATTGGTTTGAGAATGACTGCTCAGTCTCATTGCTAAGACTGCAAAAACATATTCTGTTCATGACAGTTATGACCTGGACACCTATTTGCCCAAGAGGGATATAATTTGTTACTGGATACCCAAAGCTTTATCAATGAAGATGAGCAATTGTATGCATCTGCATCTTTAAATCAATCCCTTGACACCTCTGGTTAGCTCAGGTGGATTCTCTTAAAATCCACATGGAAGTTGATAAATAGCACAATTCTCCAAGTTGCAGCAAAAATCTCAGCAGAGCTTTATTGTGCTCTCAGCATTCCTGAAAGTCTAAAGAAAAATCCAGCCATACTGTGGTCACTGACAGACTGACGGAAACACACTTACTGCAAAGCTACTGAAAATAGTACTCTCCAAAGGTTTTGCAGAATTAATAGGACACGTAAAATTTCAAATAAAATGTCAGTGCTGCAGTGTCTTAGGGCTCAGACATGTAAGTTCCTTCCAGTTAAGAATGTACATGACACCTTGTATATATCAAGGTATACTTATATATATGTATGTATACACTGTACAAAAATTCTCTGCAAAAATTTCCTGAAAATGCCCAAACCAACCAAGCAAGTGTCAAGTTTTATCAATGGTAGCCTTGATATGGGGGTCAATAAGTTCAGCAAATCGGTAACGTTGCAGAGTAGACAAATACCTTCCTTATTTTTCCCATCCTCTGTCTCCCACATCCCACAGAAAGATTTATTTTCCCATCAATTCACCACAGGCCCATATTGGTCCTCTTTGGTGGGGGACAGAAAACCCTTCGGCCAGCTAGGCAGGAACCAGACATCGCTGTGCCGCCTTGCAGAGGACTTACCTCCAGAAGTCAGGATACCTCCACATCTGTAAAACCATCTGCCCCAAGGAGTGGCAGCTGCCCAGCACTTGTCCCCACTTTCCTATGGGCTCCATGCCAGCACCCTACTGTCTGGGCAACCACAAGACGAGAAGCAGGAGAATAAATAATGTCCCAGGTTTGGGGAAGGTTGTAGGTAGCTCCCAAGTAGTCACATGCTACTAGTTAACATTTTTTGATGGAAGCCACACTGGTCCCTCAGGCTTGGAGGACAAAAAGTTGGCTTAAAATGATCTTAGTCCTTTCTCTTTTGGCTTTCACTTTTCTGTTCTTTCCATATATTTTCAGGTTATCCCCTTTTAAAGAGGATATTGCATCTGAAAGTCACAATGCTTTCTGATTTTCTTTTTGCCTGTCACTGTTACGAGTTAACAGTGAAATACAGAAAGAAAGTAGAAAGAAAAATTAGCCTCAGCTTTTCCATATTTTGTGTCTTTGAAAGAGTTTGCTTGTCCTTCCAGTACAATAGACATTTGCCAGTTCCCAGCTGTTTGCATTGAGCTCTCCCACACAGCTAAAGGCGAATGGAGCACCACTTATAAACCCCAGAAACAGAAAACTGTACAGATAACGACTATTGGCCATGGTACTCAGGCACAGTAACCACTTTTTACTTTCACATTAGCAGTTTTCTTTTTAACACAGAAAATGAGCGACCAGTCACTTTATAACAGTGCAGTGTCATGGGGTCATGACTAGTGTATGGACTGCAAAGCTCTGGCTAGTGCCTACAGAGAACTGCTCTTTCAACAGCCTTACCGCCAAAAAGTGATGTTTAATCCTGTACGCACCAGCATTCGTGCACATGTAACGCACAATACAGTGGGGGGAAATAAAAGGGAGAACGGCCAATGACAGGAGAGTGTAATTTTTACTGGGTTGCAGACCAAAACCAGTACTATGCTGCATGAGAGGGGTTTGTGAATTTTCTCAGAAAAGTTAGGTTGCCCTTAGGTTTGGTTTGGGTTTGATTTCCAAAACTTTCATTAGAAAGTTTCCAAAAGGTGAGCTGCCTCTTGGATTTCAATTTTTATTTTTTTGAACAGATGAGGTGATCCTTCACTTAAAAACAGGTTATTTTGTCTCTAGAGGAAGAAATGTTCAATGTAGCCCCATTTCATTTTAAATGGAAGCTAAATGGAGAGAAAAATCTCTAATATTGCTACAGCTCACAGACATTTCCATCTAGGTCAAGTACAACAAATCTGCATTTTTTAAGCGGCAGAGCCAGCTCTCTGTCCCTTTAAAAACTGGAAGGTCTTGTGGCACCCCAAATTATAACAACACGTACAGAAAACAGGAGTACAGTTGGAAAGCCTTTGAGCCGAGAAGCCACATGCTTCCCTTTTGTGATGTGATCTTGATGAATTTATTTCTGTGGCTTTTATTCATGTTTCAGGACGTTGAATCCTTTAAACATGTTAGTATTTTCCTTTTTTATTGTTCTCTGCTGCCTTTCACTGTTTTATTTTATTCTTTTGTTCCCCGGTGTAACTGAAGGTAATGCAGTCCTGGGCCTATTACCCTCCATCTCTTTGATCTGGCAGTGGATATCAACAAAGAAGTTATTTGTTCTCAACACATTAAACCCTTCTGTGTAGCTTTTTACAAATTCTGTTATGCAACTTTGATACGGGCTGGAACCAGTTGTCAGGTACCGAAAGGCAGGGGAGCACAAAGACCTCTCCAAAAGTCAAGCTATGAATGGTGTCATCTTGCTGTTTCACTTTCAAAGGTGGCTCATACGGGCTTGCTGAATAGGAGTCGTTTGACAGCAGACATCTGAATTTGTATCGCAGACTCTAAGACACCTTTATAAGAACTTTGAATATCTTAGTTGAGTCCTGAGGATCAAAGCTTCCTATGTAATAAACCTATCACGGTTTACCCAGGGAGATTTTCAGCATCGGTAACAATGGCAGCTGATTTGCCTCACGTAACAAGCTACCGATAAAATATAAGGGTTGTGATCAATACTTTAACTAGCTAGATAAAAATCTATCTGAAACTTGGGAATTATATTAAGGTCTCATAATTTACTTTATAAATCATCTCCTATAATTTTAAGACGTGCATGCATCAAGCGTTGCTTGAAATACATTAAATCTTGATTTTTCAAATCAGAATACTAGAATAGTAAGTAGAATTGGCAGCATAAATGAATATAATGCATAAAACACAAAAAGATCTTGGCTGGCTTTTGTATACAGCATTAGAAACAGAGAAACACACATTGTTTCACAGTGATCTGCATTAAATATATTTGTTATGGGTTTGAAATACTCCAAACTATTTGTTTTGGATGAGAGAGGATGCTCCGCATTTATGATATATGATACCACATTGTCATCAATTGTCGTGCTTTGTTTATGGGACTGAATAATTTGTAATCATCAGATTACTATGTTTAGTCTGCACTCTGGTTTTCAGAGAATGCGCATTAAACAGATCAAATCCTTGTATCTTTTATTTATTTGTTTGTTTATGAAAGGAATGATGAGTGGCTCATTCCCCTGAGAATTAACGATTTGGCGAAGGGTTCGGAATTTCAGGTGCCGGTTGTTCTTGGAGAGGAGAGAAAGGCAAAGCTGCTATTGGGCTCTGAATTTTATTTGTGAGCCCATATTGCCATGTAGGGACATCAGGTAATAATGCCAGAGAAAAATGAAGAAGATGCAAAAGGCTATGCATATTCTAAGGGCTTCCTTCAGCTTTCTGGCTCCCTTTCCCCAGCCATACTTCCAGCAGCATTTCCTGCACATTTTATCTGCAGATGTCACTCTAAGTCACCTGCAGCCCAGCTAAATATTGGGGCACGTAGAGGACAAGGAAGGCCCACCAAAACATGGATGCTCCTGTACCATTTGCAGCAACAGGTACTTTGTGAGGAAAAGAATGAAATGTTCTTGGCAAAACCGTCTCTTTTTCATGATCCTTTTTCTGCCAGAGAAATACAGCTATGAAACAAGATACTCTAGCAAGGGTTGCAGGAAAAGACTTTTAGCTGCTTCTGTACAGGGGAAGGCACAGTCAGGAACTGGCTGGTCGCTGTTGACTGCTGTTGGGCTGGTGGAATAATCCACATGAAAGAGCAGTCCCCACCTAATTTAAATTTCATATACATTTATGCTATAAACACGACAGGATTTTAAATAACTGCAGATGAGAAATCAGTCAACAGCTATGGGTTGAATGCTTGTAACACGTAATCCGTGGGGAATGTGTAGGCACAGCAGCCCATCTGCACAAATCACCTATGCAGGTCTCGGGCACAGCAGAGAACAGTTACAGCTCACTCACTGACCAAGCTACCGTGCTGATGGCACTATATATAAACTCAAGATACAAGGAAACAATGGGATTACTCATTCCTAGAAAGTGATTACAAAATCGAACCATTGCCTTTGCAAAAGCGTGATATTGGTTCATTTGCCACCCAGAATATCTGTACCTCTAAGCTAAAGAAGGAAAAAACAGCAAGAATGAGACAGAAGCTGAGCTTACATTTCCGTCCTTATCTCTCTGTACCGATACTCTCTCGGAGGTCCCTGCTTGCATAGCAGCTGCTGAATAGCTACAGTTTACAGTCTGGCATATCAAAATAAACTAGCACTGATTTTGGCAATTTGCAGTCATGCAGTTGCTGCTGCTGCACAAACAGTCCATGGATCCCTACAGGAGAGGCAGGAGCTCTTCGTCTGTGCCCACTTGTGCGTCAGACCTCTCAGTCCACACAAGCACTGACCACAGCAGAGACCACCATGGGAGCACACCCAAAGTCACCCGTTATTTGTCTCTCGTTGCAGTCCGGAGCTCGATCGACGCTACCAGCGCACAAGATGTGACTTTCGAAAGTGGCATATCCTGCCTTTTGGTCAGATGGAAAGGATTAAATGGGGATGTCTTGATCGAAAATAGTCCGCAATAATCTGCATTTTGCTTGCACGCATGTTACCATGAAGGCTTGTATAGCACTTTACAAGCACACAATCAGAAACACATCAGTAAACAGATGCATATGTAATATAGTACATCAAGATAGGTAGTGGAATTTATAACTTTAGATATGGAATATGGCTACAATTCTATATGGGCAACGCTATATATTTTTAGGAAGGACAACAAGGAGTACATTTTGTAGTCTAAAGGGTTGGAAGTATTTCAGGTAGGCAGAATGTAATTCCCACAGAAAATCAGGGTATCAACTGAAAAAAGAAAAGTCCTAAAAATCCCTAAAAAAACTCTTAAGAACCTACAACGGGTATTCTGAAAACAAACAAGTCTGCCTGCAAGATCCCTGCTTTTTCCAAATCAAGCCAGCAGACTATAAACTGGTTCCTCAGGCTCAGTCCTTCACGAGACAGAAGAGATGGCACAGTGCACACTGGAGCAGTATCCTCAGGTCTTTCACCCACAGCAACTGGGTCTGGCCATGGGGTGCCACCAAGAGGAGGTCTACAAGGACTCAGCAGCAGCTCTCCAAACAGCAGTCTGCCATTCGTGCCCAGAAACACGGCGAGCACACTCTGGGAGGAAGAGTAGCCAAACGTTTCTGTTTGCCCACCAATTACCTGGACGCAGCCAGGTCACAGAGTTACAAAATGTTCCCACAATTTGTTTGCCACAAAATATGAAACAGCAAAAATCTAAGGAATATATTAGTGGCTGACCAGCAATTTCTTCACAAATCAAAAAGATAACTAAAATTGGGATCTCATGTTCTAGATCATCAGCACTACCTTGCGCATGGCAAAATCAGTATGAGAATCTGTAGAATTAGATGTAAGGAAATACTTTTTCCTGCATAC
>VFFE01006637.1:639456-769722 GCA_008921705.1 Burhinus oedicnemus | reverse complement strand
CATATCCTGCCTTTTGGTCAGATGGAAAGGATTAAATGGGGATGTCTTGATCGAAAATAGTCCGCAATAATCTGCATTTTGCTTGCACGCATGTTACCATGAAGGCTTGTATAGCACTTTACAAGCACACAATCAGAAACACATCAGTAAACAGATGCATATGTAATATAGTACATCAAGATAGGTAGTGGAATTTATAACTTTAGATATGGAATATGGCTACAATTCTATATGGGCAACGCTATATATTTTTAGGAAGGACAACAAGGAGTACATTTTGTAGTCTAAAGGGTTGGAAGTATTTCAGGTAGGCAGAATGTAATTCCCACAGAAAATCAGGGTATCAACTGAAAAAAGAAAAGTCCTAAAAATCCCTAAAAAAACTCTTAAGAACCTACAACGGGTATTCTGAAAACAAACAAGTCTGCCTGCAAGATCCCTGCTTTTTCCAAATCAAGCCAGCAGACTATAAACTGGTTCCTCAGGCTCAGTCCTTCACGAGACAGAAGAGATGGCACAGTGCACACTGGAGCAGTATCCTCAGGTCTTTCACCCACAGCAACTGGGTCTGGCCATGGGGTGCCACCAAGAGGAGGTCTACAAGGACTCAGCAGCAGCTCTCCAAACAGCAGTCTGCCATTCGTGCCCAGAAACACGGCGAGCACACTCTGGGAGGAAGAGTAGCCAAACGTTTCTGTTTGCCCACCAATTACCTGGACGCAGCCAGGTCACAGAGTTACAAAATGTTCCCACAATTTGTTTGCCACAAAATATGAAACAGCAAAAATCTAAGGAATATATTAGTGGCTGACCAGCAATTTCTTCACAAATCAAAAAGATAACTAAAATTGGGATCTCATGTTCTAGATCATCAGCACTACCTTGCGCATGGCAAAATCAGTATGAGAATCTGTAGAATTAGATGTAAGGAAATACTTTTTCCTGCATACCGCTACCTGCTTTACTGTCAGCTGGACTTCTTGCAAGGCACGGAGGATGGCCTTGGACAGGGGAAGGAAAACAAGATCAAACACTCCCACCTCATGTCGCAATGAACAAAGCAAAGCTGTACGTCATCTTGTTTTACATGCTCTCACGAAAAGCTAACTGAGCAACCAGTGCGCTCCCCCAGCAAGGCAAATGAAACCTTTGACTCGTTTCACCCTTCAGGTGGGATATCACTGCTGCTGAGCAGATCTACTGCAGGAAGAGTGGAAGAGGGAACGTAGGTGAAATTACAGTTTGCGTGCAGTAAGGATCTAAACTCTAATGTTTGATACAAAAGCAGTGTGTCTTCTAAGACAAACCATAAAAATACAATTATTGTAATAGTGTATAATTTACAACAATATTTTGACATTTTTCCAGAGGTAGTCTGTTTTCTGGTATTTGCATACCTTTGACTCTAGAGTATAGGCATGTATAAGCACTGAAGGCGGCGAGACAGCAAGTAATTATTTACTGATTAAGGAGTTGGATGGGCTTGAAGTTTGAAACATTAGCATTCCTATTTCACCTTCATCCTTCCAGAGAAGGAAGGAGGAGACATGAAATAGAAACTTTTCAACTCAGAGATTCCTAATTCGTGGCATTAATGCCATAAATTCCTCCTCTTTGCTCTTTTGACTTACTGCTGTCTCATGGTATGCCCGGGTCAGCCATGCTCAACTCACATTTACTTTGCTGTGGAAGTAAAGGTTACACAACTCAAATTTTTTTCCATTTCTAAGAGAAATGAATCCAAACTCAGCTAATTTGTATACAGCTGCAGGCAATATAAACATGGCTGGTTAGAATTCTTTATATAGTATAAGCTTTTGTACTCCATACTTCATGGAAGTTAATAAGTAGGTGTCAAACTCTGAATTAAAATTCCCAGAAGAGGACACAGCACAAAGGACAATAAAAATGATTTTTAAATAATCATAGGGATAAATAGCATCCACTTCTGACAAATGTAAGTGCTGGCATAAAATGTTATTAGGCTACAGAGATTTTCTTTTGTTCAGGAAGTATGTTTTATTCTCCAGCAGTGTCATTCATCATCCTAATGAGCCCTCAAAATGTAAATTAAATAGCAAAGACTGATTCATTCAAAAACATCTTTGTGCTGTGTGTTAAACCATTTTTCTACTTTTATCCTTATATATTGGTTCATTCTTTCATTGCGAAATAACCCCTCAGCCCTTGTATACTTTAATGGCCAAGTTCAAGCAAAGCATATTTTCAGTAAACACTGTTTAGTCATTGGTGCTTTTGGTACAGTAATTTAAAAAAAAAAACTCATTTAAAAATGTTGTGCCCCTTAAATTATATTTGATCCAGAAAATCTCAGAAACCTGTGCATGCATGTGGTTTTTGTTTTATTCAGCGTCACTCAATCCAGGGAAACCCTCAACGGAAAAGGATTAGTAGAAATTTCAAGCAGCTCTAATTTACTGAACTGAATACATTAACAACTAAGCAAACACCATATTTTTTGGTAATGGTAGGGGAAAAAAAAGAACCCAGGGTCATGAGCTAAATTAGTTCAGATTTCTTGTTATCTGTTGATAAGGACATTACACATTCTTACCGGGAATGCAGAAAAGAGGTTTCATACTTGACCTGAATTTATGCATGAGCACACACACAACAACAAGAGCGACAAGGAACAGGGCTTCTCTGGAGCCAATCCAAACAAAAATATAACAGGAATGGAAAAAAACAGCAAAAGCATGTCTGGTTTTGGTACGATTAGTCTTCAGTTATCTTGTTCTCTGCCTCTTCCCTTCTCTTTCCCTTTCTCTAATGCTTCTGTAAATCATCTTCAGCTTATTTTGTGTGTATACATGTTTGTGTGTGTACACATGTTTGTGTGTGTACAAAATGAAGATGAAAATATTAATAGAGAGAGCAAAGTTTGCCTGATGACAAGAATGCTGTTATTAAACTGCATATGGAAGATTTAAAAGCCACAATCTTCAGAATAAATTACCATAAAATCTCAGCATTCAGTGACATTATGCTTTTATGAGGTCAAAATGTTGGAGAGAGCCACCAGGGGTTACAATGAAACCATCCAGCTGTGAAAGAGGTAAGTACATGTACAGTGTCTTGCTGCCAGGGATCCAAAAAAGTGGCCGTAGACCAATACTTCTTTTATTGCAAACCCAGAGAGGATGAGTGATGCATTGGTGTAATTGAGTTAGGAGAACCTAAAGACACTGTAAAGTGTTACAACTTTTAGCTAGAATATCATTGATGACAGGTGACCTTTTGAAGGGTTTCTCCTAAAAAAGTTAAAATAGTGATTTATGGAAGTTCAGTGATGGTTCCACACTGCAACTGTTAAAGAGACCATACATGTAATTAGGTTAAATGCAACTAAGCAGAAAGAAGAAAAAAAAATCAGGATTATGGTATGAAATATTATCACTTAAGAAAATTAAGCATCATGAACCCTAGCTGAGAGAATTTAATAAACCATTTATCATTTATCTTTGAGTGCTGATTCAGAAATCAGACTGGCATTCACAACTGCAGTGATTGATTAAAATAAATGCGTACAGTATAGTAGTTTATAAATGAAGACAGTAATTTAGAAATTAAGGACAGACTTTATGCCCGCAGAATAAGTTGCTGAAGCTGAAAATATATTTGAAGATACTTCAAATACACTCAACTTGTAGGAAAGCCGTATGATGCAAAAGCTATCTGAGTTTATGCCTTGCTCGGCTAGTCTTCAAGCACAAAGAAGCTACTAGGTGAAAAGCCTGCCTTTCACATGTTGTGCGTATACAACATACCCAGGTACACAACCTGTATTTTGATTATCCTTTTCATGAACACTGATGTATTTAAGTACCTATTATTACCTCATTTTTTTAACACTACAGTTCAAACACAGATCCACAGTTCCTATATAGTGCTGCAAGTGAGAGTTTCTCAAGTCAGTTGTCCAAAACCAAAGCACAAAGAAGGAATAGAGGCTCCAGAAAATCTTCCTATTAGATCTTAGGCCACCCCAGAAGTCAGAAAAGAGAAAGTAAGCCACGGAAACCCTTTAATCTGACTCCCTTTTTTTCTCTAACAACCAGAAAACAGTGAGATTATGCATTTCATCACGGTGTTAAAAGAATAGTGTAAACTCACTATTTGAAAGCTCATCCACAATCCCACAATTTTAATTGCATACTTTGAAATGAACGGAGCAAGGCTTCGCAGCTTTTTGTTTGTTGGTTTTTATCAGTTTGCATTTGAATTTTACAACCTATCAGAAATAGCAACAAAGGAAAAGTTAATGGGACTGATCTGCCCTTGAGTCTTCCTGGCTTTTCTCAGCATCGCTGAAGCTTCAGTGCTTCTTGCAGCGGATGGAGAGGCTACCTGAAGGTTAGCCATCGGTGCTGCACAGAATTTGAAATCTCTGCATTTCCTTAGCACCTGCAGCCATTTAAAACATACTCCAAAATAAATGCGATCATCTGGGACTCGGGCATGGTCCTTACAGACAGTGGACTGTTTTGCTTCCTGCCTTGCACTTCCAGAAGTGAGGTACAATGCAAGAAGCTGGTCGCTAAATTTGAAATGATGTTTGCTGTTGCTAATTCAGGCACCAAGAAAATCATAGTCCACAGCTACGAAACAGCGTCCAGCTCCTGGCTGCATGCCATGCGCGCTAGCTATGATGAGGAAGGGCTGATGATGGCTTGGATTACCCACAGGTGGCAGTTGCCACCACCACATCTTGGACGGCTCAGTGGCAAGGTGAAACCCAGAGGTGTCACACTTTCCATGAGGAGCCAGAGACCATCAGCAGCAATGAAACACCGGGGCTGAGCAGCTGTCCTCTGGACAGCAGGAGGATGGCATGCTATAGTTCAATCCTTTCATCAATTGCTCCAAATTAAGGAGGAGCACAAAATCAGGAATGATTTTGTCAGATTAGCTGACGTTTGTAATGTGTCCCCCCCCAACCTCTGTCAACCCTGTTCAGCTCCACTTGCTTCCCTGGTATTTGGGGGGTGGGCAATCAATGTCTAACAAAGGACTTCTACACAGGGACCCTGTGGAGGGGTTGATAATCATTGAATCACTCCAGGCTTCAGCAGTGCTCCAAGATCTGCAGTGACAGGGACAGACAGACATTTTTAAGGGAATGACAGGACGGGAGGATGATGGCATTGGGTCAGCAAGGGGGCCATATCCTTGTAGGATTCATCTCGCTGACAATGATGACAATATTGACAACAATGATGGAAGTGGAAAAGACCAAAACACGAAGGATGTAGCAGAATTAAGCTCATCTGTGTAAAATGTTGTCTCCCTTGAGCACATGCATCCTGCTCCTCAGCTGGTTTCACTTGCTGCTGCTTGCTGCATGGGAACTATTGGTGAGCTTGACTAGCAGCATTAGCTATGGCTCCTCCATTCACTCAAGGGTTTTTTTAGATTGTACAGGATCAAAAATGACTAGTACAGAGAGAATTGGGAAGAAAAGAGAGGGAGCGAGACGAAAAAAAATTCTTTATATAGTGCAGTTCACCAGTTTTTGCTATACAAGAAGTTACAAACCTTCTCTGAGTATCCTTGTAGAGCACAAAGGAGTTAGAAGCAAAACCCAGCAAGAATGGGTAAAATGTGAATGCTGAAGAGCAAAAAGATTCTGAGAGTCCTGCAGGATGCAAATGGACATCGGAGATATCGGACTCTGTTTTCCTCACTGCTTTTCATCCTGAACTTGAAGTTTTAGAAACAAAATGAGTGCCCACAGGATTAAAAACAGAGGTTCTGCTTCAAATAATGTGTATGTAGTTAATTCAGTGACAAATGATATCTGATAATATATTCCTTGAAATAACTTTAACATGTTGTCTCTCTATACATGCCCTTTTCACTGTAGCTACTCTGTATCTACCAAAGATTTTTACATCAGCTGGGTAATTGTATGACCACATATATGCAAGGCCATGCTTGTAAGATATGGCAAATACGTATCTAGTGGTTCTTATTTCAGCCAAAAATATATGCTACATTATTTGAGAAATAGTTCCTGACCACATAATGAAACACCAAATTACAATGTATAAATCTAATGAGAAAGAAATTAGGATTGTCATTAAGATTGCCATTGCCAAAATTGAGCTACTACTTTACTTCTGAGATCTTCGTTTTCAACTAATTTTGTTCTAACTGGAGAAGTAAGTAAGCAGAAGGCAAGAAGCAGGTTCTGTCCCCAAACACTGTGCTGTTAGAAAAGACACCACGCATGGAGAGGAACAAAACATACCAGAAAACTGAGGGGACTGGTGACTGGCTCAGATTTGCCAGCCTTTTTGGAGTTTACTTTTAATATGAATAAACAAATAAAGGATACTACTGTCACATCTCCAGTGGATGCTGTAGGCTAGATGAATTCCTTGGAGAACCTGAATAAGGAAAGAGGGGTGATCTTGTGGGTCACTTCAGCAGTCACGGTCATTGTCTGTGGTGGCAGGGAGAAGGGCAGGAGATATGATGTCCCTGCCGGAGCAGGGTGTTCAGTCCATCGTGGACAAGGCTGGAGAAGAGGGTGGGAGCAGACTTTGAAGGGGAAAAGAAGAAATGTAAATTTGACCTGGTCGACAAGAAACAGGATGAGGTAGCCAGATGAAGATGGTCATTGTGAGGGGAGTTTGTAAGGGCAGAATGAGAAGACCTTGTCACGAGCCTGGAGATGAGACACACCAAGCCAAGAAACAGGCAGGGCTAGATATGCTCTGTGAAGGCAGGACCATTATAAAGCATGGATGAAAGAGAAGCAGTACCTGGGCTCACTCTCAGGTGCACAGGATGAGAGAAAGCAAAGATTCAGGTCAGTGCTGCAATAAGTCCAGCTGAAGCACATCAGAAGCCTCAGTTTTTTCCTGGCTGGCTTCCACTTACTGCCTGACAGATTGCCCAGGTTTTTGCAAACTCGTTACAGGATTTAATAAAAAGCATAGTTTTGCCACAGAGTCATTAGCAGACTGAGTCACTAATATTGCCACCCTTGTCGAGCTACAGGTCATTCATTGAGCAAATCCATCTTCTCCCAGACATGACAGTACACGCGGCAGAATCTGGCCCTTTTTAACATAACACTGATAAAAGCAGAAGCATTTCTAGTGTTGGCTGTGACCCAGTCCTACAGTCATGCTCATATGTTCCTGAATTTCATTAAAGGTGATGCATGAAATCACTTAGTGTACTTGACTCCTTTAAATACCTTGACACAGAATTGGGTAAATTATGGCTTGTTTTCTGTGTAAGCGAGAGCCGTAGGGTTATTTCAATATACGCATTCATGTGCATTAAATTCATATGTATGCAATTAAAAGTAATTGTTTTTACAAATTTAATTATATGACTCTCATACCAAATGTTTTACGTTAAAAACAGGCAAAGTAATAAACAAAATGATATCAAATTGTCTATTGTCAGAAGGCTGTGAAAAACAATCTGTATGGGGGCTTTTAAAAATACAGACAGTATTTTTGATAAAATTATGTATTAGTTCAAGGGCCACTTTCTTCTTCAGCGTGCACAGTCAAGTCTTCTGGAATTCATGACCACTCAAAGCCGTTAATGAAAGCTGAGCACATTAGTCAGAATAACCTAATCGCTCTGTCTTTGAAGATAAACTCAGCTTTTCTTGCTCATTCCCACATACACTGAAATGCAGAGACACTAGGAGTGTCATCATCATGTAAGACACTTGCTATTAAATCTATTCGCGATACAAGGCTGACCTGAGGTGTGTTTCAGAAATCTTTCTCTTTGTCTGCTCTAATCCATCAGAATCCTTTCAGCTAAAACTACCACATTTATACATCAAAACTGTATTTTTTAAGTAAAGCTGTCACTTTTAAGGCATGCATCTTTTCAGGAAAATGTCAGGGATGTTATACTTGGGTGTCCTTCTGCCCAAGAGGCCACCAGAGCCTGAACAATGAAGCAAACAAGACAGCTAATCAATAGCAGTCACAGCACTATTTTTTTTCCTCCAACATCTTCATTTTCAACTCGGTACACATCATTACAATAGGAAAACAGGACAGTCAATCTCCATTAGGTTCAAGCACTGCATGAAAGAATTAATTTGGCTGCCATAACAATGATGATACAACTGCATGCCCTTAAACCTTTAAAATTTATTCTAAATTTACAGAAAATACTTGGATAGGCAGATTGCCTAGATATGAAGGCAGGGGTATATTGACTTGGTTTTTCCTGTTGGCGCAACGTGTTCCTTATCGTTACGATTTCTCTGAGCATTGGAATACATCCTGTAAATTTTTTTAAGGCTTTGGTATAAAGCAATTTCACAACTACCTGCGTAACTAATCAGATTGAAGGTTCACGATGCCAATTTCTCAGAAGTATGTCAGTGGCACTGAGTCTTGTTGCTAGCACTAAAAAATATCCTTTAAATTTGGGATTTTCAAAGGAGCCAAGGGATTTAGTTGTCCATAAGCCATTCAAATACGAGTGATGAGGACCAAACTCCCTTTGGCTATTTTGAGAAATCCATTTCAAGTAACGACTCATTTTCACATTTAATTTGAGTTCAAAGGAGTCAAAGTTAGGATTCTCCCCCTCCTCCACACCGACTGCTTTCAGCAGCTGGCACTGAACACTGACCTTATGTCATCTGCACGTGTATGCATATATGCATATGAATACACACGCAAACTCATACAGGCAAAATCACTGAAATGGGCCAGCATATGGCAAGAAGCCTCGCTGGCGCTTCAAACACATACACTGGCACTTGCCACAGAGGGAACAGGGGAGAAATGAGAAGCATGCAGAGACTTCTAAGTCTCCCTTCCTGTATGTCTGTTAACATCCTTATATTTCCTGTAGTTAAGAGAGGATGCACACACAACAGCTTGGTCCAGTACGAGCTTTCAGTGCCTGACATGCTAAACTGCAGGGGGAACATTGTTTATGCAGCCAGCATCAAAATAATTTTGTGTCCAAGGCTATTTTGAAGTAAAACTGGGTAGTTGTATAGTTACTAATTACGATGTGGTTCTGCTCGGTCAGGTGTGCTGGTTTTAACTGAAACTGGAGGAATCTGTTTATTTATAAATAGTCCAATGTTTCAAAATTTCAGCCAATTTTGAATCTAGTGGTAAATAGATTTATTTTTTTTGTCTCGGCGTAATAACCAATCAATACTCAGTCTATAGGCATGAATGCTGAGAAGCAGGCCTGTAGTAGAAGTGAAAGTGAGAGGAATGCTCCTATCAGAAAATTTATTCCAGATCTGCAATGTAAGTGGTACTTTCCAGCAGTACTTTATTTTAAAATTTCAAAAGATACTTGATTTTCAGCACATTTATAACTATATGTATGACATTGGAGATACAGGAGAGGCAAATAAGACAGAACTTTTCAGTGCTTTGGAGGAGCAGCACATCAGGAAAAGCCTCTGGGAAAAAAAGAGTATTGCAACGTTTGGAGAGTAAAGCTCCATCATCTAGCAGCCATTCTGAATGTTTTTTAGTCTATTTTCTCTCTTTTGTCCTCTGGCAAAATTTTTCTCAATATTAGATTTAGCATGAAAATACTTGTAGTTTAGCCTCATGTACACTGTCCTGTTTATAGCTCCAGGACATTACAATGACTGTCCTGACGTTTTTGAAACTTCTGGAAAGTTATCTGTTCCCAGATCTTTCTTCTGTAAGGCAGTTCTCTTCTACCTACACAGCTTGAAATAGGTTTGTGGTTTTGTTTTGGTTTTAATATCATTTATCACTGATTATGCAAAGAAGTGAAGGTCATGATTAACCCGTGGTCTACATGAAGTTTACGCAATGACTAACTTTAAAACCACACACGCATTTTAGTTTTCCTCTAGATCAGAAATTTTACTTAAAACTTTTCTGGTTTTCATACAAATTCTGAAAATGTATTTTAATTACACTGTCTTTTGAGTGAAAGTGATCTTCTGGTTTACACAGATGTAATGAAGCTATGGAATTCCTTTTCTCTGGAGAAAATTAATCTTTTGGCAGGTCTTAAGAAGGAGGAAATGTACAGTGAGATAATTATCTCTGGATGATTTAATGATTATCAAGGGATGCAGCTAGAAATGAATGGGAAAAAAACATAGAAAACGTATTCTTTTTAGATTAGATGGGCTTGTTGAACTCTTTAGCACCAGGAAACAGGAAAGAGTGAAAAGCCCTTGGAGGGAATTTTATTCACAGAAGATCTATGCTTTACTGAAGACTCACTGTGGTACCTACCAACTCATAACTAGAGCTTGTGATGGCTTTTCGCACATTTTGGTCTACATCCTAAACATGTACAGGGCCACTGAGCATTTTTTTTTGCTCTTAATAGGAGTGTTGGAGAGAGGTACACTTCCATCAAGGAACCATAAACATCTATCATTAGTTTTTGCTGATGGCAGATTGTGTATCTGTACGAGTGATGCCAACAGAAGCCAGAAAAAAAGTGTTTGAGATAAGGATTGAACAAAGTAGCAGCTGAAGGCATGACAACCAAGTCAGAGCACTCACTATCAGTTATTTTTTGGTGAAGTTTGGTGAACAGTGTTAAAGATTTAGATCTAGCTGTGGCTTACATAACATTAAAGTAGTTTGGAAATGAGCACATTTATCCCAGGTGGAAAGGGAGCTGCCAAGGAATAGTAACTTTTAAAACTTCAAACTATGGCTTGGTTGTTGCCAGTTTCTACAATTTTTTTTTCAGGTCTGAAATGTTCTGCTACTGGAAAGGTCAGTCTTCGAAGATAACTTCCCTAAGGAGCTTCACTGTTTTATATAAATGTGCACAAGGCAGCACCCCCTGTATATGCATTTCAAATTTACATTCCATTTTTTATGCACAGGTGAGTAACATGGGTGGTGCTCAGTAAGTGGCCAGGATACAAAACAGTAGGAAAGCTGATTTATACCTTGAGTTTTGCACTTATCCCTTTCATTCCACCTATCCTCTTCATCCTTGTCCATCTGCTTGGAAGGGACAGCAGAGTCACACGAAATCTTGCAAGCCGTGTACTGTCTGTTAGTCCATCTTTGCCAAATCCTGAGACAACTACCCTACAATTCAGAGCACATGAGCATGGTATGGCCAGGCTGGAACAGACCTCTGATGGCCCCCTCCTGTCCCCCTGTGTCCACCTGGGATGAACTTGTGCTTCTTGGTAGCTGCTAAACTTAGGCTTTCCAGACCATCTCTGTCCCAAACACTAGACTGGTTTAGGATGACCTGTCTTCCAAATTTTGATACAGTGGGCTCCTCAGTTTAGCACAAACGAGAAAATAAGTTGTTCTCTGCTGTACTCTGTCCAAACACAGTTTCAGTGAGATCCCCCAAACTGGAAACTCCATGTCGCCCTCAGCAGCTCCCCTGAATCTTACCTTTCTCATCCAGTTTTTATATGTTCAAAGCTTCCACGGATAAGAGAGAGAAAATTTTCTTCCATACATGTGCATAATTCCTGTTAGTGCTTGCAGGACTTAGATCTGTTTATTGGATGAAGTATGTAACCTGTTGTGTACTTTTACATTTTCTTTCAGGTCACTCATCTCTTCCATCCTTTTATCAAAATAATTGGTAGCAATGCAAGACTCAGAACCATCTTAGCTGTCGCACAAAGTGGATGTCAACAATATCAGTATAAAAAAAATTACATGTTATGCTGTTTCAAACGCAGAGATAGTATGAAAAAGAACACACAGTGGTGTGCTATGCATCATTTAAAACCAGACATACTCTTCTGCCAAGATCCTTGTCACTGACAGTGTTAAATGTGTGGTTTTTCCCCTTCTACTTTTTACAGGGTTTAAACTTAAGGCTTTTTGGGTTTGCTTTTGGGGTTTTTTTTTGAAACAAAGGTCACTCACTTAGCTACAGATAAATAAAAATTCAAGCATCCCCAGAAAAATCAATAAAGGTACTAAAAATCTAAGTTGATAATAAATTTTTGTTCCCCCTTCACATAGTTCAGGAATGTCAGTATTTACTGGAACCACTGTAATATCAGATATTTCAGAAGAGTATTGATTTTGCCACTGAAGTGTGACTAAAGGGATAAATAAACTGCTCTTGGGGTCAATCGATCCATTTATCTTTGCTGTTATTTTATAAAAAGTCAAAGCAGCATAAACTTTGATAAATAAATGTTATCATGAAAGAAATACTATCGATATGAAGATTTTGAGAACAATGTGAAAATATCCAGTAGGCCAGCACTGAGCTGCAAAATCAGGATTATATTTATGCTGCTTTGAGTACTAACAATAAGGACAAAATAGGTCTTTTCACCAGTGATGCACAATGCAGAGTTTACAATTCTGAATGTGGCTCAGTGAATAAGGATGAGTGTTACCATATGTAAAGTAGAATATTCCACAAGATAGGAAATACTCTCATGATGGGAAAAGAAAAGGGAGAAGAGCCTTTATTTTTGTATTTGCAATGAATCTGAATCACAGTTGTACTGATGCATTCTGCTATTTAAAAAATAAAACATTTGGTAACAGCTGATGTATTCAAGTTGATGAGATAAGTAATAAGAATGCTCTGAAGTGACTTTATGTAGCTTTAATTGTGAGCAGGATAATAGCTACTTCAAGAACTCACAATGATATTATAAAGATTACAGTGCAAAAGTCATGCAGAGCCTGCCACAATGTGATTATGATGTGAATTTAAGGTGGTAAGAGAATATTAAGACAAATATAAGGTTTGTGTAAGACATAAGAAAGTGCTGTCATTGTGAGAAACTATGAGTCTACTTTGTAAAGCTATACATGTAAATCAACAGAAAAAATGCAATGACATCAAGATAAAATGACAGAGAAGGTGTATAACCCTTTTTTATATGAGACCTAGGTAATAGGTGGGTGTTATCCATCTGAATTAAAGCATTTAGAAACTAGACACCTCAGCTCATGGCTAGTCACTCTCTGCTCTGCTCACAGTCAACAGAAAGAGGCAGTCCTTCTCTGAGGGCAGTTCTTCTTCCAAGGTCTGTGCCTAAGAAAGCCCGGCTGAATCGCCCTTTAGAGGTACCTGTTTTGGTCTTTCGACTATAAAAGCAGTCTAGGCTAGACTTGGACATGCAAATTTTAAACACTGCAAGTGAAGGGAAATGAATCCTACGCAACATGTCAGTGATAAGAAAGACATACTAAATTCACCAAAGTGATAGATCAGTAGGTAGTTGTTCGAAAAGCAAAGTTATCTTTCCTGTAGTCATCAAATTCAAAAAAAACCCAACAAACAAACCAACAGGGACATACAGATGGTTTTAAACTTTAGGCAGTTTGAAATGGTTGCATGAGTTTGAATGAAGACATCATTGACGAGACTGGAATGAATCTCTTCTTGGTTTTTTTTTTCTTAAAATCTGGGTTAATGACTCCCCAGCAGGCTCCTAAGAAACCCAGGGGAGAGCTGCTGAAGACACTACCACCCTTTTGCCAGTGGAAGAGCGCAGGGTGTCTCAGAGCAACCAAGGTCTTGATTTCACCTCAAGCAGCATACTAAAACTTGCAAGGCAGCGCCCTGCTCTCCCTGAAGAGTGAGCATTCAGAGAAGAACTCCTTATCTAAGGTACTACAGCTACAGGGGAGAGACTGGGAGACAGGGAGAGGGAGAAACGCGGCAAGGCAACTTTATGAAAACTTCACTGTGAACAGCCACAGAAGTCTACAGCGAGAGGCAGAGGTGCTTTCCTACAAAAGAAAGGTGAGACACAGAGACTTTTGAAAGTCTGCAGGATTACAAAAGCACAGCTAGCAAAATAAAAGCTGCTGATGGGAAAAAAGGACTGTGTCAGGTGGTTAATGGAAAGAAACTGAAGGGCATGAAGAAAAGGAGAGCTAACAAAAGCTGACAGAAGTTAATAAACAAGCAGGTTTCCTTTTGGTTTAGCATGTAAACTTCTATTGAAAGAAATACATTGACATGGTTCAGGATTGCACTTTTTAATCTCCAGAAAACAAACTCTGATTAGACGTCTCAATTGATATCTGATAAGTACCACTGTGCCCTGGTCTTGGGAGATAGCTCCTACGGCCTCCCTGGGTCCTTCCAGCCCTGCTGTCTAAGGTCAAAATAAGGTAACCCTTATGTGTCTTACAGTCTTACATAGCTATGCCACAAAGAGGTCAGGGCAATGAGAGCTGACATCCAAGTTTCTTCTGATGACATTAGGGCTTCACGCACCCACCCAGCTCTTTAGATGACCATCTGAGCCATGGGGCATACACCATTTGCCTCAGAGACCTAAAAGGAGAAGATCCTGGAGTTCACAAGAGAACTCTGTATTTTACTTCTGGCTTTGAAAACTGAGGCGAGAAACCCTAATGTACTGCATAGGCTTTAACAGTGACAGAGCCTTAATGAAAGCCAACGAAAGCAGCTACTGCTTTTGGCTACCGGGTGACAAACATCACCCACGTGGAGGTGACCTCCCCTCGTGGAGCAGAGATGACTACCAGATGACTGTCACGTGCAGCCTTCCTGCAGTGACACAGCTACACACAAGCTGCCGCACGTGAACTCAGCCGGAGAGCTCAGAGGGGAAGACGATACTCTGCTTTTCAATAATGAGGATCAACCAGCTTTAGGGTCCATCTCAGGCACTCATTGTGACCCTTCTTGGTAAAACATGCTTCAAAAAAACTGCTCACGTGTCTGAATCTGGCCACATGTATAACTTCAGCCTGCTGAATCAAGCAGGGCTGGGTGCTAACGAAAACCAACTACAACCAATCCTAATGTATTCATCTTGTTTAGAGACTGACAAAGAGTCGCTTAACATTGGTCGGAAACGCCTACCAGTACTTTATTTCATTTATAGTCAGAAGAAAGAAAAGGAGACAGAAATATTGCGCACAGCATATGTCTGTTTTACTGTCTGTCCTGCCAGTAACAGCTGCCAAATGGTGATCTATTTGCTTCAGCAAACCATTAATTTTTCAACTGTAACTGGAAACAAACAGTAGAGCTATAACATCTCCCATGCTCCAGCAACAATAGTCATTTATGATAAACAAACATTTTTTCAGGTATCAGGGTATATATTCAGTATAAATATGTATCTGGTATAAATTGATTTCTTTCCCCTGATTTTTTGCTGCCCACTGGTTCATATATGACACAGCGCATGCCTCCTGTGGCCTGGGATGCTGTTCTGGCTCATGAACTGGACAACTACACAACTCTTCGCTTTCTGTAATGCTGTTCTGTGAAGATCATATGTATGTTTGAAAAAGATGGCAAATCAGCCACACCTCTGAAAGGAAAAATCAGTCCCACAGCCGCTATATGAGATACGACTTCACTGCTGTGCTTTGATATAAACCTGGCTTAACACCAACAGATTGTCAAACGCTTGTTGTTGCAAAGCTTTGAAGAAGCAGCATGTTTCTGAGCAAAAACATAAAGGACAGGGAAGGCAACTGACTCAAAAGAGGACGGAAATTCTGCTACCGGGGGGAGAAAAGAGCCGCCGCTGGGCAGAGCTCTGCAGATGTGCCCTGGGAGGGTGGCAGAGGGACGGCGGCGGGGGGTAAGGGCGCAGGCAGGCTGCAGTGAGCTCGCCCACCCCCAGCCATGAGAGACAAACCTCCCTCCCCGGCAAGGCAGATCGCAAATCTCTGCCGACTCCCACGGAAGCAGGAGCAGGGGCAGTGAAGCTGCCTCGCCTGCGTTGTTTTGACATATGCTATACCCGTCGGTTATTTTTAAATCGTGTCGTTTGACAAATCTGCTGAATTCATTCACAATTTCTGATTTGCAAGCTGAGTTTCTCTGTTACTTCTAGGAATCTATGCAAATGGTAACATGATGCTTTCTGTTTTGCTCTGTATTTTAAAATCTCTACAGGTTGTGACTCTTCTTACTTATCTGTTCTATTTGCTGGCAACTGTGTTAAAGACTGCAATAAACAAACTAAATAATTAACTCATCCACTTTCTTACACTTTAAGCAATGCATTATTTAAGAGTCCAGGCATTAAAGTCTCAGTCCTGAAAACATGCCCTTGGGATCAGTTGCTTTGAAGTCATCTGCAAAGTTAGGCAGGTGTACAAGTGCTTGAAAGATCAGATCCTAAAAAAGTTTATCTTTATTGCAGTGGTGAGCAATAATCATAACAAATCTGTTTGGTATTCTATCATAGGTTAAAATATAGCACCTATTCAACTGCCATCAGAAAAGTAGTCGTGTTTCAGTGTTTGTATTCTTTTCATTTGATAAATGAGTTTGCTTTATGCATTTGCTTTATGCAGCGAAAGAATATTAAAGCAGACCTGGTTAACATCATGTTTGGAAGCGTAAGGGAATTGTTCTTTGGGAGGTTTTGCTCGTGCCAGTATGAAAGTATTACGAAAAGCAAAATGAACATATGGTTAAGCCAATTTAAATGCACTTCTAATGAACAAATGAACCCACTTAACTGCATCAGTTAAAAACAAAAATCCCCAAATCTTCCCTTTTAGCATTGTCTGGCCATGTTACCATCACAAACACCATCTACATAATTGGCTTGATTTCTTATATCTCAAATAGTAAAAATCAGTTAATTGGTAAGCCTGCTGAATAATACATATTGCTTGACCAAATAATAAAAAGTAGGTCATCAAGGACCTGGCCCTGGTTACCGGAAGAACAGCACAAGGCAGAATTTTGCCCTTGCATACACAGACCGCAAAACACATGGCAAGCGTCCGAGCTATTTAGGAAGGATGAAATCTGTCCTTAGATCCACTCAACTGGCCACCCACAGGTAGGGTTTATTTTGGCTCTTTCTTTCTTTGATATAGCTGGTGCTGGTTTTCTTTTAGTTAGTAGCAATGTAAAGGCTGCTTAAGTTTTTCATAACACCTCCAGAAACTGAAGAGCTTTTCATTGCTCCTGGCCATTCAGATAAACTCTCCCCTTCCCCTCCAAAGAATCACGATATCAGCACAAATTCCAGATAAAACTTAACTGTTACTGATTCAGTTTCCTGGAAAAAACAGCCCATCAAGGAAGCAGCAGATGTTACTCTGCTGAATGACAACTTGTGTTAAAATGTGAATATTCAGAGCACTATTTCCTCTTGGTCCCAAGCTGATTCTAGGAATCTGCTAAAGGATCTTTAAAAAATGAAATTCAGTGCCATGACTTCAAGGATTACTACGCTTTTCCCATGAACATTTGGGCAACAGACGCACAAGAAACTCTGGCTGACCAAATCACAGTTAAATATTTCAAGGGAAGAATCAGAAGAAAAGGAAAGCAAAACAGCTCCCTCCTCAAACCCAGAACAGTCCACCAGAAGCCCAGCATGTAAAAACTATTCTCAAATGCATGCTTCCTCCGGAACAAAGACATATATAAGAAATATAGCAGGAAATTAATCAGCAAAAGCCTGTTTTGGTCAGTAAGGGCTGCACTCCCTTATACCTGGGATTCATCCCTCCCTCCTTGCTAAAGGGGAATTATCTTCCTCCTGCAGGGTGTCACTTGCAGGTGGTAAAGACTCACTTACATTGAAGCATCCACACTCACATCATTTTGATTCACCTGAGAGTCACCAGAGAGAAATGTGCACTGAGAACACGTCACTCATCTGGCCTGTTTTAGCTGTCTGCCTTAAGTGAACAGAGACCGATGAGTCCCCGTCTCTCTCCTGTGACAGCGAGGAGAGTCTAGACAATTAGCTCGGATGTCGACATTGAAAATACACATCTGATCAGATGAATCCCATCTATGCAAACTATGGTGGAAAGGAGGAAATAGGTTGGTTTTTTGCGTGGAAAGTTTTGGGCAATAACTTCAAAAAGTTAAGAAAATCAAGCCCCAGCATCATGTAGGACAAGCTGGCTTACCAACTTACTGGCCATTGGCTGCTCCAAACCCCACCAAATCTGTATGACATTGCAAGGCACTCACAGATTAAATAAGCGTTGGAATAACTGTTGTTAAAAAAAAAAAAATTGGCTGTAAGTACACAAAACAGTATTAAAATACCTGCTTTAAGTGATTTTGTTAAGACTTTGATGGAAAGGGGAATTTTATTTGGATTGTTAATGACTTAGCTTTGCACACAGAGGGAAGAGGCTACAGAAACCTAAACAGAAGTTTGCTTTGGCCAACAAATTAAAACCATCTCTGTGTAAAACAAGGCCCAAAAGGTCTCCTGAGTATCACAGTCTATTTCTCAATCATTGTCTTTGGTGGAGCACGTGTGCCCAAACTGTTTGCAAACTGCAAGCTGTCCCCCTCGCCAGCCACGTAGGTTCCTGACCTGGCATTGGGTCTTTAGGTCCCACATGCAAACCCGCAGCCTCCTAGCTGCATCTGCCTGCCGGTGCCAACGTGCAGCCTAATGACCTGTACTGCTGTGGAGCTGAGAAACTCTGCCTCTCCTCTAGATGAGGCTCCTCTCTGCGTTCTGGCCTGTTTAGAGACAGGAAATGAACTGTATTGATGAATTGAAGTATCCCAAATCATTTACATCCGCTGAGCAGATGCCACTGAAATGACAGTGTTTTGCTCAGGCATTTAAGCTGTTCAAAGCACACTCAGTTCTCCTCTCCATGAACAGGAAGAGTGACAGTTTATGAACTACTCATTAACCAGGTCAGCTGAACACCCTTTCCAAGTGTGTGCGAGTCAATTTGAGTTAACTGGATAATAATCATACCTTAACCATGTTTGCTGGCCTCAGATTTTGTTTGGTCTGGTATTCACTTACAAACATCACAAACGACAGAGCTTGGAAATACTGAAGTCTTAAGTAATACCTGCTATCCTAATGTAACGCTGTAAGTCTGAGATGTTTTGGTTTAATGTGGCCTTAATATTTATTAACTTTCAAAGTGAATGGATATTGAGCAGCATCACTAAAATAGTGATGTTATAATAGAAGTCATACACCAAGACAGTGGATAAGAGGACACAAAAATTATTTCATTCCACCATCATCAATCTTAGGTGCAATTAATTTTTTGCTGTCTTAGGTTGGTCTTTTCCCTACCTTTTTAACAATTTGACAGATTGACCTAATTAACCTGGATTGATTTGTACATTTGAAAATTAGGTTTCCTTCTTATTCTATCTGACATGTTCTTTCTCCTTCAACTCTCTAAGGCCTCTGGTCTCTTTCGCTGCTTTCTCCTCTTATCTTCCCTGCTCTCTTTTGGCTTTCTTATTTCATCTTTAAAATTCCCCCAAAACAGGATTTAAGGTAGGTTTAATCTTTACTTATTGTAAAAATTGCTGAATCAGAAGTTGACAGGAAATTTTGATTTAGCTTTTCCACATTCTACGGAAAAAGCAGAACTACCTACTGACACTGTAGCTGAAATGCCAAAATGATGGTATTTATGCCTCTAGAAGCTACGATTCCCTAATTCGGATAATATGATATTGTATTTTTATAATACAGTTTGTCTTCAGCAATGACAGTTATACAGTTTTGAATAAAAATAGACATTTTTTAAAGACTATACTAATCTCTTATCTTTTCATTTGTTATTTCCTTGTCCTGCCTGTTACTATAATATAATAGTCATGCATTATGGACATAAAAGGCTCTATTCCATCATGAGATGCGCATTTCAGATAGATTGTCCCCACCAACCATTGCCAAACAAATTAAACAGCACAAACATGTCCAGAGCCATAAATCTCCTATGCCCCCCCCTCAAATACTTCTAAAAATATGCCTTTCCTTCTGAACCATGTAGGGCCAGTGGACCCTGGTGGTATATTGCTTATTGGTGCTTGCAGAAGCAGACCCCACCCAGACCGAGGAGGCCTGAGAGCCTGGGGCCAATGCTCTGGGACTTCAACATGGGCCAGATTCGACACAGATGCCATTTGCCATCTTTCCTTCATATATCACCTATGCCTGAGTAAATATGGTCTGGTGCCCTGTGGCACATTTTATTTCCAAGGGGCCTCGAATGGGACACCTGTATGGCGTACACTTAGTCTCAGATGGGCAACAGTGATCCAAGCAAATGGGACAGATGTGGATTTTAATGGGATTTGTGATTTGGCAACTGGAATTCAGAGGCTTGGTGTAGGCCTCCTATATCACAGGCATTTGCCCATTCCCTGTCAATGCAATTTGCAATTTGGACATCTGGGTCTTCCTGGAGTCCATCATCTAATGAACAATGAGACCCAGAAGTGCATCAGCAGCTGCTGAGAAGAACAGTGAGCTCTTCACCAGGAAGGGCAGGTCCTCACCTGCCAGTGTCATGACACATCCTGCTGTCAGCCCCAGGCAGGGCCACAACATCTCTGGTGCAAGCGCCTTCTTCCCTGCCTACCCTGCACTCTGCGACCTCTGCTCTGCCTGCATCTCCCTGAATATGCTCCTTCCTACCTGACTGAAATGCCTGAATAATTACATCGTGGGCTGCATGGCATAATCCGAACTCTTTGTAGCTGTTTCCAGTCCTTCTCGTTTCTCCCCTGTACCACGGCTAATTAATTTTATATTACAAACCAGCCACTTCTGAAAGACCTGCTGAGGTTCAGATTAAATGCAAAATTTCAGCCTCCTTCACATGCCCTTGATAAAGATGATTTTATAGCCTTTATTTCAGATGTTTTGGGCACTAATTGTGCCTTTATTTTACTCAGGTAAATGAATTCGCAACAGTTTGGGTTGGATTTTTTTCCCCCTGTAAAGTAACAAGTACCAAGTGCCTGGATTTTATTTTCTTTTTTACCTTTATTGGACTATATTAGATACAAACAGACTCATTACTGTGAAGTGCACAAACCAGAAAAAAATATTTCTAAGTTTAAATCCAATTATGTGATGATTTTCTGAGCATACCATTAAGCCTATTAGCAGTGGGACGAAAAAACATATAAATGCATAAGTTAACAGAGTGTAATAGGCCAAAACAAAGCACAATAACTGGACAAATTAGAATATACAAATACAGCTGATACAACTAAATGATCCAGCAAGGTCCCCACATTAAAAACAGAGAGAACCCAAACAGCCAACAACCCCCTAAAAGCAGTCCATCATTTAGACCCAGTCCATGAAGCCACAGGCACCTCGGTCTCTCCACCATGTGGGAGCCTGGGGTCTTTGGAGGGACCTTTTTGTACCCAGAAGTTCCCAGCCCTGCACACACTGCATCCTTTTCACCCCTGGATGTGCCAAGATGATCAAAATTGGGCTGCTGTGCTCCCCCTCTCCCTCCCACTACCATCACAAGCATTTCCATGCCTCTTGACTTGGGGAAAAGGGATGTCCCCTAGTTGGGAAAATGCTGGCTTGGTCTATAATAAGATTTAGGTATCACCCAGTGTGGGCACCACAATTGCATCGAAGTGGCTCAGGCACAGAATCACAGAATCACTGGGGTAGGAAGGGACGTCTGGAGATCATCCAGACCAACCAGAGCAGGTTCACCTACAGCAGGTTGCACAGGACGGTGTCCAGGCGGGTTTTGAATGCCTCCAGAGTCAGAGACTCCACCACCAGTCTGGGCAGCACCTTTCCATTCAGGCTCTGTAGACATGGTGTACCCCGTAGCCCAAGCCAAAGCCCCGCAACAGGCTTCCCAGCCTGCTATTCCCACCTGCCAGTCTCACCATGAGGAGCCTTCTTGTAACAAACCTGCAGGGCTGGCACCACAAAACACATGACCTTCAGGAGTACGTGTGCTTCCTTTTAGCCAGTGCCTCCATGGTGAGGATGCTCTGCTAAGGTTAGGGAACATGGTGCCAGCGGTCTGAAGAGTCACTCTTAAAGAGAAACAAACACAGGGGGACACATTCAGAGCCATCTGCCCTCAGGGAAGGAGCAGTAGCTGGGAGAGGCTGTAAGCACCTAGCAGACAGATAACATGGACTTGAAAACCAGTCAGACCAAGGAGAGACTGGAAAATGGGCTTTCCCTTTTCCATGTGAGTGCTCTCAGCTCTCATCATTGAGCTGCTGCTAGAGAGGGAGTGAGTGAAGGGGAAAGATGGTAACAGGGAGCACCTCAGGCAGCTTTGCCTTGGAGAAGGAGCTCACCAGGGTCCGTAGTGGCTCAAGCAAGTGAATTCGGAGTAGCTAGGTGCACCTATCTGCAGCGCAGAGTTAGAGGCACAAGCCTTGGGCAGAAGAACAGCTCCAAAATACAGCCCTGTTTGTAGGATTTCCAGCTGGCTAGCTTTGGTAGGGCTTCTGGACCCTGCTCCCAGACACATGGGCCTCTCCATGCATTGTGCTATCTAGATGTAATATATTGCTACCAACTTGAAAAGCCATGATGTAAAGCAACAGTTATTAGAAATGTAAAGTGCAATGTATAAAAAATGCTGTGTTCTCCTGATTGTAGAGGAGTAAACTTTGATTAGTGGAAGTGATTAGTCCATAAAATTTAACTTGCCATTTATTAACTTAACAACCTAACAACCTGGGTTATTAAACACTCAGGGTGGGAACCAGTGTGACCTGTGGAAAACTATTTGCCTGCAAAAGTGCAGATCAATAGTTGTACATTTAGCTGAAGTTTTATGTATTATGCCAAATACAGTTCATAAATGTCACTTCATAATTTGCATTAGTACAAATTATTAGCAAAGAGTCACACCCCTGGCTTGCCACACCAAAATACATTATTAGTTGTTTCAGCAGGTCTTCTGATTTATAGTTATGCTTAATGATCCTGTTAAAAATACATAACTTTTTTGTTCTAACAATTTAGAGTCTTTATCTTTTTCAGGTACCATCCCATGAGGCAAAAGTTTATAACAGGCTGAATTTTTAAACTGTTAGAAACTAAGCTGCATATAGGAATATACAACAATCAAAATCCATCAAGAAACCAACTTGCTAGATATATAAGATCACAGAATTAATCTAAAAATGTGATAGACTAAAAATAAAAATTTGACTGATCTCTAAAAAATGAAAGGTCATTTTCTAGAAATGCTTTTTAATATTCACTGCTTGAAACTGTACTTTCTGAAAAAATACTCCTAGTGATATTTTACTATGCATTCAAGTGTCCTATTCTAACTACTTTCCTTAATTATACTGAGGTTACAGACATTTTCAGTCTCTCATCCAGATACAGTATTCGGGGCAGTAACATTTGCAAGTTATGTATTGGAGATAGATCTGAACTTCAGACTCCACGTAGCATAGTGAGCACACCTTAACAATTTTAATTGGCCATGGTATCACCAAGAGTTCAGCAGTGACATCTGTATCCCAAAGTTTACGGCTGTCATTTTATAGATTTTGATTTAGGGTTAGTGCTCACACAGCAATTAATGATCAAACTGTGATATTTAAACTACAGGTCTCAAATGCAGGCGCTCTTCCTGAGCAATCGGAGACCGTGACAAAACCAAGCAGAAGGTCACAGCCTGCTCCTCCGTGCAGACGTTGTCTTCTCCCTACAGCCGGAGGCTGTAATCCTCCCAATGTTTGCACTGGATGTGTGCAAACACAGATCTCTCCTGTCCTCCATCCGCCTGCAGTGGTAAGGACCAGATGTATCCCAGCCCAAGCCAGGTGTTGGAAAGGGGGAGAGAGAGGAGCTAACGAGGGAAACGTTCAAAAGGTTATGTTCATGATGACAAATGTTCTGCAAAGGGTCATAAATGCGCTTTCACGGAAACCCGCAGATAGAAGGGACGTTAGCCAGAGCTTCTTGGGATGGTGCATTCCCCATCATTTAACACCCGTAATGGAACAGCGTCCTCCTATTTCTCATGACACTGTTATTCTTCTTAATGGGGATTAACAGCCTTTCGTGTTACTTCCTGCCTAGATTTCTCATGAACTAACATCCCCACATCAGATACTATATTAGCCAATAATAAGAATAAATGATAGACTGCATAGTTTCTTGCCTGACAAGGGTGCTGCATTATCCCACCACACAAAGAGTACAAAGAAATTTCTGGTTTCTTATTTATTGTTTTGGCTATTACATAAAAATATTACAGAAATAAAAACTCTGAAGAACTAGTATGGTGTGATATTGCTCCAGTCATAATGTGCTAGTACACAATCAATTCTTATAAAAGCTTTTCTCTTTCGGAGTAGTTTAGTTGTCCAAAGGGAATAAATAATTTACTGCTTGTTCAATCCAGTACTTCTCTCCTATTATTTTAAAAAATTTATTCTACTTTGCATTTACCACATAAAGTGTTTTTTGTTTACATTTTGACCATTTTAAATCTGTTTCCTCTTTAAGCACATAGAGGATACCCTTGGGCAAGCGAGCTCACCAACATGATGCTGATGGCTTGAGAAGAGTTCAGGTATACATTTTATTTTCCTTATTTCTGAAGCCAATATGGGCTACCTGGATTTACTTCGATGTAAATTTTCATGATCTCCACATTTTCAAATGAAAACCTTACAAAGCTTATAGACACAGACATGTATTCTTAATATACCTAAATAAAAGCCGGTGATGTCAAACTGGTTCACAGCTGGCTAGAAACCACCCTGCAGTTGACATGGTTGTTGGGAAACTGTAGAGAAAGGTTGGAGCAGCTTGCCGACACGGGAGGTGACCATGTCTGAAGGAGGACCGCATAGCGTCAGCCAGCAGAGACCCCTGTGCGGTGCTGCATCGACACTGCCCACCCTCTACCCACTCACGGGTGCACAGAGGAGCTCCCCCCTCCCCTGGACAGAGCATCCCCAGCACCTTCCACAACCTCAGATTTCTTGGGGAGGAACAACCTTAAATACTCAAGTACCTCAATTTTTTAAAGGATGATATTATGCTCTAGGCATTTAGTTAACTCTTCCTTCTAGCATATTTTTTCACATTTTCACAGATGAAGTACTCTTAGTAGTTCCGCTAAGAAAAAATACAGTGTTCCAGCTGGGGACAGGCCTTAATTTATCATTAAGAAAGAAAAAAAACCCAACTTGTACATGTTTTCTACACTGTCCTCCCAAATGTTTGCATCTTTAAAGAATTTGAGGAAAAATCTTAAAAAGATGAGAATGAAAATGAATGCATGAAATAGCACAATAAATGCCTGTATTAGTGATATCTTCAGCTGAGAAACCCACAATTTCATTTTTACTTTTAAATTGTCTTTTTCAAACCGGTTTACTGGTGCAGAAGTCAGTATTTACTAGCAAAATGAACAGTGTTTAGAGGATCAGATTTCCACTTCAACTTTTCAGTTTCACCTCCTCCCCAAACAGACATATAACAGTGAATCTAAAAACTCCTGAGACAAATCCATGACCCGTATAGCCTTCCCATAAAATCTTTCTAGTGAAAATGTCAAATTCGCTCATTTACTGTGTTTGGTATTGCATACAGATTCTGAACTGCATTCAAATTTCAGATGTCACAGTGTTTTAAAATAGCATGGTTAACTGATTATAAAAGGGATCTATTCTAGTGCATCACTTTGAAATGGGCAAAAGATCTATCAAATTGCCTTCTCAATATGTCATCTGTGTTGGCCTTGCTGTTGGTGTGATTCCTTCCTAATTTCTGCTCCAGTGATCACTGGTGACTCTCATGGTCATGGTAAGTGGTCTCTAGGTACATTTGCAGTATTTTCACTGATGTATTTTTCAGCTGAAAGTGTGATGAATACAGTGACCTGTGAATGATCTTGAGGGCTGACACTCATCTGTTGACCCTTAAAACTTTGAAATAACTACAGTAAAATATTGAAAGACAGGAATGAAAGATAATCTCTCTCTAAAATACAGTTTAATGACTAGCGGGTATTAAAAAGTAACATGTGTGGCCATCATAAAATACAGTGTCATCACTCCAACACCAGATTAAATGTAGCAAAACCCTACTGCTTAGTACTGGAATGAATACAATACTAGATTTAGTTAATGATTTACCCATCACTTTACAAAACTCTTGCATCAGTGGCTGAAATTCCTGATCAGTTTTATGGCCTGCCTATGAGACCACAGGTCCAGGTCACACTGCTGGACAGAACCTTCGGACTATTGCTTGGTTTGGATCTGGAGGTTAGTGAAGAGGAATAGAAATGGAGGTGTAATATATTTCATCACCTTAAGAAGCACACTTTTCCTCTCCAAGAATAAAAACCTGGGCTTACTTTCTGCAGCTTATTGACAGGAACACCATGCTTGGATCTTACTGCACAAGGGCTGACGGCTATTCATGCTACCTCTGCATGGGAATTCAGCAATTGATCTGTGAAGTCCTAGACAGCCTGGGTCACATTCTCGAGACAAGAGTTTGAAAATTTTAGGACAGAAATATTGGACTGCACTGAAAAATTCAATGTTGGCCTTCACAGAATTATTTATAAACTCACTAAATTATTTCAGGTGGAAAAAAAAAAAAATCAGGTCTACATTTATAAGAGCGTTGATAGCAATCTGTTCACCGTTAGCCCCACTTTTTGCACACAGCATGTATGAGAACCACATTGAAATCCACTCGCTAACTTCATTGATTGCAAGCAGGGATCTGAGCCCAGGTCATGACGCTTTTTCTCCCTGGTTCGCTGCACATTAAGTAGGGTGCAAAAATTGAGTATCTCCCACAGAACTAACTGGGTGGGCTTGGCCCTGCTGTGCATGTCGCGTGCTGAGTAGATGCTCATCGGGAAGACAGGAGAGCTACATTTAGATCCATCTTGGTCCAAGTAACAGCAAGGCTGAACTCCCACTCAGCAATGTGGAGACGGGACACATGCGATTTCTCCTGTTAAAGCTGCTCCACTTTTTTCACTGAATACTTAATACTCAACAAAAGAGGGAGCAAGTAAATAACTCCCTTGCTTGACGGGGAATTCATTCAGGACATGGGATGCCTGGGCTCTATTCTCTGTGCCAGGGACCAGTCCACAATGAGAAAGTAGAGCGGCATCGAAAGAAAGGGTGGAAAACCCTTCTCAGTCCTCTCTGGAGTATCCTACAGGTTTGCAGTCGGACCAGTCTTTTGAAGGCTTTTAGATAAAAGTACCTGTGCCATCTCTTCCTCATCCCGTTTTATCAGTCTAATTTGACACTGTCTCTGCTTTCAGCACAAGCATGTTCTACAGCAGCATTTTACCTTTGGGTTGGAGCAGGATTCTTTGTTCCATTAGAAAAAAATTCCCCTTATTTTTCATTCTGATGAAAAAAAAGCTTTTCAATTTCAGCTAATTCTTAAACATTTTTTAATATATTTTTATTTGGCTAGAGAACCGAAGCAAAGCACACACAACTTACTCAAGGCCCTACCCTTTCTTGAAATTTTCCTACTGCTGCTGACTGATGATAGTGGAACTGAACCGTCTGAGTTTTAAGCAAAACAGATCAGTTAATGGTTATTTCCTGAATTGATTTCCTTTAATTCACTACAAGAATTGGCTAAAAGTAGCCCAGGAGCGTTATGACTTGCATAGGGGTGGCAGGAGGGAAGGGATTGAGACACTCCAGAGGTCTGCTCATCACCAGCAGGAGTTAACACTGACTCCTCTGACAATCAAAAAATAATTGTAAGTTGTTATGCATATTCAGAAATGCCTGAGATCATGCTTGTAGGCACCCACATGCGCAGGACCCTCTTGTCTCCAGGCAAAGTGTGCCTTCCTGGAGGTTGATACCATGCCACTATAAACCTCCCTGGATTTGATATTTATGTGCCCAACTCTGGGTAGATCCCAGCACTGTCAGTGACGCCTGAGCTCCCACAGAGAAAGTGGCTGGCAGTGAGACACTTCCAATGCAGCTCTCTCGATGCTGGACTTTGTTTCCTTCTGCTTTTTTTTCTTTGTTTTAGGAACTTCAGAAAAATCCTCTACCTGACTGTTGTCAAATCCCAAATTCAGCCCGTGAATTGATGCTATGGGTATGGTAGAATGGGAACATTTGTGTTTGGGACTGAACAGAACTTCGAAAGATAGACTGAATAGACTGACACAGAGATACTAATATTAACTACATCCTCATAAATGCCTTTTCTTAGGTGACTGAAATTTCTTGTTATCACATGACGTCCAAATTCAAAGGTAGGTGTTTAGTCAGCAAACTTCTTATGACAATACATCCACTAAGACAAAGCCAGTATTTAATGACAAGAAAAAAATTGTGTGGCTTGGTGGTCATGGCATTCATCCAGGTGTGAAGACTTCTGTTTTCTGATTTCCCTTCCAATGAACAGTTAATAAATGGAGTATGGGAAAGGATCAAAAGAAGAGATTGCAACACCTTTTCTTGCTTTTCCTGAGGTATCCTATCTATATACAAACACACATGGATTGAGAATGGATTGAGAGCAGCCCTGCAGAGAGAGACTTGGGGATACTGGAAGATGAAACATTAGGTATGAGCTGGCAATGTGCGCTTGCAGCCCAGAAAGCCAACCATATCCTGGGCTGCATCAAAAGCAGTGTGGCTAGCAGATCGAGGGAGGTGATTCTGCCCCTCTGCTCTGGTGAGACCCACATGGAGTACTGTGTCCAGCTCTAGGGTCCCCAGTACAAGAAAGACATAGATGTGTTGGAGTGGGTCCAGAGGAGGGCCATGGAAGTAGTCAGAGGTCTGGAGCATCTTTCTTACGAAGACAGGCTGAGAGAGTTAGGGGTGTTCAGCCTGGAGAAGAGAAGACTCTGGGGAGACCTTACTGCAATGTTTCAATACATTAAGGGGGCTTTAAGAAAGATGGAGAATGACTTTTACCAGGTCCCATAGTGATAGGACAAGGGGTAATGGTTTTAAACTGAAAGAGGGTAGGTTTAGATTAGATCTCGGGAAGAAATTCTCTACTCTGAGGGTGGTGAGACACTGGAACAGGTTGCCCAGAGAAGTTGTGGATGCCCCATCCCTGGAAGTGTTCAAGACCAGGCTGGATGGGGCTTTGAGCAACCTGATCGAGTAGAAGGTGTCCCTGCTTATGGCATGGGGGTTTGGACTAGATGATCTTTGAAGGTCCATTCCAACCCAAACCATTCTATGATTCTATATATCTATTCATACAAATATACAGACATCTATTTACATACATGTATATATTCATACATTTATATATCCACATATATGAGTTTTTGGAGCAACATACGATGTACCTATTTTTAATTAGACCTGGATATAGAACCCTCTGACATTTGCTACCTTGTAGTAGAAATCAAATAGCTTTAATCAACTCTGCTCTTTCTGAAGCATCTAAGGAATATCCCAGCACTTCTCCCACAGATTTCTGTCCCACTAGTGGTCATAGATGTAGTTCCCAAGGCTGACATATAGGCATGACACGATCTCAAAGGCAGTGCTTGATTTCTTTTTAACAGCACCCATATGGAAAGATTCACCTGGACCATCCCAAGAGTATGATGGCTCACCAGGGCTTCCCATGTAACACCGCATGGATGCTACTTTATGACCATAATGCTACACTCTTCAGAGAGGTCCCAGCCATCTTTTTTGCCATCAGATGCTGGCTGTAGCCTTACTGGATGTCCTTTCTGGTGCCAAATGAGCATTTCTGTGCTTCCATTACTGGCTTGCTGTTGCAGCTCTTTAATTCATCCTGTCACTTTCGCCACTATTATAGCTTTGAGAGTTCATTTGCTGCAGGCAACAGAGAGCTTGCACAACAGTGTGACATGAAATGTAGCGCTAGGCTGCTAGTACCTACTGTTGGTGCGCTGCTCCAGTCCAGCAGCATGGTCTGCATGTGTTTATCTCTCCGTTTGCCTTTTCAATATATTTTCTTGGCAATCTTGACAGCTGCTTCGGCTTCGCCATTAGACTGGGGGAGATGCTGAGAAGGCATGATATGGTCGAAGGCTGCTGATGCTGTACACTTCTGACATGCAAACGAAGGTCCATTATCCATAACAACTATTTCTGCAGCCCTCTCCCAGGCAAACTCAGCCTTATGGCCGTCAGTGATAGAAACTGCTGTTTTTTTATGTAAGGGATCCATTTCCCAGCCGTCAACAAAAGCACTCTGCATTCATTAAGGCAGGAGGGGAAAAACGAAGAGAAGACGAGCTGTGGGGTTTTGTTTAACCTTGTTCCTCAGGGACATCGCCCTCCCTACAGCCGCCATCCAGTAGACCAAGCGCTAAGTAGCTCAAAGCAAGATGGCTCCCTGAGGGAACTAATGGAGCATTTACACAATGAGGCTGCTGACAGCCTGTCTGTATTAATACTGGTTAAAACAAAACTTGAGACACTCATAGAGCGCAGGTTAGCAATCTAGAGGAGTGAGCTGACAGTATTGGAAAATAAAGAGAAAACAGAGAAAAGAAGAGATGCAGTCTCAAAAACATCGTTTTTGCTGAAACGCTGCTAAATATCAATAGCTTTCAAGGTCCACGACAGAGAAAATGAACTTCTGAAAAATTACACTTGTTCAAAAACCAGTTTGGGACCATTTCTTGTGCGAGGAGACCTACGTCCCTAAACGGAGACCTAATGATTCAGCCATCGCCACTGCTAGAGGAAGAGTCCTTTGTACCCGTCAACTGACATTAGTCATAACCCTCATAAATGTCTTCACCAGAGACAGCTTTGCTGCGGGTGTGAGTGTGCACGTCCTCCTCTCCAGGCTGCTGGAGGCCAGGGAGCTGCTGGGGAGGCTGTGGGGTACCTCCTCGCCTCTGCACCTCCCTGGCCATGGGGCCAGCATCTCCCTGTCTCGCCAAAGCCTTTCTGCAGCAGGGGAGGAACTCTTCCTCCCTCCTGGCCACAGGTTGAGTTAAATTGAGGCGCTCACCCTAACTGGCACTCAAGAATATTCTCCTTTCCAATACGGTGGTCAGCATTAGCTTCAGTGGAAGAGGGCTACATTTTACAGAGGGCAGGGGACACTCTTAGACAAGGTGCGCAAGTGAATCGTAATTTTAAATAGCTCTGCTGGGAATATAGGAAAATCTCTACTGTGCAACCACTCTGTCCTCTGCAAAAGAGGGAGGCCTTTCCACCAAGAGACACCAAGAGATGCCATTAGTTTGAGCCAACAGATTTTCTCTGGGCTTCAGTTTAGCTACCAAGACTAGAAGAGGGATCAGCTTCAGCTGGGTACTTTTATCTGTTGAGCTGCAAAAATGTTAAGCTTACATTGAATGCAGAAAAGCTTTAAGAAGCTTTTGTTTCAAATAAATGAACGATGCCATCAGAAATATGAAGTATGGCATTCTGAAGTATGATACTGCATTTCAATTCCCCTGTCAGTCGGGGATCCTTCATGATGAAAAGTTGTTTATAAATTTAAGGCAATACTAAGACATTATTTTTCTTTTTTATCAAAAAGAAGGAAATATTTACATTTATTCTCTTTTACATGTTTACAAGTAAAAACAATATACATAAATACTGTATGGGCTAAAGGGCTATAATTCTGCCATGCAGTTATCTTTTATTTTGCATGGTGATTTTGGTTTTTTTTCCCCAACTGCTGCAAGTCATTTTATGGATTTTATGTTGCCTAGGTAATCTTAAAGGTTTTAAACTTTTCATTTTCTGTTCTGCTTTAACACTGATTTCATTGTAATGGCAATTTTTTTGTTTTACATTTGGGTCATATGTGTCATATGGAATGTGTCATATCATTAACTTACTCACTCCGATCTCTGTACGCTTGCTAAATGTACCCATGAGAAAGTCACCATGCTGTGAAGACGACAAGATGACAGCACAAATCCACATTCAGTTTTGCTCAGCTTAGGTACAAGGACGCATCTCACAAGGTACAGGTAAAAGGTCACATCTAGTGTGATCCTTCATCTTGCATCCCTTCCATCCTCTCAACTAGAGGAGATCAGGCTGGTTCACTTGAAACTAATGACATGAAGACTTTGTGCTAGTTCTGCTCCTCTCCCTGACACATGCTCGTATGAAGAATAAACCAACAACAATTTAGTTGAGATTGGAAGTGTGTTTCCTTACAGCCTTGCTCATAATTCAGAACAAAATGCTCCTTTAAAAAAACAAACAACAGTCCCTAAAAAATCTAAATGTCAGAGTGTTTAGAAGTGTAATTAAGGACTTTGGCTTTGTAATGCCATACTGACAGGCAAGCAAAACGTGTCCTGTGAAGTGTCAGCAGAACATCTTTGACATACGTCAGTGACATGCCCTTCCTTGAAATACAGTGTTTAGTTCTTGCTGTCTAACTCTGGGTTGAGTGAGAATTTGTCAGCTCTGAGGTCCCAACAGTTGTGTCATGACTGGAGAAGACCTGTTAACGCCCAGTTGTGCAATATCCTTTGCTTAGATTTTTTAAACACCATCCAGTGCTTAGATTTCTAGTGGAAAAGTAGGTATGCAGGCAGAAAGGAAGCCAAAATATTCTCCAGAAATCCCTCTGATAACTGGGAGATCAGAACTGTGAAGTGCCCTGAGGAACACAACTGCTCTACAGTTAGGGCAGACACCAAATAAGGGTATAGTGGAAACAGGAGTTGAAATAGCTGATACAAATGATAAGAGGCATGGGTGGACTTCCAGATGAAGACAGATGGAAAAGATCTGAATGGCTTAGCTGAGGGAAGAATGGGTCACAGATTATTGCGGCAAAAGTCAATTGGATGCTGCCATTTGCCTTTTCTTGCAGTACCAACACAAGGGAACAGCTGATGACACTGAAGACAGATTTAACTTTTAGGTGAAACATAATTAAACTGTGGCATTCACTATCACAAAATAATGAGAAAAGCCTGGAGCTTAGCAGGATTAAAGAGGGACCAGACCTTTATATAGGTAACGAGAACACGTTCTGTTACCTTAGTTGGTGCATAGCTTTCTTAATGAGAAGTGTAAAGCCTCACGTTTCAGTGTATAAAGCAACTAGAAACCGCGAGACTGGGGAGACAGTGCTCCCCCCAGGCAGGTTATTTTGTACCTCGGTGCCTTGCCTTGAGGCCAGAGGCAGGATGCTGGAGCAGACGGACAGCTGGTCTTGCCCAGAATGGTAATTCCTACATTTCAGTGTTTACATGTAAAAAGTAACAACAGCTCAGTTATAACCAAAACAAATTTGAGTGAGATCAGTTGATAAAGCAAATCCAATCATAAAGAAGAGAGAAAGTATTATGTGTATGCAGTAAATTCTTGTACGGAAAGAAAATAAATAAAACCAGTTAAAGTAAATACAGCCCAGTAAAACTGAATAATGTCCAAAGTGCTCAGATATAATTCTCACAAATGAAGGTGTCTTTCTGTTCCGGCAGCCTGTGCTGAGGCACACAGAGTATAATATTTTCTCCGACAGTAACAAGCAATTGTCACAAGACCATGAGGCATTTTTCTGTTCTTTCTAAAATACGTAAAGCAGCAGGTCCGGATTGGGGAAAAACACTCTTAGCCACAGAAGACTGCTTCCCCAGCCGGTGCAGATTGCTGCAGAGCCTTTGACGTCAATGGAGCCATACCGATTTATACCAGCTGAGGATATTTCTGCTCAGTGAAAACCTTCAGTAAGATGGTGTGTCCCCCAACTAATTTTATTAATTCTTATAATTATGTTTATTCTCAAACCTGATGCTAGTGCTTGAATGTGAGAAGGAATCACTGAAATTTAATTTTACAGCTCTGAAAAACCATTTGTTCACATTCTCTGAGTTGTGAAATAGGTTTTACTCTGCTCCCTAATCAGTTCAAACAAATCTGGAAAAGACCAGAACCGTGTGTTGTCATATTTATTTGCTGGTTTACCTTGCTTCTTCTTATTAATTTATAACTTAAAAAATAGCTTTATTTCCCACCCCACCCCCGGCTTTAAGGGCAAATTTGCCAGTCACTCATACAGGATATAAGCTCAGTCCTTTGGGGATTCCACTTATATTTTCTTTATCATTATGAATATTTATTATTTCCTCTTTTTTTACTAATAAATAGATTTAAATAAACTTAAATTTGTGGATCATTTTTACTGTCCAATTTTTCATCTTGAAACTACAGAGGTCATGGCCACAGGAATCTTCAACAGGCTGCTGCTGTATATGTCTGAATAAAATGACATAATCTAAACAATTAAATCTCGGAAAAGGACCTGGAACAAGGTGGTGAAACGATATAACTCTGCCTCTCCTTAACTAGTGAAAGGCAACCCTTCCAAGCTGAATTTCTACCATATGACCTCATAGTTCCCTTCTCATCACTCTCCCATGTAACACTGCAAGAGTAAAGTAAATTGGCTTTTTACAAAGAATATTGAAAATACTGGTCTGTGTCTTCTGACAGCAATCTGCGACTTCTGTTTCTCATCTCGCGTTTTGAGTAACTGTAGCTATAGCTATGAACAAATTACACTGGAGATTTGTAAATCCTGAGATAAATGGCTGCATACAGATGAAGGCAAAAGCAGTACCAAAATTAAAAAGAAATGCATTACAGTGGTATGAATGCACAGTGCAACACCACCAACAATTTAGTCCCATAAACTAGATTTAAATAGAGCAATTGATGACAAAACCAAAACCAGGCAGTGAAAGACCCAAGCCAAACCCAACAGCTCCCACGCTCAGAATGAGAAGCCTGGGGTTTGCAAGAACCCTACACCTGCTGACTGCTCAAATAGATCAGGATAGGAGAGCAACTCTTTGACTGCTCGCTTGTCTTTCAAAATTGATAAAGGTCAGATTGACTGACATCCCTCCTGGAGTTTGAAAAGTGAACAGAATACTTTTGTTTCCTCCTTCCTCAAAGAAGAAATTGTGAAAAGCAAGTGCTTGAGCAATTACTTTCCCAAGGAGCATACTACAGCCTTCAATCAGCTACCAGCCACTCCAAGATGACTCACTTTATGTCACTAGAGTTTCTTCTTCTCACAGTGATGCAACTCAAATTCTCCATGTCACTGTAGTTTTAATTCACAAGAGCCTTGCAGCTGCTCATGACATACAAGGTGGCAAGTTATCCCCCATGAGGAAGCTCTGGAAGTAAGGGACTACCTCATCCCTAAACACTCCTGCTCATTAGGATTTCAATGCAGTTATGTCATGCAAAAAAGTACAGAAACATGGACAAACCATAGGAACCCCCCCATACCAGGTTCTGCTTGCTGGTCCTCTGAATGCTGCATAATATATGGGTCAGCTGGCTGGAAGACTGAAACATTTGGTCCCTCAAGTCCTGTTCTAAGCCAGGAGCACTGATGGATGCTCTTGGCTCTACTGAGCCAGTCAAGAGGCAGTATGGTATCTACTGGCACTGTATGCTCCATACAGACCATTAGGGTAGAAGGAAAGGCTCCTCCAATGTCTCTGTATCCATTGGTCTCAGCAAAAAAAGAGAGGTCAGGAGAGGATTTTGTCTTCTCTCCCTGCCAGGGGCTGCTGGGGAGAGTCAATACCCTGGCAGAGCCCCCAGAGCCCTGTGTTCTGTTACAGGGGAGGAACGAGGATGAGGAGCAGATGGACATTCTTGTGCTCTCTGTAGCTGCAAATACTCTTCTCTAGCCTCAGTGGGCAGTGAGAGATCTTGCCACAAGGAGCCTTGGATGAACATTGTATAGGAAGGGTGGGAGGAACGCAAGGGAAGGAGAGAGGGGAGAAAGTCAGAAAGACAGGTCCAGTGCTGAGGCTCTTCACTCACTGCAAAGGTGGGGAAGGAGATGCTAGAGCAGGGGAGGAGAGGGCACTTCTGTGGGGCTTCCTGAAGCCACGTCAATAGAGCAGATGCACATGGATATCTGTGTCTGCAAAATCAGGGCCCCAGCATTCAGTGCCTAACACTGCTGCTTGTCCTGTTAAGCATGTGTCTTTTATTTGGGCAGTTAAGTGAAGAATAAAGCTGTTTTAGAAAAGATACAGGCAGGAGCAATTATCCAAACCATGTCAAAAGTTGGGCTAGACACAGTTACAGATGATCAAGGACAATGCGCTACTTCACAAGTTCAAAAGCTTTGATTAATATTTGCAGCTACTATGCAGCTACAATGCAATACAAGTCTAGCCTCAGGGCTTTTGTGTTTCTTTAAAGCATTAGCCATTAATAGGCTAAGTTTACCACTGGGATACAGAGCACTGGCCCAGCAATGCAGCTCGAATGTATTTATTTTCCAATCTATGGTTTTCAAGTAAAGTGTATCATTTCTACAAGGTTTTAATGACAGCCAAGAGGTGTACATTATAAACAGTAAATTTCTATTTCTAACAGAGCTTGGTTCAGATCCGAGAGTGATTTATTAGCTTTCCTCAGCTTTTACTTGTATTTTGCTACAGAGATGAGAAATTTAGATTTAGATTTAAAATTCACAGGATAGCATAGAACATAGAATCATAGAATCATAGAATCATAGAATCATAGAATCATAGAATGGTTTGGGTTGGAATGGACCTTCAAAGATCACCTAGTCCAAACCCCCATGCCATAAGCAGGGACACCTTCTACTCGATCAGGTTGCTCAAAGCCCCATCCAGCCTGGTCTTGAACACTTCCAGGGATGGGGCCTCCACAGCTTCTCTGGGCAACCTGTTTCAGCATCTCACCACCCTCAGAGTAGAGAATTTCTTCCTGAGATCTAATCTAAATCTACCCTCTTTCAGTTTAAAACCGTTACCCCTTGTTCTATCACTACACTCTCTGATAAAGAGCCCCTCTCCACCTTTCCTGTAGGCCCCCTCACTATAAGGCCTCCCCAGAGTCTTCTCTTCTCCAGGCTGAACAACCCCAACTCTCTCAGCCTGTCTTCATAGGAGAGGTGCTCCAGTCCTCTGATCATCTTTGTGGCCCTCCTCTGGACTTGCTCCAACAGGTCCATGTCCTTCTTATGTTGGGGACCCGAGAGCTGGATGTAGTTCTCCAGGTGGGGTCTCACGGGAGTGGAGCAGAGGAAGAAAATAACCTCAAGAGCCTTGTTTTCAAAGTCAAGATTTTTTTTAATCTTAAATTTACAAATGTTCCATCCTGCTTAAGGTCAATCATTCTGAGGAATAGTGAGTATCTGCCAGCTGCTTTGGACTGCCTCATTAAAATGAAAGCATTTAACTTCTAAAAGCAAAAAAAAAAAAAAAAAAAGAAGGCAAAAAATTTTTGAGAGCATTCATATTTAGTGATAAAACAGAAGGAATGACATTCTTCTAAATAAGTAACTCTTAGCAAGATGTTTATTGCTACAGTTATTGTCAGTAATAACAGAAATAACAAGAACAATACTATTTGTCACCAGCCACTGGAACAGGGACTGCCCTCTCCAGCAGAAGACAAAGACAGTGTCCACCTATCTAAACACATAAATTGGATGGAAAGTATGACCAATTCTAAGATCCGTGAAGCTTCATGATTAAGTCCAGCATGCTGGGTCCCAACAGAGTCAGCTGGCAAACATCCAGAAAAGGATGTCTATTAGAGTTATGATAAATGGCCTAACATGATCACTGGATCATTCAGAGATTAGCTCTTGTTCTGAATGGTACAGGACCGAAAGACAGGATGGAAACCAGAATAAAGATGACAGAACCTAGAAAGAACTGTTTACTATTTGAACAATTTACAAAGCAGGTGTTTCCTAGAGGTAGAATCAAAGAAAGCTTGCCACAGATAACAAAAATTGTTATTTCTGACATACTGAAGCACTATAAAAGAGTTCCCACTGGAATCAATTTTTTAATAAAACACTTAGAATAACATCAAAATTTAAGTATTAGAAATATAATGCCGCAATGTGCTCTGAATATTTATTAAAGCTGTATTAAAAACCCCACACAACGTCCTTTCTTACCATCGAACTGAACTGACTAGGAAAGAAAAATATTAAAACAAACAGAATATTAACAAACAGCATATGTTGGTTGTGATAGAAATATTAATGCACTATCTACCAGTGTTAGTTATTTTATCCTTGCCCAATCCATTTATTTGCAATTGTTATGTTAGTAAGGCTAGAATTTAATATGGAAAAAATAATTGAAAAGTAAAGAGGAGAGGGGCATTTTGTGCTTAAGCCTCTTTCTACAATATCTCCTTGAGACAAGAGTCCATTTCTGCTTATTCATGGCTCTCTTCTGTCACATAGACCTGTTTGTTCTCGCTGGAAAATCTGAGGACAGTAAGAGCAGAGTGACTCAAGTTTACATGATCAGATGAAATTTTTCTTCCTCTAATGGAAGACAGACATTAACTCATCTCTCTCTTTACATAGATTTATTATGTTCAATAATTGTCTGTTATTATTACTGTACATTGTAATCTATTTCTAATGAATCCCTCTTGGTTATGGTGAATCAAGTCTTGCATAATAAATTCTAATCTGTTAGTCATTATCTTTGTTAATATTTTACAGTCTACATTTATTACTAAGATTAAGAAATAGCCTGCACAGTGCTTGATATTTTCACCATTTTTAAGTGCTATCTCTTCTAATTAGTGATCTCTTTGAATTTGTCTTTGCCTTCTAGATTGCCAGTACCAACCACACTAGAAACATCAATGTTTTCAGTCTTTTTTTCAAGTCTTCTGCTGTGAAACACAAGTTACAAAATTCCCACGTATTTTTTAGAATGGATATTTCTTCATGTGTCGTATCAGTTCATCTGATTGATGCTGCTTGGGTTCAAGCCTGCAAGCAGATGCACGGGACTGGAGCTGACAGGAGCAAAAGTGGCTGCACACAATCACATCTGGGCGTTCTCCAGTGATTTCTCTTTCTCAGTTCTGGAAGACAGAGATTTCTTTGGGGGAAGTAGTAAATCTGCTCAAGCTGTAAAGCTGCTTCCCATCTACTAGTTAGAAGGTTTTGGAGTGTGTTTTCCAGTCTCCTATTTGTAATACCTTTTACAGTTACAAATGTCTTGGCATAGAGAAAATAACTGGGGAGCTATTATCAGGTCTTGTAATCTCATTAAAAAAGAGCCATCGCTGGCTTGATGCGAGTTAGCCATGGAAGAATCCACACTCTGCATTAAAACACTGAGGAATACAGTGCTCAGCCCCCATTTAATTAGATGCATGGTAAGAGTTTGTTTAATGTCATGCCCGTGAGCATTACTGCAGTGAATTGAGGGAAGGGGCCATTTCAGTCGGCTGAATAATTCCTGAATAGTATTATGTGCCTGAAGAACCCCCTCGAGTACTTCATTGCACATCCTTATGTGGTGGTGAACAGCTCTGAGCAGGCTGCCATCATGGCTGCTTTTGGTAGAATGGACCAACAGTGCCTTTGCCAAAGCTGTTTGTGCCTCCTGCAGTATTTTTTCAGGCAAAGGGTTAAGGGTGGATGAACGATCCTCGCTTTTAGTCCCCCTACAAACGCTTACTGGCATTTGGCATTATATTTGGCAATTAGAGCCGGTTGGTAAACTTTTGATGATAAGCAATGGAAAATGCTGATTTGTTCAAGCTTTTAATGGGAACATATTGGGTTCAATTAAGTGTTTTTGGAAGGGTTCCTTAGGGCACAATGGACTTGTGGTAAAAAATTGTAAGCCTTTGCAGTAGATGAATAATTAGGTACTCACCCAAGGCCCCGCTCTGCTTTATTGGGGCAGAATCTAAACTTTTATATATTGGCAAATATCTGGTCTGATCTGATAATGTGTACTAGTGAAAGCATTCTGCTTGGAGGGAGGCAAGGATCTCTCCATCACAGAAATCTCCAAAAAGTCTCAAAGCGAACCTGTCACAGTATGTGTAGGACAGCAGGACCACTCTCTGCTTCTAGAAGCACTTCAATGAGTCCTACAGTCCATCCATAATTTCTCCTGGATGTCTTTCTGAGATGTGATCTGTTTTTCAGAGCCCTACCTTTTTGTGGCATTTGTCAATGCTTTTTATACTGCTGGAAATAATTTTTAATTCATCTTTTCCTAATCTCTCAGAAAGATTGTTTTCTTCAGTTTCCATTTCTCTACCTAATACACTGTGTAGAGCAGCTTTCCATTCAGCAGTTCTAAGATGTTCTTAATATATGGTCAGTATATGACCATTTCTATTATTCCCAGTGTGTTCTTCATAACTGACGCTCAATGAGCACTATTAAACCAGTCTGAGAAGCATTATATTGAATAGCTAACTCCTCGGCAGCATCTTCCCTGCTGGAGTGTAGAGTCTCTGTCCAAGTTTACACACTGCATTGCAAACATGCAAAGTGGAAGGAAGCAGGAACATGCAGCAGGCAGAGACAACTAGGAAACACTGGCTGTCCTTCAACGTGCAAAATATCCATCCCCAAAATCTGACATGTCAATACTGGTTTACCATGGTTATATCAATGAAGAGGAAATAATGAGTGAGACAACTCAGGCCCCTTCCCCCACTTCACTGGTGACTCTGATCCCTGATTTATGTGCAAAATTCACTGTGGTGAACTTAATCATCACCGAAGGGAACAGAAGACACCTGGCAGTGGAATGACAGCCTCAAGAAGTCATGTGCAGCTGCCTTTTGCTGCACTGTGGTATGGGCAAATACGCTAGAAAGGTTAGCTTTGAAAGCAGCACACAGCCAAACTCGCATTGCAGCCATTTAAGCAGCAGGTCCTCCAGCTAACGGAGTTTTCTTTTCTACAAATGTACAACACCCAGGTTATGATACTTCTGTAACATAAATGTTTACTTGGAACAAAACTAGTCACAGCTGCTGCACTGATGGAAAAAGATCAACCACGGAAACCGGGAAAAACCAAACAATAAAGAGAGCAGATAGTAATGTGCGTGTAACCAACAGATTTTTCCTAAGTGTGGAGCCTTCTCTGGGACTTGAGAATCATCCAGAAGGTCACAAGTCTCCTGAACTTGCTGGGAAATCGTGCTTGGTCACCGCAATTCAAATGGTGGTTATCTTCTTTTAAGAACAAAGAAGTCCAATAAATGATTACACAGTTATTATCAGTTCTGTGGTGCTATCCTCATTTCACAGGAAAATTGGCAAACATATGAATGGCACGAAGATTCAATGAAAATTCAGAAATTAAAAAGTAAGTATTTTTGGAGGAACAAATTAAATACAATTTTCATATTCAGGAAGGAGGGGAGAGATGACAGAGAGACAAAACTCTATGAAGAAAGAAAGACAGGAGCACAGAAGCACCACCCCAGACAGAAAAAGTGAAACAAAATATAAAATGCTAGAGCTGTATAGCTTCTGAGACAGGGTATACACCTGGTGGAACGTCAAGAGTTAGGAGAGAGACTTCAGAGGAAGACAGAGGTTTCCTTCTCCCTTTGAAGTGGGGAAGAAAGACGGAAAAGGAAAGGGACAGACCGATGAAAGATTAGAGAAAAAGGAAAAAAATGAAAGAAGAGGGATCAGAAATAAAGAGTGGCAAAATTCATTCCCAGGGAAAGTAGAAATAAAAGGGGAAGGAGGCAGAAAGCCAACAAAGAGGAGAAAGTGAAAATAAAGGAATGAGAGGGAAAAAGCCACTCATACATGTGCCTACTGAAAGCCATTGAAAATACAGTTCTAAAGTCATCAGAAGTATCTACCAGGAGACATCAGATACGTGTCTGTGTAGGAGAAAATTGGGAGATCTGCTTCCAGTTGTGAGATGAGCATGAGGGATATCATTGATAGCCATGGGAAAGAGGACAGCACATATGGTTCTATAGTCTTCTGAGCTGAGTCTCATATTTCCCCCTCTGTGAGAATAATGCACTCACTGGTTGCATATATGGACATACGAAGAGTATGCAGATGTGTGCACACATGCACACACAAAGTATAGCATTTAGAAATGCTTGGATTGGTTCCAAGGTAGTTGAACAAAATGAGGCTAATAAAATATAATTAAACATTAATTACTGTAACTATCAAAAATAATTGACTTGTACAAAGCACAGCACTCCTATTAAAAAGAGACCTAAGGGTAATAAAAAACATATACTATTCTGTAATGCAGACATAATAATTGCTATGAAGCCATTAAATTTATAGGCAACTGTTAAAATTCTTTTGTGACTATTTAAAGTGTGAGCACTGGACAGATTTGGTCCAAAATTGTCTACTATAAGGCAGTCTTGGTATTAATAAGGAGTAAACATTACCATTTAAAAATCAAACCAAAGGTGCACTGCTGCTTGAAGTAAATTTGAAGTAAAACTGGCTGGAGCTGTCATAAAAATGCTGCTGCACGTGTCCCAACAAGTCATCCTTCTTCCGTCAGCTTTTCTTTCTAAAAATCTTTTGAGCATGAGAGAGCCAGAGCTGGCAGATGAAAGCAGGAGAGTTGAGATCTTCAGCTGGTGTGAAGCTACATCACTTCACTCACTTCCTCATGCTTTGCTGATTTTTCACAGTGTAGGAAAGAACTAGCCTCAGTGCAGGCAGAACTGGGGGAGAGACACAGACTGGTTGAACCAAGGTCACAGCAACTGAAAGAGAACTTGAGTAAAGAAGAGCATTTCATCGGCACGTGGGGCCGAAGTGGAGCTGTAGACTGAAACAGTTCATGCCGAGGACCCCCCTACTTGTATTTCAGGGTGTTTGACTTCAGACTAGTGCCTAGTCTGCTCCTTAGAGTACCTATTAGTGTCTGGAGTGCATTAGGTGTGTTTCTGGAGTGAATTTTTGGTTCACTTTAACCTGAAATGAATCTAGTTCGCACACCCTAACACTGTTCTGCGAGGTGAACCAAAGTCTGGTAAATGGGGATGACCAAGAGATTGACTACAGATGCAACTCCTGATCCAAAACAGCGCACTAATGTAGATGCACCTGAAAAAAAAGCTTTATGCTTTTTTATTTTAACTTTTAAGGTGCAGGATGGGTCTTTCATTCCCTTGTGAACAGCTTGTTCTCTTAGCTTGCCATCATGAAAAATAAAAGTTGAGCGTTTACATGGAACGCAGTCTTCTTAAGTTAGGGGCAGTGCTAACAGCAGGGCACGATCAGAAAGGGCAATGGTAACGATGAAGATTGCATCAGTCTGTTTTGCAAAGACGAGTGACAACACCACACGGCAGACAGCACTTCTGTGTATTCTCACTCAGTGAGTCCTTATTCACTCCCTCTGCATCTCCTTCTCTCCTCCTTTGCTTTGGCTGCAGCCACAATTTACTAGATATTGGGCTGTTCATCTCTCATCTTTGGCATTTAATCTCTATATTCCATTTACTTGGAAAAGTTTTGTTCTAGTCCGCATAGAATAAGAGTTGGAATGGAAACAGACAAAATGCAGAGCACAAAAGTTCATTTTCCTGAGCCTATCCTTAATCAAGGAAACGAGAAGCATTGAAAATTTTAGAAAGTGGAAAAAGAATACATTTCACATATTTCTTAGGCTCTACTCCTTCTCTACTGCTAGTGTGTTGGCAACAGCTTGATAAGTTAGTGACTTCACTCATTTTGAGAAAACGTTGGCATTCTTACATAAAACGACTACTAAAAAGGAGTCAATTTTTTAAGGCAGATGTAATGTATCATTGTGAGTTGGTGGAGATGCCATGACATGAAACATATTTGGCATATGGCACCTTCACTTGTTCTACAAGAAAAATATTAAATGTAGCAAGGTAAAGTCAGTTGAAATGATGGAGGAATGACACTGCCATCTGAGAAGCTGTCATTGCTATGAGACATTATCATTGCTATGTTCAATTTACTACAATCCACCAATCAAACTTACATCTACCAACCCTCTCTGCTTTTAGGACATTCATTCATTCATTCATTCATTCAAAGAAAAATGTGGCATCCCAAGAACCAACTGAAGGGGCTAAAAAGATCCTGGGTTTGGTTCCGTCTCTTGGCCTCAGTGCTAAATCATATCATATCATATTGTATCATATCATATCATTAGAATGACAAGAAAGTAAATAAAAGTCTTTTTTATTTCAGCTATTCTCCCCAAATATTCCATGTCATGCTATGCTTTCTGGGCATGCAGCAGGTTGGGCTGCTCCTATGCTATAAATATTTCTCTTACATAATGATTAATCAGCTAAAAAGTCAAAGAAAGCAACTATTTTTAGTATAATATTGCTAGTCATGCTTCTAGGGTGTTATTTTTTACTTTTAAATAAAAGGACGTCTTCATTCTGCAGTTCTTTCCCATCAATGTGTGGGACTGTGCCAATTCAAGCAACATTTCTGTATAAAGAACACTGATTAATGATCCAAAATTCCAGGCAAACTTTATTGTCTCAGTGTTGCTACTCGAACTGCTTGCAAAGTTCCTGCAAAAAGATTTAAGCTATTCATATATAATACCTAAAGTATTTTTCAGACTCCTCCTTTTCTTTCAGGCTCTTTCAGCCCAAAAAGAATGAACCGAAGCATTTTAAAGAAAGATGCTATTGCTAGGCAAAAAACCTGATTTTTCATTGAAAAAAGTTTTTCAAAAGAATTTTTACTAGCTTTCATTCCTACTGGATATGGACTTGGCTTTTGAAATGTCTTCTGCCAACTAACCAGAGACAAGAACAATTGCAAACTGGCCTATGGAGCCAATCCTCAATTACTTCAATATGGGATGACACAGTTTTAATTCAAATTGAGGCTTTAATTCTCAATGTTGAAAATAATTTTTAACATTACAAATACAAGCTCTATCCCCAAATCCTGTATTAAAAGCAAATCAAGGTTATGAATTATGAACTCAAAAGCAGCAGGAATTAAAGTGCTTTCTTTGTTGATGGAGAGAAGACAGAGTGGTAAAGCAAAATGAGTCTGAAAAATGTGAAACCCAGAATGAAAAATTTAATGTTAGATGGCTTAAGTTCATGTAGTTCACCTAGTTTCAAAGCAGAACACTCCTCTTGAATATATTACACTTCTACCTTAAAAAAGATCTGGTGGCAGCTAGAATCCCTGGGCCTGTTAGTGCTGGATCCGGTTGACCGCTAGTGGGGTCTGGTGCCATCTGAGGACCCTGAGGTCCCCTCAGCTTCTGAGTCTCATTCCAGACAAGCCCGGGTACCATAGATCCTGTGTCATATCTGCCCACCCCCTGAGGACACCTCACTTCCTTACATTTCAAGTCACTTCAGCAATACCTACATGGGAGCACATTTCACCCCCACTGGATGTGAACTGGTGGATGTTCATAGCATGGAGCTGTGGACAGAGAGAAGAGCTAAGCTCTGGATGACACAACAGGCCCACTCTGGTCCCCAGAGTATGGGGCTCTGACTCCAGGATCTTTTGGTTTCACACCAAAAATACAGGGGTGCTTTATGCCTCTGAGGGATGGACACTAACGGGAGGGATGAGAGCACTCTCTCTACCCTACAAAGGTGCACCAGGGTTAGAGGACAGAACCCAACAAAACCAGCCCTACCTATGGGCAACATCTCCTCATTAATGATATCCACATGTATTAAAACACCACAAAATGAAGCAAATATTTTTCAAAATCGGTTTGGTTTCTCCTCTAGGATACAGATAATTTTTGAGCAAAGGTCTGTTTCTACAGAACGTTGTCATCAGGAAGGTATTGCAGCCTTTCTTCATTCAATAAATGAGTCTCATGTTAAATGTACACCTGTATCATTCCCAAATGTTTATCTACCACATGACTTTTGGGTTTTATTAAAAATTATCACACACAACCAAATGAAGAGAATTTTCCTGTATTTATTTACATGTAAGACTGGGTTTAGATATGGGAGATTAACTACATTGGGTAAAAAAAAAACAATGGATGATGATGGTAATGACAAGGGCAAAATAATTGTTTGCAGCCGCAGCACAGTATTTAGAAAGCAGGACCTCACCAAAGATAGCTTGCAGTTTTAAAAGGATCAAATGGTTAAGGGTAACTTTCATACAAAGCAAGACGTGAGTGGCAACGGATTGTGCTGTCTGGCTGCCGAGATTTCTTGAAGATAAAGGCAGCAAGCTAAACCATTTTCAGGGGAAATCCACCTCAGGATCTGGGAGGTTCTTGCTGTGTCTGATGTGTTTTCTACATCAGAAGCACAAGAGATGAGCCAGTCTTTGAAGAAGAGAGCAGCCTGTACAATACCGAGGAAGGCAAGCAGCGGGACACTACGATAGCCCTGTCAAAACCAGAATTTTCCTGCTAATACAAATCCCATCTGGCAGACCGGGCATGTATGCCCTCTCATCCTGCCACAACCAACCGAGGCCGCAGCTCAAAGACTATCATGCCACACATTATGGAATTTTGTAATTAGTTTTATGAAAAAAACCAACAATCAGAAATTCTCTGTCTTCTCGGTAGCAGTTGTTATTCTTTTCCCAGAGAAACTGGAGACACATATCACTTTCAGCTATGTTAAATTCTTAAAAGAAGAAGCGAGGAAACTCCACAGAGTGCAATGAAAATGTTTTAAAAATGCAAATAAGGAGTGACATACAACAGAGAAGAAGGGGAAAGCTTTTTCCCAGGGAACATCAACTCCATTATTGAACGTAATCCCAATACATTTATAATAAACTCATTTCCTTGAACAATTCCTTTTCTCTTTGAATGACCCTTTAAAAATAGCTATAGATCACAGTAGTACTATACTAATAGTTGACTTCTCTATGTGATTAAACTAATTATATTATTGAAATAAGTTTAAACTGTATATACTTCCCACAAAAACAGAGCAATAATAAAAATGTGAGAAAAGCCTTGCGCATTTGTCTTAATATCACCAAATTTAAACCTGCTGAACCCAAGTCCTTCTCTTCAAAACACACACAATGAACAAGGGACTTTTTTTAATTCCATGATTAACAACAACATTATTTCTTCAAAACTAATTTATATGACATTGCTGCTTATACTAAGACAAGATGCTAAATTTTGCCAGTGCAGTAAAAGTGATGTCAAGAAATAAGAAAAAATACCGTCATCATGTTCATTTAATGGATAAAACATGAAGTGAGCAGCAGTGGAGATAAGCACCCTGGAGGCTGTTTGGTTTGTCACGATGTGCACACGCAGTAATCCCTGACAGTCCTTCTTGGCAAAGAGGGCTTCCCCCCCCTTTGCTTTTTACTAATGCAGAGCAAAGCTGTGGTGACTGCTGCTTACTAATGCATTAGACTTTTAACAGTGTAAACATGAAGGCAGTAATTCAGAGAACACTAAACTTGAAAGACGTAGCAGACGTGTAAAGTTAATTTGATTTACAGCATAATCAGGAGCAGAGTTCTCTTGCTTTGCCTTCCAATCTAAATCTGAGCCCAGAAAATTCAAGTTTCTGCCTCCTCACAAATCCAAGCAGCTTCCACTGCCTTGTCTTATGTGGATGTAAAAAGAGCCAAATTTGACCCAGACCTCAATGTTCTTCGTGGGAATCAGTAATTTTGCTTCCCAACTTTTCTACATTATGCTGCCATCATCATTGTCTTCATTTGTTTACTTCAAGAGCATTTCCAATACACCAGGTGCTTCCCAAACAACAAGTAGATGCCACCTGGATTTGAAACTCTCACAGACCGAAGGCAGGAAGACAAAGAAGAGGCGAGGCAGCAGGTAACACAATATAAGCACGCGCTTGAAAATAACCAAACAAGTAACTTCTTTCATGCGACAGCCACAATCGATCAGCTCCTTTCCTCACATCAGATGACACTGTTACAATAAACAGCTGCTTCTGCTTCTCCTACAACTGTTGGCCAGTTTCAAGCTCGATAGCTCAGGCACCCTCCTCCTTTGCTATAAGAGGTGGTCTCCGTTCCCCACCATACATGTGGCATTTCTCAGTGGGGTCGGGAGGGCACAGCCACTGCAGGTGACTCCTACACTTCAGAGGGTTGCATTTGGCCTCCACAGAGGTGCAGGGCCTGGTGGGGTGGGATGGGATGTGGAGGCTGGATAGAAACACTTGGGGTGAGGAATGGAGACAACCTCTTGGAGCAAAGAAGGAGGGGGCCTGAGCTATCCAGCTTGAAGCTTGCCGTGAGGCCAAGCACACACAGAGCTGCAAGCTAGGGCTGAGTCTGAAGCATTTCCAAGGACAAAATTTCAAAACCACTCAGTCCTTTGCCACAGGCCTAAACTCTTCCCAGTAGCCTGGAGAGAACGCACAGGTGGGATATATGGTGCTACTGTGCATCCACCCTGTGGTGCCTCAAGCTCACTGCCCAGGAGGGGCCTTGTTGTGTTAGATACGGATTGATCAAAAGAAGAGCTGGTGCCACTGATCCTGGACACCATGAAGCAAATGTGGAGGGACAACCAAAGCTCCTGAAATACAAAAATCACTGCCTTTCTGATCTTCTGTAGAGCATGTACACTACAGAAAGAAATTGCCTAGCATTTCCCCTTTCCCCCTTCAATGCCTTTGCCCCAAGTAGATAATCCGCCTGCATGAATTTAAGCTCCTGTGAGGCAGATAGCACAGGCATAGGGAGGATACTCAAACACGTCCTCTTGGATATTGCTGAGATGGTTTACAGGGTCAGCTTCCCAAACTTTTACAGGCAACGCTTTGTGATCATTCACGGGTCAAAATCTCCCTCATCTGCTACTGCACCTGATGGAAGAGGTATAAATAAATAGAAATAAAGGAAAGAAAAAAGTACATCTGCACATATGCCTGCTAATGATTAGCCAGGTATCAAAAGAAAACAGGGCTAAGCCTGGAGGATTTTACCACAGTCAGACGCATACAATACGTCACAGACCTCTACCAGAGAAAAACACCAGAGAGTGAAGACACTGAAATAGAAGGCTGCAAAATGAAAAGCGCAGATAGCTTTGTCTAATTCAGAAGCGCCATCATGGAGGACAATGACTGCTCCAAGGGGACTGTGAGGAGGGCAGCGCTGGCACCACTGCCCCAGAGAAACACGAAGCCTATGTGGAGAGACAAGGGACTCTCCTGAGACACAAAAATGAAACTGTGCTGCATGCATGCTCTCCATCCTGCTCTATGCAGCAGAGATGTGGACCTTTGAGAAAGCTGCCAGGCAAGGAGTCCCAGCCTCTGAAATAAATTGTTTACGGGCAGTCGTGGGGATGGCGTGAGAAATGAGATAATCACGGAGAGGATCTGTGTGACGGAGAGTCCCTGGCACAGTAATGAGGAGGAAGCGTGAGCTGCTGGGCGTGCTTGCCAGATGAAGGACAAGCACTCGCAAAAAAACACCACGTCCTTTGGCCAGAAAGGTTTGGCCTGTTAAGTGGCAAGATGACACGGCAGAACATTTAGGCAGTGATTTTAAGACATCATGTGCCAAAGCTGGAGCCAGAGCTTTGCTAAACGAAACGCAGGAGCTCAGTGCAATGCTCATTAAGCTGTGAAAGTGCTATCATCCTCCATCCTCCCTCCTGCCTCTCTGGGCCACCTACAGAACACTTCACTGGCCTGCCAGGCACATACCACCCACTTTGGGAAGCTGTTGGGAGAGCCTGGGCCCCAGGCAGATGGGACTGGTGTGACTGAGCCCTCTGCCTGGCTGTGAGGGGGTAACACCTTTTGGGTCACCCCTCCACCCCCCTTGCCGGCACTGCCTTGGGGGGCCATGGGACCTACCCCAGCCTGGGACCCACATGCAAACTGTGCTGGAGCTGATGCAGCTCCGGGCCCACGATTAACTGACTGTGGGGTGACACAAAGAAGGAATGGGAGCCCAAAACCCGAAAGCAGGTGTATCCCTTCACCTATATCAAGTCAGCTACAGAGAAACTGTACACAGTGCCTGACACCGGCCAGCCCAGGGTTTGCTCTGGCAGGCAAGGCTGCCGCTGGGGGTGGGCAGCAGTGAAGTGAGACCACCCCTCCTGCAGAAGAGGGGCAGCGAGGCCAGAGACGCGCGGTCCCCACGCCTCGTGGCAAGAGGTGTTAGCGGGAAACTCCGGCAAATGCCTGAGCGGTGCTTTCGCAGCACATCTCCCAGGTGTGCGTAGCATCCCACGCAGCAGCCAGCTGTTTGCACGCACATGCACACACACACATGCACAATTATGTGATTTCAGCACAATAAGCATTTTCCAGCCTGAAGAGAAATGAGATCTCCTGCACTGCCATACATGTGGCATTTCATTCATCAGTTTTTCCAAACGGAAGACTTGTCATATAAACAAAATGAGTGTGTGTGTGTCATTTTACTGCTTCTGGAAGCCCTGTGAGAGAAACATAGCAGAATGCACACTATTTATCAAAGTTCTGATGGGGAGGAAGGTATTTTTGTTGCATCCCCTAAATATCCTCTGTTTCTGCTACTTTCTCTGCTGTTAGTGACAGCAAACATTGCTTGACAGAGACCAGAACATGCTCGCTGTTTTCCCATCTCCAATCTAGCCGCCTTCTTAAAAAAAAAAAACCAAAACACATGGGTGAGATTTTCAAGAGCACTCTCGCTGAATTTAACCTCCCTCCACTCACATTTGAGACAGTGGGAACTGAGGCCAGTGCTGAACCTTTTAAAATTCTTACCGTGTATTTACATGATTCTTTTACAGGTTTACTTTAAATATTAACCATGTATAACACACACTTGTATATATGCAAAGCACACTTTCACCTTTCCTGGCACTAAGCTTTACAGACAATGATCCTCCAAAACGCTTGCCTTTGTAAGCCAAGCAAATGCCTGACATGTGGGGTTTGTCTCCATTTTATGAAGAAAGGAAGCGAAGGAAAGGAACTGGACAGAAGCCACACCATACTGTGGAAAAGGTGATCAGGAAAGGAAACAGACGGTCTGAAGGGTATTGATGAATCTTTGGCTCATCTATAAAATGCAACATTTTTGGAAAATACTACTCGAAATAACATGCATTAGGACTTTCAGTGAAATTATCTCTTTCAACCACAGGTATCTGACACAGACATAAGTATGTTTCAGATGACATTAGTTCACTTAAGAGGAAGCTGTTAGAAGTACATCCATATTTGATAATAACTATGGAGCCAGTTTCATACACAGCAGCTGGAACAAGGCAACTTGAATTAATAATGTACATTTTGAGCTTCAGCTACAGCTCAGGGTCTGTTTGAAGAGGGACCATGTTTTCAGAGTGCTGCAGTCTGTCTCACAATAGCACATTACTTTTGAACAACACTGCGAACCTCAGATACACATCTCCCAAGCGGAGGTCCCCAGGCTTGCTTGAAGCTGGACTGATTTCTTGCTAGACTGCGTGGTTCACTGAAAGCGCTCCAGGATGGGGAATGATGCTGCTGGGCAGGTGAGCTGAGGGAAATCACAACTGGGCCTCCAGATCAGCCAGGGACTTTGGGAGCTGCCTGTATCCTGGTTGGAGGAGCCGCGATATGCCAACAGAGTATGTACGTTATCAGAGGTTTAAAAAGTCTGTTCTGAATAGAGGTACAACAAATTTTTGAAACATCAAAACTTACTGCAAACTGGAAACTCATGGTTTCACCTAGTCCTGAGTGAAACTTGTCTATCAACCAGATATAGACAAGTTTGGTACTTCAACCAGGCACACAGAGTCTGACTTGAGATGGGGATTTCTGTTGTGCTCTTGAGGAATGATTCAAGATTTCCAGACCTTCTTCTGCCAGGGGCATTAAGATATCACTCCTTAAAGGGCCAAGATAATCACATCAATTGCAATGGACAGAACAAGTGCTGCCATGTAAGAAGTCAATAAGCCACCTGCTATTGCTTTGTTGCAACGTATCAGTACAGCCGCACCATTATTCAGAAGTGGTAATGACTGTCATACCTGCCCTTAATATCATTATCAAAACACATTCTTACACACGCTGTGAAAAAATCACATCAACTCTGTGTCTGCCCAGAAAATGACCCAAAGAAAGATGTACAGTTTGCAACCCCCTCAAGTTTGTTGACATACCTTATATATTTTTCGAAGGCTCTCGAGTTCCTTTGACCTTCAGATGCCGTATATTGATTGCTCAGTGAAGTTAAACCTGCTCCTCTCAGCATCCTCCACCCGCACTCATTCCTGGCAGAACTTCTATCATCTCTTGTCATCAGCTACACGAGCAACTCTCAAAAGTAAGCCCTCTCCTCTGTTTTGCAGCTTATCTCTACATTAGTATTAACTTAATGCAAACATAGGTAAAGCAGGGCTTTTTTACAGATGCCCTATTAATAGAAGCTACTTATTCAATGAGTGCAAGCTTTCTTAAAACAAGCCCTGAAAGGATCATTTCCCCCATCTCTCTCTGCTGAAGTGCTGCTAATACTGCTAATTCAGACTAGATGATTTTACCCTTGCTTGAATCCAGCACAAGTCTCGTGTACTTTTGCAGAGGGATTAAACAGGTTTAAAATGATGTTTAAAAGGCCTTCTCACAACTCTGCTCAGGGAAGGGTGAATTTTACCCACTACTGTTTTTTTTTTTGTCCTTGTTTATGTGAATATTCATGGGTTTGGATCTTGCCAAGGTTGCTAGATAGCCTTTGACAATTTTGTAGCATTCAACGTTTTTGGAAAGCATTATCTGGGGTAATATATATTGCAAAACCAGACACTCTCTCAATCTTCTTCTCTCTGTCTTAATATAAATGCAGTTTTGATTGAATCTGGTCTTATGTATTATTAATTACAAATAAATGTTTTGTTCCCTCCTTTAGAATTTTTTTTTCTTTGCTTTTCTTTGAAACTAGATGCTTCTTTTGTTTTCTATTTATGAAATGTTTTACAGAAAATTATTACTTCATGTATGGGTCTTTGGTGGCACATAGAGCTTCTGCAGATATTATTTTAATTAGGTAGCTTGGTTCCATTTCATTTTTAAATGGCTGTGGCAGGGACCTTGTGTTGTGATCTGCTGAACGGGAGGGAATGTCTGCTGAGGATTCTTGCCTTCTAGAAGTAGTGTATTAATGAGACATTTTCTTAATAAGAGCCTTGCGTCAAGTCCTGTAATCAGAACACGAAAGGCACCCAAACCAGCAGAAACATTCATTAATTCCAGAAGCCGCCATTTCTGCATTGCATTTAAATATTATTCCAAAAGTAATTTAACCTTAGCAGTGATTTGGCGTGAAAGGATGTTTATGTATTAGAGTGAGAGATACACTTAGTCAAATTTATTGTGTCATATACCAATTGGGTTTCCTGCCTATAAAGCTAGTCTTTCTTTAGAAACAAAAAAACAAACCCTGTTTGATAGAGGGCTGCAGTGCCTTGGAGTAAAGAAGCAATTTAGTACAGGACTTCAAAATTGTTACCTGATTATTCTTCAGTTTGCCCTAAGCAACACTGAGAAATTAATTGGTGCCTGAATTTATACAATAGATTGAAATAATTCTAATTTAACACCTGTGAACTCATTATTAAGTCTTTCCAAGCAGAGAAATAAGTCTGTTATTCAACACTTCCGACAGAGTGCTACAATATGATCACACCGTCTCCATCCAAACTCTCCAGTATGAGAAGCCCAGAACATTAATTAAAACAAAACCCAGTCATATACCTCATCATACTACTGCAGCTAGAAGATAAAATCCTCCAGGGAGATTGGGAGACTGATCTACAAACTATTAACACAAGTCCTCCTTTCTATGTACACCAACCAATTGTATTAACACCCCTTATGGAATGAAAAGCAAGCAAAGAATAGACAACTCAGAAAGGTATACCTGGTATTTTGCATCTACATGCCATTATTTGCAAAGCAAGAACCTGATAACAGAAATATGTTATACTAGTGTTATAATCACCATTGGATTAGGTTACTGTATAGAAATATTATATTTTTTAATAAGTGGTAGCGTATATACAATAGATAAAGTAAAAATTCCATTAATTTTCACCAATATGTCATGAATGGGAGAAGAAAATTACATTTTTATCACAAGATTTCATAAGGGTCATCTGCTTGCATCTAATCCAAAATAGTCACTATAATAATTTCTTGCTTTTGTGAGCTCACACCTTTTCAAAATATTTACCATTTGGGCTAATATAGTTCGCATTTGGCCTTATCTGGTAAGTTGTTTCAGTTAAATCCCTTAAGCCATCTTTAAGCCACGAACAAAAGTGAGTAAATATAGTTCACTGTTGTTTTCTGAACAGGGAGAAAGCCCTTGAAACGCTGGTAAACATGGTGAGCAGTTCTATCAGTGACAGTAAGTGCTCCTGACTTGAGAAAAGTACAGTCAAAGTGGTTTCGAAGAACACACTGAGGAAAAAAGTACAGTATTTCCCAAAGTGTATGGATATCCACATACAAATATTGTCTGTCAAATGCACTCAGTAAAAAAAAAGTATGTGCAAACCCACCGGTAAAATACATTTCTCAGATCTACAGGAGAGGTGAGCAAGTCAATCAGCTGCAGAGCAAAGACTTATTTTCTGCAAACCAAGTACTCCCTGTCAGTCTCTCTTACGCTTCTCTGCAGCCATCAAGGTTCATTTGAACAATCTGATTTGTGCATGAGGCATTATAGATCAAATTTGCCAGTGGTACAGAGTCTCCTTTATTTACTCTTTACAGAATAAAATAACTACTGAAATGACCTAGAAGTTCCCCTTCTCTCACTCAAACAAAATGAATTTCTTGGGAATAATGGGCCTGATTCTCATTATCACTAAACCATGCCTCTCCTCCTTCATCTTGACAGTGAATCTCTTTACAGTGAATGTAATGGAATTTAAATTGCAATTTCTACACTAATTTTAGGGCTCCTTTATAATGGAGATAAAAAGCAAGATAAAGGGGCCTTACCACAAATAAAAATAAGGCCATATATAGTTCACATTGATCCACCCACTTCCCACCTTTTGTTTTTTCAGCACATCATGCTTATGAAAATGATTTCATGGATTATTATTTTTAAAGTCTGAGCCAGGACTTTCAAAATTAGACCCTCAAACTATGCGGGGACTGGTGGTTTTTGGTTTCATGCCTGGGTGCTCATCAGCCCCCTGAGCTTCTCCCCAGGCCAGCTGTGGCATTCCTTGGGCTGCACTTCTTCAGTGCAGAAAAGAAAGTCTCAGCCTGTGCTAGACCCACAGAAACTGTCTGCAGCTTATGAGTAACTAAAGCAACAGCAAGAGCTGCCAGATTAACACAAAAAACAGCAATCCCCCAAACATGAACCCTCTCAGCATTTCCTGCCCTTTGCAAAAACCTCAGAGTTTCATTTCACATCAGCAGTGGTCACTGGGTTCAATGAAGAATCGACACAGCATCAGCAGTCCTGGCTAACCGGGGAGGTCCCAGTTGACTGGAGATTAGCAAATGTGACACCCACCCACAAGAACGGCCAGAAGGAGGATCTGGGGAACTACAGGCCTGTCAGTCTGACCTCAGTGCCGGGGAAGGTTATGGAGCAGATCATCCTGAGTGCAGTTATGCAGGATAACCAGGTGATCAGGCCCATCAGCATGGGTTCCTGAAAGGCAGGTCCTGCTTGACTAACCTGATCTCCTTCTATGACAAGGTGACCTGCTTAGTGGATGAGGGAAAGGCTGTGGATGTTGTCTACCTGGACTTTAGTAAAGCCTTTGGCACCATTTCCCCTCCTGGCTACTCATGGCTTGGATGGGTGTACTCTTCACTGGGTAAAAAACTGGCTTGATGGCTGGGCCCAAAAAGTTATGGTGTATGAAGTTAAATCCAGTTGGCAGCCGGTCACAAGTGGTGTTCCCAAGGACTCAGTATTGGGGCCTGTTCTGTTTAATATCTTTATCAATGATCTGGACGAGGGGATCGAGCGCACCCTCACTAAATTTGCAGATGACACCAAGTTGGGTGGGAGTGTCAACCTGCTTGAGGGTAGGATGGCTCTGCAGAGGGATCTGGACAGGCTGGATCGATGGGCAGAGGCCAACGGAATGAGGTTCAACAAGACCAAGTGCCAGGTCCTGCACTTGGGTCACAACAACCCCATGCAGCGCTACAGGCTTGGGGAAGAGTGGCTAGAAAGCTGCCCGGCAGAAAAGGACCTGGGGATGTTGGTTGACAGCCAGCCAAATATGAGCCAGCAGTGTGCTCAGGTGGCCAAGAAGGACAACAGCATCCTGGCCTGTATTAGGAATAGTGTGACCAGCAGGACTAGGGAAGTGATTGTCTCACTGTACTCAGGTAAGGCCGCACCTCGAATACTGTGTTCAGTTTTGGGACCCTCACTACAAGGAAGACATTGAGGTGCTGGAGCATGTCCAGAGAAGGGCAACAAAGCTGATGAAGGGTCTAGAGACCAAGTCTTATGAGGAGTGGCTGAGGGAACTGGGGTTGTTTAGCCTGGAGAAGAGGAGGCTGAGGGGAGACCTTATCACTCTCTACAGCTACCTGCAAGGAGGTTGTAGCAAGGTGGGGATTGGTCTCTTCTCCCAAGTAACAAGCAATAGGACGACAGGAAATAGCCTCAAGTTGCACCAGGGGAGGTTTAGATTGGATATTAGGAAAAATTTTTTCACCGAAAAGGTTGCCAAGCATTGGAACAGGCTGCCCAGGAAAGCAGTGGAATCACCATCCCTGGAGGCATTTAAAAGATGGGTAGACGTGGTGCTGAGGGACACGGTTTAGGGGTGGTTTTGGCAGTGTTAGGTTGATGGCTGGACTCAATGGTCTTAAAGGTCTCTTCTAACCTAGATGTTTCTATGATTCTATCAGGTCAATGCCTGTAGATGAGTATTTAGTTTTCCAATTTTGGAAAAACTGGGCCTGGCCTTCAAATGTTAATATCATGCAGCAGCAAGTGCTGCCAGTATTGATGTTGGTCCACTGCTCTGTCCACCCTTTCCTGCAGCGTCATGGAAAACGAAGTACAAACCCCATGAGTGAAGCCACTTTTCTCCAGCTTTTCCAGTGCTACTACAGGAGCTGGTACTGAACTAGCATCAGAGCACTGACGTGGTCAGCAAGGCTTTCCCTGCTTCTTCAGCCCGACTGCCAGCGAGGACAGAAATCACCATCTGAGTGGGAATGTGGCTGGTCAGCAACACAGTAGTTGGCTTTGTTTATTTTTTTAGTTTTAATCGCCCCTGCTACTTTGTCCTGTTCTCCTTTTTCCCTTCCATCACTCCCTTTATGATATATAAAGTGCACCAATGGATGCAATTTGGGCAGCCAAAATGCCAGGACTTGATTTACAAAATGTATTCCATCAGCTGCCAACTGAAATAGAAGTTTGTTTTTTTTAAATGATGATTCAACATTGGTTTTCCCCAAAAGTTTAACATAGGCCTTACTGAAGTATGACTAAAGGCATACGCTTCTTTCATGCAGCTTGTATCCCTCTTGTCTTTAACAGCTATAGCTTTAGGTCTCCTCTGCCTGATGCAGCATTTAGGACTACTGGCCCCAAGAATCAACGCTCCACCTTTGCAGGAGAAAGCAGCCGCTCTGATTCAGATAGAGGACTCCAAACACGATGACTTCTGCAGCCCTTGTCTCCGTATTAAAGAAAATGACAATTGCTATCCACTCCATGTAATGCAAATACTGTCCTGATGCTCCTGGAAAGGTGCCAGCGGGTTCCCTCAGGGCAAAGTTGGGGCCTTTCGTATTAGCTTGTTCTTTATCCAAAACAACTATATTCTGGGTTTACTGCAATGCTTTCTCAGCAAATGCTCAAGAAATTAATCACTTTCCAACTTCTCTGTTAATTATTTATTTTCATTGTCACTTTTTCTTTAGGACAAAATGGATGCATTAAAAAAGGGAATGTCTCATCAAATACACACAATGCAAAATTCAAACACAGAGACTTATGACTATGGGAGAACATAGATGGGAAATAGTCAAGTAAGAGTTTAACAATGATACGGAGTTTAATTCTGCAAGATATCCTAGATTTCTGATGGGAATACTTCACAAATGAAAAACACTTTTCAATTTAAATTAAATTAAATTTCCAATTAAGTCACAGAGAGCTGTACTCCAGCAGGAAAACCTACTAAAAATCACATATTTCTTGTCCATGAATTAAACATTCAGTATAGTTCAGTCTACAGTGACCCAAGATAGGAAGGACAAAAAATACCTTCTGCCCCTCCCCCCCTTCTATTTTAAACCATATGTTTTATAATTAAATGTTTCTCACATCAGTTTAAGCAAGACTTTCTTCATTATACAGAGTTATATCTGTAAAGTTTACTTCAGAAAACAAATTTGATAGTCAAGCTACTTGTGTCATAGAGTTTGATACGTTCATAAATATTTAAGATATTTTATGCAATATGCCCATCAAATGACAGGCCAAAATAGCTTCTAAGACTTTACCATGAATTAAAAATGTGAAAATAATGGATTTTCTGGGTTGGTAGCTGAAGTGAAAATTGTAAGGAGAACTGTTCTCATTTGAACTGAATATTTTTGGTTTGTTGTTTCTTCAAAAAGGAAAGAAGGAATAGTAAATTAATTATACTACATCAATCAAAACAATTTATTTGATTGGAAAACAAGTTTTCTGATTTTATGATAATTCTATCCCTTGAAAAGGTAAGAAACAAAGCAAAATTTTGAAATGAGGGAATTCTTTCACATTAAAAATTTGAAATGTTTGACTTTTTGCAATTCTGGAATTAACTATTTCAATATTTCTCTTTTTCCATTTTCTCCAGTTAAAGCAGTTCTGTCTGTCTCTACACCAATGGCTTTGGAGAATCTATTATTCATAAAAAGAAAATTAACCTAGCTCTATCAAAAATATGCCAAACTTTTTTAAAAAAACCTTGAAGCTCATGAGAAATTCACCTTTGCTTCAATGGAGCTCCTCTTGTCTTTATTTACACAATAAAGATAATGTTTCTAGAAAGGACTGAGTGCAAACCCGGTACTCTGAATTTTTAAGCTACAACGATGTAGATTTTATGGATTATGCACTTTAATATGATCTGTTATTTTTTGAACTGTAGCTCCAGGAGTCACGTAGTTGTGCAAAGCATCTGGGAGGAAAAAACTCATGTTATCCAAGGAGAAAAAATCCCTACAAACATCCTGCAGTGACAAGGAAGCCTACAAGATAACCAGTGTCCTAAGAACGAGCACATCACACATGCAGTGGGATGCTGGAGGTGAGTCCTGAGGTGTTTCTGTGTGCCCCTCCATCAGGGATGCAGGCTGTTTCCTTTATCCTCAAACATGTTGTATTTGCGGGAATACGGGGTGGTGGGGTGGAGAAGCAGGAGTGCAGCAAATGTCCCACTTCTTCATCCCTAGCCCTGGGGGACTGTTACCAAGCTGCTACTCGGATCAGCAGGGACCAGGCATGGTTTCCTCTCCAAATTCCTGACAGAACAGGTTTCTTAACCATTCTGGTTTTGGGGTGTTGAATATAGGTCATCTTTTTCTCTTATCTTGGCTGACAGCCAGTAAGTTACCGGACAGCGGGAGGTGACATCTATAATATGTCTTTAAATCTTTTCTCTGCCTAAATGGGAAGACCGTATCTTCCCTATTTTCACACCAAGTCATCTAGGGGGATCAAAGATTTCACTGCCTCAAGTGCTTTACAACCCCATGCATTGATCCAAATGCAGTACCAGACCTTTGTTTTTATACATAATACATTTGCAAACATTTGCCAACACAAAAGTAAATGCTTTTTTATGTAATAAGGAAAAGGGATAAAAAGTTGGAACAAGGCATCCCCATGAAGATGCCTTTTAAGAAAATTTTGTCACTTTGAAGTGTGTTTACTTGAAGTATTATTATAGTGTGATTTCACAGTGTAATTAGTATCATATGCACCTCTGCTATTAAAGTACCCTCCGTAACATACGCTGAAGTCATAAGTCATAATTCACTGTATCCCATTTTCAATTTATTGTGTCAGCAAATTTCAGTGACATAATGCTACAGAGCAACATTTCTGTATATTTATTACTGTAATCACTATACTAAAGTGTGAAGACACCTTGCTAAAACCTATAACCTCTTGTAAATGGTGCTTTTTTGAAGGAAAAAAAATCCACTAAGTGAATAATACACAATTTACAGCTACAGGCTCAGTGACTACTGTTCAAAACTACAGTAATTATTTAGGTATGCAACATGCTTGGCACAGCAGCAACAGAAAACATACACAGAAAGCAAGGGATTTATTTGACTAACTGTAGACATCTACATGTAAACTAAGTGCTCTGCGTTCCTTTGCTTGTTGATGGAGAGGGTTACATGCTTTTAAGGATTTATCTTACTCTAAATGGACATTTGGAAAGGTCAAATTGATTGCACCTAAAAATAGCCTGTTTCTTTCAACTGAGTACAACAGAAGCCTTGAGTCACTAGTTCACGTGACCACATCTGCATTATAAACATCTAATGGTAGGTCCACCCAGATGACAAGAAATGGTCGAAACAAAAAGTCAGAGAAAACACATTTTAAATGTAACATCAGTGGAAAATCCAGACCTTCACTTCTCCAGTAACTTCATTATGACTCTTGTTGCCCTCCCAGCTCTCCTTCTCATGAAAACAAGCACATGACATAGAAACGTGCATGTGACATAGACAAGAAGTCCAAAAAATCCTTTTTATATTCCAATAGCAATAGCACCTGAGCTTCCTGACAGGAGATGAAGTACCTTTCTGAAGGAAGTCATGCTTAAAGGAAAATATGGGGAACCAGAGAGATTCATGGCTGCATTCTAACACTCAGGCTAACGGGAACAATATATGCAGCTCAAAAGGGTAAAATCAGCCATGCACAGGCACCTTGGAAAGGTCAGAAAAATAAAGTAAACTAGGAATTTATAAATTGTAAGACATGCCATTTATTCCAGTGATGATACCCTGCAGTCACCCACTACAAAGGTGGCTGCACTAGCAGCAGACAGGCAGTGGTAGCCCAAAGCGAGCCCTGCCACAGTACGCTTTACCCATCACTGGATAAAGCACTACGTTTTCTTGCCTATCTACTATGTGTTTACACTGTTCCAGTTCCTCACCAGAATCCACTGTATAATCCTCTTTTTTTTTTTCTTTTTAAGTAAACAACTACTTGTGGGCAGGATTTCCTGACAACCATCCCATCCTACTCGTGCCCACACATCAACTCCCAGTATGTCCATCCCCATGATATTTAAGCATATTATTCAACTGAGAAACAATCCGTCAGTCAACTCATTTTATATTTACAGATTTACTACTTCAGATAGCTTAACTTTGAGATATCCTTCGTTTATAAGTAAGGTAAAGTTTATCTGCACCCTCTTGTTTTCCCATGATCTTGCATTTCTTTTAGCTAAATGCAAGATTTAAAGGTCAAGAGAGAAAGAGGAAAAGTTGAATTGCAGAAAACAAAGGGAGAATCCTTCTCTTAAGTGAAGACTATACAATCCACTGAACTCTTTCTGTTTGCGGAAGCAAAAGCAAATTCTCTCAATAAAGAATGCCAAATTTTGCATATTCTTTCAAGGCCTATACCTGCTCTCACTATATTCTGGGGCTAAGTTTGCATTGGTTTCAGTGATGCAGGATAAGGTATCAAAAAGTTAACCAAAAAAGGAGTGGGGCTAGCGTTGTCTAGATCAAAAAAAAACCCCTAGACATAAAATATTGGTGTGGAAACAATCCAGTGTGAAACAGACTATTAGTCTGTAATTGTAGGGAGACCATAAATGTTTCATTCAGTAGCCTCTTAGCACAGAAGTTTTAGTATCAATAACTTATGTCTTCTTTTTATTCTGTTTTCATTTGCACAGCAATTTTTGGCCAATTTTTCATTATGCTACGAAGCGTTCTTGGTCGTCTTCTGTGTTGATTTGCAACAGCGTTGCCTCATTAGCAAATTACTGTAAGAGATCGCGTATTCAGAAAGGAGGTTTTATCATCCTTTTATAATCTTCCCACTCTTTCTCTTTCTCCCTATTATCAAAATATTGAGGAAACAGAGTATTAAACTCTCTGGCATTTACAAACTTCAGTAATCTACTGGGCTCATATATGGAAATGAAATCATTGAGGAAGGAAAAATAAGCTTCCGAAGTGTTTATCAATACATTATATTAATGCCATCTGTCCCACAGCGATGATGTCAGACATTTTTTTCCTTCTTCATTAAGGCATAGTTCGTTTACACGAACTGCTGCTTAAGATACTTGCTGGAACACTTAACAGCTCCCTCATTTGTTTGGTAGTTTTATAGGCCTCTTGTGCTGGAGCAGAGGTACAACAGCTTGCAATGCAGGAAAAGAAAAGATAAAACTACCCCGCTGTGCAGATTTAGTCAATTTTCACTGGCTCTCGCACAGAAAACAAATTGCAGCCCCTCACAAAGAGTTCTCTCTCTGCACTGGCAGCCCTGACAAATGCAGACAAAAATGAGTAAATCAGGCAACTTCACATCAGGAGGAAAAAAATGGCTACTGCTCCAACAGCTGCTATCATAATTAAGAACAGATTTCATCACTAAACTCTTGCTGGTTGTGTCTGCAGCAAAACAAATACACAGATGTGGCACATTTGCATACTGAAAAATGTGCGCCATGTAACTGAAACAAATTTGCATTTTCGGCTCTTAAATAGTCACTTTTTAATATGAAACAATGGGGGTAGTTTGCATGCTAATCCTCTGTCTTTGCTCATCAAACTCATTCAGTCAGTATATGAAATATAATGCAACAGCAATACCTAGTAAGTCCACATTTCAGTCGTGTAATCCAATACCAAAATTTGTTATCATGTCCAATAAAATACAATTTTGAATCACTTTCTGAACTGTCCTCTAGCACTTCTATTGTTAAATGACATGTTTAAAAAAGAAGATAAAAGAGGAGGAAATGTGAGAGCAACTTCTTTCAATCATGACATGCACTAAATTTACTGCTCCTTCATTTATCCACACATTTTAAAAGGTCACCTAGCATCATCTAATAGAGAAGAAATGCAACCCTTTTAAAGTAAAAAGGGTATAGCATCACGCCCTGCGAAAGGAGGGGAGGGTGGGATTATTAATGCAACAGTGACTGAACCCTCACAACTGCACCATGTCCACCAGAAGTTGCATGCAATATCTTGAGGGCCTCTCTTATAACACAAGAAGACCCTCTAGCTTCTCTTCTCCTCACTCCAAAGATACATCTTTCTGAGGTATGGCTATTTCACAGCTAAATAATCCAGCTGGTTTTTATGCAAACTCTCATAACAGTATTCTGGAATTGCTTCTTGTCCATAAATCTGTGATAATTAAAGAAAGATAATGTGATTATCGAGGTCCATAGACTGTTTAAAGAGCAAATCTGCAGATTTGCTGATAATTTGAAGAACAGTTTCACCTTAGATGTATTTTAAGCCATTCAGTCATGCCACTACGCTTTCCCTCATGAATACATTTGTTCAATTTAAATCCCTCTGCAGAATTAATTTGTTTATTTTAAGTGTTGTGCAGAACTAGATGATTAAGTTTGAGCACAGTTATTTTTCAGAGAGACGGATGCATGTTTGATCAAAGGAGCCCGAATACAACTGTTACTGTAGGTACTCAAACCTCCACGTACTAAGTCCTCTTCAGGTACTCGTTTCAGAAGCTGATATGCTGTGTATTACAGATGGCAGGATGTAAAATCTGCACCTTTCAGTGATACACACCTTTACGTGGAGGGGTTGGGACTTGTAAAGCATTCCTGTAGATACTCACATGCACATCTTTGCATGCTTACAAAAGAAGGTTATTGCTTAAGAACCAGTTTCTAGACAGTGAACACCTTTATAAGGCAAATAATTAATGCCACTGTATCATCAGTGCTATTTCACAGAAGTATATAACTATCTGCAAATGGTAAATGTCAAGATTTTAACGGCAAACTAGTGTGCAAAGAATTCAAATGAAATCTCCATTAATAATGAGGGGGCTACACAGCCAGGAAAGCAGAGTGGTGCCGATATGTCCGCTTTTTTTCCACATGTGGTTTGCTCGTGTTTTGCAGCAAGGGCCTCCAGATAATACAAGATACCGCCTTTAGCCTTCCAGCTGCCTCTACCGCTCTCACCCAGTGTGGCAACACTGGTGAGGTGATGTCCTGTCCCAAACCACGACAGGTGATCTGTGCGGCCCCAAGGACAGCAGCTGACCACTTTCTATTGCTGTTCTCCGGAAATACAGAGAGCTGGCCATGCCCTCCACAAGCAGTGGGAGATACCCACCAGAAGATAACAGTACCAGAAACGGAGCCCAGGTCCCTGAACCTAACCAGGGCTGCAACTCAGTGTCCTCTTGCACAGGACTACACTGATCCTGCACTAGCCAATCCTTTTCTTTCTTGTTTTACTTGTTTGTTCAGCAAGGGACATGAGAGGTGCCACACTGTTCGGGCAATGCTGTTTGAAGACATCTATGATGCCAGTCCTGGTGTGCAGGGTACTAGACCTTACGCACCGATAATGTGTCACTTAAAATAAGCAGGCATCAGCCTTGACGCACAGGTCACAAGCAGGTGATTCTGTATCTGTAACTTTGCGTGCACAGAAAAAGGAGGACAAATCAGGACTTCTGCAACCAGGGCTGAATCTGTTCCACAAGCAAAATTCTTCGGCATTTTAGAATGAGCCCTGTGTTTGAACCATGAAATACCTTCGCAATGGAATTTGTTGGCCTGATGTTTTGAAAAATGCGGTTTTCCAGATTTGTGCATAACTTTATTATTCTTTCATAACAATATTTTCATCTTGAAGAATGGCTCTTAAAAGCTGGTTCTTAAAAGGAAAAGGGTACAGAAAACTTTCGATACGGTGAAGGGTCGCTCCCATCTTAATGGTAATCAACACATAACAATAAACAAGTAACTCCAGGATTTTGGGGAGTAAACAATATCAAAAGAACCTGCTATATGAATCAACTATGTTTCTGCTGTAGATGTTTAGCTGTAGATGTGCAGTGCAAGTGACATAGGAGAAACAGCAAGAAGCCCATTTTTGTGCACATCTGGATTCTGTTTTGGTTATCAAGTCCTCAATCCTGTTTGGCAGATGTTGTATGTACATTTTTAAGATGAGATTGTAGAGGTTTTCAAGGGAACTCAGGGTCATAGTTTCTTTTTTTTTTCATCTAGCCTGTGGTCCACTTTATCATAAAGGTACTATCAGTCAACTCTTCAAGCCTTTTGCAGTTGTTCCTTTTCTTTGTTGTTTTCTTTTTTAGGCAGTAAAAAAAGATAAAGAAGTGGCAAACGATCAGAAAATGTAGCAAAGGCTATATAATCAGTGAATTTCCTTTCCTTTATGTATTTAAAATTATTAATTTCTTAGCAACCAGTAAAGTAATCTCTGCAAAGCTATCTCCCCGCAGCACTTAAGTACAGTATTTTCTGTTGTATTAGAGCAAACAGGACTCAGGAAAAATTGGTGGGTTGGTTTTAATATCAGAAATCAGATAACTGAGCTCAGCTCCAGGACACTTGTATGAGTATTCCCTGGTGCATGCTGCACCAACAGCAGTCAGGGAATCGTTTTGCTTTTGAAGGACACAAGCTTTGGGAGTTGGGATATGTACAGTCTAGATATATCATACCAATGCCGTTTGCATGAAAGTCAATGAAAGCTCAGTTCAAATCTAGTTTTACTCAACTTACTTATAAACTAAAATCCTCATGTTCTTAAAAATATTAATATCTCTAAACTGTTCATCAGTGCAAAGTTTGTTTTGTCTGTATGCAAAGAATTAAAGACCAGGGTGGAGGTATGGGCTAGTCAAATCTGGACATTTTTGTCAAGCCTCATAATTTATATGCATTTTGAAATCTGAAACAAATATTTGATTGCAAGTTATTGGGTCGGAGGTAGCCTTCAGTCGCCAGGTATTGTTGTTATAATGGAAAAATGGTAGCATTAGTTTAATGTATTGTAATAGCACAGGGTAATGATCCTTAGCTCAGTAGTACTGCAATACCTTGACAACAGCAGTTGAAGTCAATGGGAGCATTGCAAGTGCATATAAAAGTGCAGTCTGCAGACCATTAGGCATAATTTCATCACATCTTTATTGGAATAAAAATTGCACTTAAGCTTCTGCTGTTGTGTTGACACTTTAGAAACGCTGTATCTGTGTACGTGAACTTTTCAAAGACCCTCTGTTAAACCAGAGATTAAACTACAGTTAGGGTGCATGGACGCTGGGAACTTACTTGGGTGACTTCTTTGCATCTAATAAGAGACCAGCAAGTAAAGAGGTAAATCTTCAGTGTTGGTGGCGTGAGACCAATTTATACCTGTAGAGACCTTGGTCCATGGTATGTACAAATGCAACATACATACATTTTGAGCTAGTCTAGATACCGCCTTTTCAATCTCAGCACTGCCATGCTGACAGAGCAGAGACATTTATAGAAATCTGCCTCCCCTTGAACAATTCCACAGGTCTACTTATTAGGCGAAAAGGAGATCTACATGCAAACAGCCCCCTTAGAAACCATGCCCCTAAGGGTACGCTATGTGCTTACCCACGTACTCTATGTTTTTGCACAAGGTTTAAAAACAGATACAGCTCTGCTAAGTCCCAGAGCCTCCAAGCAGGTCACGTAATAGTTTACCACCGCCTCGACTGCTTAGGGAGCGCTGCCACTGGCTTGCGAACAGCAGAGGTTGCAGACATCCCTGGGAATTCCCAGCTGGGTGCTGGGATCCATCCCGCCTTGTATCTGAGGGTAGGCTGTGGCTGCCGCCAGACTTCCCTGCTCAGCCTTCCTCGCTGCAGAAACCAGTGTATGTGGTTGTGGGCTGATGTAGCCCCTGACCCAGCTCTTGGCCTCCAAAACCAACATAAGCGCTGAAGCTTGTGATCCCTTTCCCGGTGTTTTATTGGAAATGCTTGTTTTACTGGAAATAAAACAAGTCAGAAAAACTTTAAGTAATTTACCAGTTTTCTGAACCCTAAGGGGAATAATGGCTGCTAATTTACTAGCTGACTTCTGTGAGAGGCAGCAAAGAGAACACTGTCCTAAAAAGTCTTAACAAAAAAATATGTCTTCAAAGAAAAAATCTTAACAAAATGCTTACATTACCAAAAGCCAAGAAGGCAAAGGAAATTCCTCTAGAAAACAGCCTCATGCCAATGTTAAAAGTCATGACAAGCCCGGAATAAAAGAAAATGAGGAGAAAGGAAAAGGAAAAGGCTTAGCTTTGTGTGGTCTCTGGAGGATGGAGAAGATAATTGTCAACATCTTTATCATCTGGACACAGCTATTTCAACTGTGCAAAAAAGAGAGAGCCCAATGACCTCAGACTGAAATTAGCACAAGGCCATTAGGCATGTCCCCATTACTCGGTGGAACTACTTTCCATTTTTATCTTTCAGTAACACACTTGGGATTTTTAACACCTCGTGCCTTGAATCTCAGCCAAACGATGCCAGCAGCCGGGAGTCACCGCAGCCTGCGCAGCAATGGCACCTGTAGCACTGCCAGCCTCTGCCGACTCGCTGCAGGAAGCGAGCTGCCTTCAGTGAGCAACTACAGTTTCCAAGTCTGACATTAGCTCTGGAAGAATTACACGCTTTGTGCAATGTGTAGATTTTTTTTAGGGGGGAAAAAAACCCAAAACCCCACACCACACCTCTTCCCGGCTGATCTTGCCAAAGTTAAAACAATTCCACCAGGAAAGGGTTGTCCAGAGCTCCTGAGCAGGCTGCAGAGCGCTGCTGCAATTCTCTTGTCCCATATATGAGGAGAAAACCAACAAAACGCTATCAGAGGGCTGCCAGCTCCATGCCCAGAAAGTCAAAAGTAGGCTTGATTACACAAGGAGGCATCAGTTTGCTTTCACGTTCACAACATGTCATACCAGTGAGGAAAAAATGGCAAATAGCGTGAGCTCCACACCATTTGCTTTAGCGCAGCTTACTCAACACAAATGTCTCCATTTATTTCCTCCCCCTGTACGGCCTCTGGCTCACACTGGTGGTTCCCCTCCTATCTTATTCTACACAGCTGCTATATTTCTTTCCACCCATCTCACACATGCGCCCGAGCCATCCAGCCAGATTCCTTCAAGGTCCTGCCCTTCTCTGGGACTGAAGTGTCCTTTCATCTCCAAAGAGTGTCCTTCATTATCATTAAAGGAGATGCAGCGAGTCCTAACTATCTTCTGCCCCTTTGGAGCCCTTTTGTTGGTCTGCCTTCTCCAGCAAGCAGAGTACCAGACAAATGTCTCCTGTACCAGCCGGGCTGAACCTTCAGCTTCACCTTCTCTATCCTCTCCTCCTGTCTAACTCTTCCTCCCAAGTGTGGTCTTTGCTCACCCTATTAAGATTTCCTCCTCCTGAAGACCATCGATGTTTTTCCATTTGGGTACTTCTCTCAGCATTGTCTCTATCTCCTTTCTCCAGGTGCAATAGGTTAATTTAGTTTCCAGGTTCCTGTTAACCTTTCCTGTGCCTTTGCAGGGCTGATAGGCTCTATCACAGCATACCTCTCGCTGTGTGCTTCTACAGCACCTTGCATAACGAATCCTGACCTCAAGCTTTTCAAAAACACTATCAGGAATTTAAGCTTCTTGTCAAATCCAACAGAAAACCATCCCGCTGTACGTTTGCTGAAGAATACATGGGAAAGCAAGAATACGCAGTGCTGACCTGTCCTCACAGCTCTTGGCACCATCCTGCAGTTTCCCTCTATCTTGTGCGTTTAACCCTCAGTTGCAGTCATGAACCTCAAAAGCCTACTTGAATCAAGACAGTCTAATTTCTAATCGGAGCATATCACGGTTTAATCAATAATTTTTTGTGTGTGCCTACTACTTGTTACTTAATCTGTGAAATACAGTTCGGGGCGGGGGGGGAGGGATCCAGCCTATAAAACCTGTTGGTGTAAAGATAAGCACTTTATTTAATATCCAATTAAATGTGGTCACCGGAGAAATCACAGCTTATGCAACTTTATCAGAAAAAGATTAATCTATTTCAGGCTTAACCCAAAATGTCATAAAAGAACTCATGAATTTAGATAGGAATCCACTTATTATCCAAAGACATTTTCCTATTGAGTAAGAACAGCCTAAATTGCTGCCTATATTTATACTTGGTTCAATCAAATTTCTGTACTCAGTAGCTGTCATTGATTTTTAGGACAATTATCAAACAAAAATGATGAACAAACTGAAGGAACATTATAGAGTCTTTTTCAACTCTGCAGTAATCATTAGAAAATGCACAGCCTGCTCATTGATAACGGTTTAACAGTTCACAGGGTGACATCATCACATTTAAAAGATAGTCACACCCGGAAGGCAGAAGATTTTTTTTTTTAATAGCATTACAATTTGCCATTTTAAAGTTAATTGTATTTTGCTTGGTGTTTCAAACCACACAGGCTGCACTGAATTTACTTTGTTCATATTATGTGATCATGCCCAAAACCATGATTTTAAAATAAGGAGGCAAATAGATGAATTTATTTATTTAAATTAAGCAGACTTTCTTGCCTGTCTAGAAACTGATACTCTTCAGTTCATTAGCTGAATTTCCCACAGGGCCTGCGAAGGCACATTTCGTTTCTATACTGTTTGATTTGTCTAGCTGATTTATTTTAGAAAAGTATTCTATATTAAAATTATTGAATAATAACTATTTGGTTTCATCTTTCCACATTAATTATTATCTTTAGTAGGACACACATTTCACAGATAGTACAGAAAACTTGTTTTTTAAAAAAAGCATATAGGTGTATCGGTAGAAGTAGCAGAGCAGCTGTTAGCTGCTGGGGTGCAACACTTGATTTCTGCCTGCTAGGTCAACCCAAGGCAAAGGGTTCAAGTGCAATGGCTAAAAATCAGTATTAAGCAGCGATGTTTAACAGCCTACTTAAAATGAGTTCAGTGATCTTGCGCCATTCCACTGAGTGCAAAAATACCTATCTGTAGTCAGTGCATAAAAGGTATCATCTGAAAAAGCTGCAGGAGTATAACTCACACCTGGTTACAGCACATTTGCTGAACTGTATTTCCCCCTCTACACTGTAAATTCTGTTGCGGTGCTCTACAAATATGGAGCTCATTTGCAAAGTTTGGCATGGATGTCAATTTAGTACAAATTTTGCAAAAAATCTGGAGGATCATTTACGTGGACAGCATCTTCCTGTGACTGAGTGGCAAACCTAAGCTTCACAGAAGAGGTAGTGGATGTCCATTAGTTAGACTAGCTCATGCTCTGAACACACAAAAATTCAGTCTAAGGAAAACAGCAGCTTTATTTTGAGAGCCAAGCTCATAGATGGGAAGACAGGAGTGGGAAATGCGATCCAGTCCATTTCAATAGAAATAAATTAGGCCTGCATTTGCGGCTATTTTTAGAATCATAGAATGGTTTAGGTTGGAAGGGACCTTAAAGATCAACAAGTTCCAAGCCCCCTGCCGTAGGCAGGGACACCTCCCACTAGACCTGGTTGCTCAAAGCCCCATCCAACCTGGCCTTGAACACTTCCAGGGATGGGGCCTCCACAGCTTCCCTGGGCAACCTGTTCCAGCGCCTCACCACACTCAGAGTGAAAAATTTCTTCCTGAGATCTAACCTAAATCTACCCTCTTCCAGCTTGAAGCCATTACCCCTTGTCCTATCAACCTATTAGGACAGAGGAGAACCCAGCCTGGGCACTGCACCCAGGTACCGAGGAGCCGAGAAGGTGGGAATTGCTCCCATGCCGATATACTGCCGAGCCCGCTGGCCCCCCGCTGCCAGCAGCAGCTCCCGGAGGCGGCAGAGCCCCGTCCCAGCCCCTGCATGACCTGCAGGGAGCTGCCAGCCCTCCCTGCCTGAGCTCGCTGAGCTACAAAGGCTCCGCTCAGCGGAGCTCTGCCGTGAAGTGGCAGCAGCAGGATTCACTCCTCCGTGAACCTTCAAAGATTTGTGGCAGGTACTTTTTAGTTGAACTTCCTCTGTGTCAGCTCTTCATCCCGTGCTCTTTATATAGCAGCAATTAGCATATCTGAGAAATCCCCATTCGGCGTGTTTTATGGTCTCCCTCTCTGTGTATTGAGATAGTTCTGTAAGTTATGTGCAGGGATATGCCATAATTCCTAATGTACAACTGTCAGGAAATCACTCACGTAGATTTATTCACTGAAGAGTTGGTGAGGAAACTGATTCTGAACAGGGAGCTAGAAATTTTAATTACAAGAGAGAAAAAAAATGACTCCAGCACCTCAGACTGGTCAAGAAGCTCCTTTGATGCTCTAAAGATATGTCCTGAAGTTAATAGATTAATGCAGCATAGCATTTCTGAATTCAAATGCCCCTTCTGCCACCGATTGTTATTCTCTATTACTATTGCTGACTCTCTTCAAAGTAATAACCATATCAAAAAACAACCACAAGTATTACATCTCCATTTCTGGAACAAAACAAAGAAAGACTGAAGAAAAAAGACTGTCTTCTCTCAAGCAGTATCTTCTTGACCAAAGGAAGTTCATACAATGTAGAAAAGAAATATTCATCCTTGTCAAATCCTGATCTCGCTACCGCTGACTGCAATGGCAAAACTCCTATCAATTTCTAGTGGAGCACGTGCAGCGAATAACTCAGATGGAAGTGGTAAACCATAAGTGACATAATCATTCAGGAACTGTCTCTGCCTCAGGTGACCTAAATGGTAGGAAGAAACACAGCGAGGAACATTCAGAGTTTAGCAAGAAGCCTTTACTGACGCTTCTGCATAACTTATTTCCAGGGCAAAGGTTATGGGAGAGTTTCATGGGCCGCTCTGCTACATGGCGAGCTGTAGCACAAATATCTGAGCACAGAATTGGGAGGTTGGTCTCCTGAGTTCTGCTCACTGCTTTGACACCGAGCCACCCTTGCTGTGCTTGCTCTGGGCCTGTGGCCAGCCACAAGCGTGCCCAGCCTTGGTCTGGGGACAGGATAAAGTGTGCCATCCTGTCCTCTGCCCCAGCCTCCTGCATCATTTTCCAGCTGGTTCCTCAGCCCGGATCACCAGGAAGTGCGGCCAAGGGGAGCATGCCTGGTCCGTGGGGTAGCTGCTGGTGACACCGTGGAGAAAAGTGTCCCCATACACCTGCACCTCGGCTAACTCCTCTGTAACCAGATTTAATGTTCTTTTCAGAGTTGTCATTAATGCTTATGAAGGGCTTTGAAACTCCTGAAAGGAAGAGATTACAGTAGTAAAAGATGCAGTGGTTTTGGTTCATTGATGAGAATGCAACTGAGTATTATCAGAGGCTATAAACCCTCTGACTGGGGAAAAAGGAAGGGGGAAAAAAAAAGACCTGCTCTGTTTCAGAAGACTCCAGCTCTGTGTAAGAGGCTGTTCACAGACATTTCAGCATGTCCTATGTGAGCATGAGGTTTCACCTGTTCCACCTCCCACAGAAGCTACATCTACATCCCAGTCCAGCTTTGTGCATATTGCCATATCACTTATGCGGGGATGAGTACTGCATTTTCCTTCCGAGACAGTGTTATCGCATCTGTGAAGAAGGTGATGGTCACCATCGAAATTTTTGTTCTCATGGGAGAGGACAAGCGTCTCTAGAAATAACCGCAGTCGTGCAGTTCGATTCTTCATCAGGGCTGTCCTCTGGACATAGGTCCATTCATAGGGCACAAAGGGTGCTCCCAAAGGCTTCCTCACGGGAACAAACACACTGCAGCAAAAAAATAAAGTTCTGGGGCCGGCTCAGCCATCTCTAGTCTACTGAAAGATCTTGCATGCAGACTTCATCATAAATTATGACTGCTGCTTATGGTATTTTTCAAACCATCCATCTCACATTGCATTTGGTCCTCCATAACCCCTCCTTTTTGGTGCATTTCTCAAAGCATAATTCCATTCTTTTCTCTTCAGGCTTCCACATAATTCTTTTCTCAGACTCCTCCACTCTTATAGGACCCAGCTCATTCTTATGTCCTCTCTATCTATGTATGTTTACCTTTTCACCATGCTTAATATTTGCGATTTGGTGCAAGAAAGACATTATCTGCTTACGGTATTTTTGAAACTGTCCATCTCACACTGCACTTGGTCCTCCATGCCATGCCTTTTTTCTAGACAGCATACCTCCGCTCTAGACTGGTACTTCCATGAAATCAGAAATTAATCATCTAATATGTTTTCTGTATCAGATGTCCCTGAGATTGTAATTAAAATCAGAGAAGGCCTCTTAGAAAATAATGCATAACTGCCAAATCGTGCCCATTCTATATACTTGGTATTAATATCGGTTTTGACCACATTTGCAATCAATAATCTTGCCGCTGTCTTCCCCTTTTCTACTTCAGGTCTAAAAGTTGTAGCAGTCACATAAAGCTGTAACTGTCTCTGCATCTGAATGCAGCGGTACAACTAGCTTTAAATAAATGCAAAATCTGATTAACAATAGATTACGCTGCTGGTATTTAAATACTAATAATCTCTAGCATGTGCAAGAAAAAGCCCCATCATCTTCAACATCTCATTTCAAAATAGTTACAAAGCAGAGAGCGCATTTGAAATCCCATCTCTCCTTAAACATGTGTTAGTGATAAGAGTTAACAAGAAATACTCTTGGTTTTCCTCTCTTTCTAGCTACGCAAGCTTCCCTTACAGCCATTTGCAGTAAATGCAGAGGAATACGAATCACAATTTTTGGTTCTGAGAGAAGATGCTGGATCTCAATATTCCTGACCCTGTGGCTCACTGGCCTGAATGCTTTTTGTGTATTTATCTTCTCAATAAAATGTGGTGTTAAAGCCACCTCATGCCAAGCCTCCATCGCTCAGACCAATGTTCTGGTGGGGAGGGAAGAGAGTGGGGCATGTATGAGGGGAATTTGGGAAAGGAAATGCTTATCCCAAACCGTGTAAGAAGCAACCTCAGCCTTTCTGGCATGCTGGTTTTAATTCATGAAGTAAAAAAGGTACCATATTTCAGAACATGCGATTGTTATACATAAAATACAATTAAGAGATTTGGAACTACATTAATATGTAATGTACACATTTTTTTACAGATGCATTTTTCTCCAGACAGGCCGGTGCCTGCTTTAATTTGGAAGCTATCCATTTTCATACAAAGTTAACCAAGAGTGACAGGAAATCAGACGCCTATGTTATTTATCTTTTCTGAACTTAAAAAAAAAAAAAAAAAAGCCTTCTGTTAATTACTTTTCTAGGAAGCTATTTTGTGATACCACAGGGATAGATCTTCCATATTCAGAAGTGCTACGGAAATGACAACTTTACGACGTGCAGGGTGAATAAAGTATGTTACATGCAGATATTTAAGGGTATATTTGTCTTCATTTACTGTAAGTGAATATGTGACCAACAATAAAGAATTTAACTGCTTCTGGCCTGGCTGGATGCATTTACAACAATTACTGGAGGTCTGACCTCTTTAACCTTATACATCAAGTGGCCCATATACATTATTTATTTAGCTGGAATTAACAGTGATCTGTGAAGCTCACTGTATTTTCCTTTGGTTCTCTTGCTCATCAGTCATAACTGACCCCGTGAGTATGTTCGGTGGTGACAGTTTCATGTCACTCTGATTCATGAAAGACTGGGGAAACTACAGAACAAAGCAGTAAAATATTTCTCATGGATATTTAAAAAAAAATAAAAATCCTAAACCACCTTTACATCCTACATGATACCTTGTAGATTGCTGTGAAGACAAAGAGTAGACAGAAATGCTCTACCCTGCTATAATTACTGGAAAGGAGAATGTGAGTTGGCATTAATAACTGCTCTGCAGGAGCAACGAGGGCTTGGACTCCACACCTGAGTGCACACTGACACAACGCTCTAGTGTTGTGCAACGTAAGGTCTGAGAAGCAGACTGTGTCTAAGTATTTCACTGGTAATCGGAAATCCACAGCAAGCCCACCCTCGCTCTCTGGCCGTACCCTAACCCTTTCTAAGCGCTCCTTTGTTTAAGGAGCCACAAAGCAGATGGGGAGGAGAAGCTCAGCCGAAACCTCACGCTGAGGACAGCTTCTTGCGCTGGTGGAAGTGCTGTGCCACAGCACACAGCCAGAAAAGGACCGCTTTCTCCAACTGCTGAGTAACCTTACAGGCCTGGGAGCAATCCATGTTAATGGGGCCAAAGGTGGAAAAGTGATAGCAGTGCCATGTACCTTCCGAGGCGCATTTCACAAAGGAGGTCTATTAGGCTACTTTGTTTCTGGTAGGGAGGATTTTTATTACATCCAGTTATCATCATCATAAGCACTACAATGGATTCAAAAAAATCAGACAAAATGTGCAATTAAAACCTGGTTTTTGTAGTTCTAGAAACCTTATTTCCTTCATCAATAACTTTAGTGCCTACCAAAAGGAACTAAAGATGCAATTATCCAAGGTTGTGGACTTTTTTATGCATGCACTTTTGTATCAACTCTAGAGCTGATTCATAAACCAAACCATCTACTCTGGGAGGACAAAAAAAAAAAGGCAAGAGGAATACACTTTTCTTACAAGGAACCATATTCTTACATTCATCGAGCTCTCCTTATCCCAAAAGTTGTGACTTTTCCAACTTTCAAAAAGATGGAAAGACCAGTTTTATCAAAGGGAGGATCTGACTTATGAGAGACCCCAATGAACTGCTCAAAATATTTTTTCAATACTTAGAAAAAAACGACATCCGGGAAAACTTGCAAAATAGCAGGTGCATACATTAAGGGACTCCCTTGACAATCACAAGTTTACATCCAGTTTCAAGAGATTTTTCTCTGATGATAGTCATCCCACCAGTGAAAAACAATGAGGAACAACAAGTGATTCACCATAGCAACAAACGCATAGCACATACCGTATGGTAATCAGTCCACACAGAAAACATTAGGGTCTATGTAAATAAATTCTTTATTTTCAAAAACCTATAGATAAGTTTAGCTAGTGCTTTGCCAGAAAAATATTTTGATATTTAATTCAAAAGGGAAAAGAAACTTGTTTCACTAAGGTTAGAAACAGTAAAACTAAGGAGCTCTAAAAGTCAAGTAAAGGCGTCTATAAACAGTATTTTCCTTCTACAAGAGCTGCCATGCAAGAATAACCAGAGAGATTAGGCCCACTGTGTTCAATGAAACTGCCCCCACACGCAGTCGCTGTGTGCCTCGGCGACTACAGAACGCAAGAAAGGCAGAGGCTTGTGTCACAATTTGAAAATTATACTGAAAATTCATCTTTGCGCGTTGTGGTCTCCGCTGTGTTTGTTAAGAGCGTTTCAAACACCACTCTGTCTATTTAATACACTCTTTCTTTTCCTAATCTGTTGAACTCTCCTACATAAAAACAGGCAGTAATGCACAGCCCTCCCACAGACACACTCGAAGGTCCTGAATAACCCACGACTAGCAGGGATCTTTGCACCACACTGCTCTTGTTGTCCAGTTCTTCCTGTTTAACGTGGGAAAACATCCTTTATTTGTGAGGAAGGTCAGTGGTACCATTACAGGGATGAATTGAGCTGTGTCTTCTTGTAAATGCAGCTTGCTAACTCATTCCCATGAACATCTGGGAAAGAAAACATCTACAACTGGCTCATACTTACAGTACTTACAGTACTCGAGTGCTGTGATTGCTAACTGGCTTCTCAAGCACTGCAATTCTTCAATAAAGTTGATAAATGGTAGAGGGGAAACAACACACTTAATTCTGTACTTATGTCTCCAGACTCTTTGGGCGCATCCTAGAATGGTGCCGGAAAAAGTCTGGACCTTTTTGCTAATGCATTCCATCTCTCCCTCCCTTTTTTATCTAAAAGCATCTTCAGCTGCTCTTCTATTCTCATTTCTGCCTTTCTGGGACAAAACTGAACACCCTGGGAAGCAGAGAAGAAAAATCTGGATTCAAGTCTTAGTCCTGCAGCAGTTCAACAGGCTCCGTCGCAGCAAGGGGAAGGTGGTGTCGTGCCTCTGAGGAAAAGCACTTACTCAGATCTCCTCTAAACCCTTTTTCTTCCTCATGAGACACCGTCTCCCCTTTACTTTCCAGTAGATCCAGATATACGGTATTTCCAGGGGAAGCACGCACTAATCATGACCATCTTCCCAATTTATTCTACACTGGAGCTTCTGCTGTCAAATGAGATGTAACTGCACTTGTTTTTTCACACATGAACTTCCACCTTCAAATTTTAAACAGGAATGGAACTACTTATTATACATCCTATGCACCAAAGCTCTCCTTAAGAGAGTTTGGGTTTGAACAAATTATGGACATTAAGCCCATATTTGGGACAGTATTTTCAGAGGGAGGGAAGAAGGGGAGGAAAGAGTTGTGGGGTTTTTTTGCTTTCCACTAAGATATGAGGATAGAACGGATAGGCAAAAAAAAGATTACAGATTTAAAGAACACTTGCTAACGCATGTGCCAGATGCTGATAGCTATATATAGCCACTCGAATGAGAAGGACTGCAGAGAATATCTTATCCAGGCAAACAGTATTTTGCCTGAGTAAGATCAGGGCAAAAATGGGGGGAAAAATAAATTTCAACATTTAATCTATTGTGCATTACTTCTGCTGCAGAAGAAGTTGTGTAAGTACTCTGTGAAGTGGAATAAGAACATGTCCTCGTGCTGACCTTATCTACATTTCACATAAATGTGTTCCTAAATTTAACAGAACCAAATCTATCCTTTTTACCATTAGACTGCTAGTCATTCTTGAATACAACCTCGATTTCCTTGCTCCATAACCGTTAGAGAAGTAAGCAAAGGACAATAGATAAGACTTCTTCAATGTAATAAAAAAGCAGCATGCAGCCTACAAGATGAAATTCAACAACAGAACTCAGACATAAAGAACATGATTTGCCATCTTTGGTTTTTCTTATTGTCTCACTCAACAAAATTTTAGAAAAGAGAGGCACTTGATTTTCCTGCCTCTTTTCTTCTATCCCTGGTATCAAATTTCGCTTCCCTCTATCCAATACAGTGGGGTTTTACCTAGAGCAGTATAATTTCTAAGTAGTTCAAAATGTGAAATAACAGTACTTGAGATGACGAGCTATCATTTCCACAGAGCAGTATGATAATTTTGGAAGGACCAGGAGGTTGGGTATGGATTCTAATTAACACTGATGAACCTGGCTCCTAAAGATTAAATTCCCAAATGAGTAACTGCTACCTTTCTACACACAGGTCTATGCAAGTTATTCTCATTAAAACAATTAAAAAAAAATTATAAGCTTCAGTCTGTGTCAAGATATTGAAGGCTTTCCAAAACTGATTAAAAATATTAAATGAGGTATTGAACTACATTAAAAATCAACCTTTTTCATGTATTGAAAAGTAATGGTCTATAATTTGTATTCAAGTGATTTTATTTCCAGTGAATAATAATTGTACTGCAGCCAACTTTGTGCCCTGTTTCTCTGAAAACCTCAAGGGATGTACAGAAGAGGATTTTGTATCCTGCTGAAGACACACACTTTGCATGACATTGCTTTTTATTCTTCAGTTCTTACAGGGAGGCTTAACTTTGTTTCATTATGTGTTTATTTTTCTACTGATGGTTCCTTCAAACTGGTAAACACAAATGAAAGTGCATAGGTATTAGATACACTGATAGACCCTGTAAAGAACTATAAGCTAAATGCAAGTGCATGGAAACAGAGGACTCAACTTGAATGCATTAGTAAGCAGACTTGCAAATCAGGAGATTTATAACAATATGTTCTTCTTTCCTGGTTTTCTCTGTGGAACTTGAAGTTGCCTATAGTCACATGACGTTCAAAATAAAACTGTAACGTCACACAGAAGGGTTCATCACTCCATGTGCCCCAACTCTGCAGGAGCTGGGGAAATGGTCATTTCTCACCATTCACTTCTCTACTTGGTCAGGCTAGGCAGCTTCTCCCCTACCCCCCACCCCCCAATTTTTCCTCCTTTGAGTCTTATGTTTTATCTCACATCTACACCCTGCACTCGCATCTTCCTTCCCCTCTTTGCATCTTTTTCCCTTACAGCCTCCTGCAGTTCAGTTTTCAGTTCAGTTAAGCAGCTGTAGAACTTGTCTAGGCCAAGTTGAAAAGTATAGGCTTTGGACCATGGTATCACTGCGAACACATTTTAAGAGTTGAAAAAAATGTGTAATGACAAAATGAGGCCTGCAGACAGAAAGCAAAGGCTGTAAAAGTGGTCCAGAGGGTGGTGATCAGTGACAAACAGATGTGCTGGACGCCAGCCACTAGTGGTGTGCCCTCACAGCCAATACTGGGGCCAGCACTGTTTAACACCTTCATTAATGACCTGGATGATGGGGCAGAGTGCACCCTCAGCAAGTCTGGAGATGATGCAAAACTGGGAGGAGTGGCTGATACACCAGAGGGTTGTGCTGCCACCCAGAGGGATCTCAACAGGTTGGAGAAATGGGCCAATGGGAACCTCAAGAAGTTCAACAAGAGGTAATGTAAACTCTTGAAAAAGGGAAGGAATAATGCCAGCACCAGTACAGGCTGGGGGCTGACTGGCTGGAAATGAGCTCCTCAGGGAAGCACCTGGGGGTCCTAGTGGACAACAAGCTGACCACGAGCCAGCAACACCTCATGATGCTGCCTACACCAATCCCCAGAGCGCACTAACCTACCCTATCTCAGCCACACACATATGTCTGCTATTTTAGCAGACACAAAGCTTCATTCCATCACCTGCACTCCAGATACCCTATCCCCAAGCTCTCTGCCCCCTTCTGCATCCCATATTCTCCTGGTTGCTCTTAGGCAGCCTTCTGCCACTCTCATTTCTGTTTCCATATAGCTTCCCAGACACTGTTGTAGCATACTTTTGAGCCTGCTCTCCTTCACGATCATCCTATATGGCACCTCTACTCTTCCCATGGCCACTAGGGATACAAGGTCTTTCCTGGCCATCACCTTTAGCCCCACCCTGAACAAGAGTGGCATCCTTTTGCCTGCAAATGTTCACAGGACCATGACGGCTTTTGTGCTGAGAGCAGCTTAAAACTTCTGTCCCTAACAGGGGACAGTGAACATTTGATGCAAAGGAGAAGTTTCATGATTTTGAAAGCAGAAATTTAAAAAACGCATGGAAATTCTTGCAAAACTGTACTAGGAGACGTATGATACAAATAAAAAGAATGGAAAAACATTTTGAAATAAAAAGAAGCATGATTGAAAATTAAAGGGAGGGTGGATTAGGCAACACTGACTGAAAAAACTTTCAGTCTTGGTCAATATCTCTCCCTGTAGGAATACCAGTGGGTTACCAATTTCATCTTGTGCCACTTGGGATGGAAAATGTTAGAACAAAGGAAATGTCAGGATAAAAGGAAAAAAAAGCTGGGCACTTTTATCACCAGGACTCTCAACCCTCCAACATGAGACCTAAACATTGTCTTTCATTAGCTCCAGTTTCTAACCCCAACACCTACAGTACCTGGTATTTTTCTTCTAATTTGCCCATCATTTTTTATAATCGCTTAGCTCTTTTTTAACCTACCAGACAGTATTTCTGTCCACCTCCTTCAACTTCAGTTAAATGTTTATGTTATGTTATCAAATACTGCATCCCATAAAATCTGTAAGAAGTTGGTGAACACTTTAGTAGCTACCCTGCAGTCCACTCTCTCCTCCCATAGCCTACATAGCCATCAGTGTCTAAGCAAGTAAGTTTAAAGCAATCGCAAATACGTCTGCATTTCTAGAAACTGCAGTATAAATTTACCCTTATGCATCAGCATGGACTACATACAACAAATGAAAGCTTTCTTTCCTGAGGTAGGTGAATTTGGAATGCAAATGGTAAAACCTGAATTTCAGACAAACAAATGATTGCCTATCAAAACTCCTTTCCAAACTAGTCCTTAGAGTATTGCATACATGTAAAGGGGGAAAATTTGAAAGATCCAGATGATTGCCACAGGCATCTTTAATTCTAACAATACTTCCCACTTGCAGATAGAAGCACAAGTCTGAAAGAGGTAATAATAGCTAAATGGATATTAGTATCTGCCATTACCTGATCTATGTGCACAATCACAGCAGTTTGTGAATGCTAAATTTGCTTATCAAATCTGGCTTAAGAGCCTAAAACAACCCCTTTTCGGGAACAACACATCACCTACATGTTGTTTGGAACTGATGGAACTTTAACTTAGAGAAAAACCACATGGGTATAATGCCTAAAAGAGCTGAGAGAAGTAATTGCTTCCAAAGAGATTTCTTTCCCAAACCGAACCAAAGGGGGAATACAACAGTCAACTCCATTTCTGAAAAACAGGCATTAAGAGGCCAGAGAACTCCACCAAAAATTAGATTTTTCCTTTCCTTTAACAATACCGGAAACAAAAACGTTAAGACTAAAAACATCTCAAGACACACCACAGCTGTCAAGTAAGAGTAAACAATCATTGTCTCTGCTCTGTGAAAGCCACAGTGATTCAGCCAAATAGAGTCGTTTAGTCCTATAAATACTATAAATTGTTTATAAATTGGGAGCTCTAACAATTTGCACAAGAGGATGATGTGACCATCTTTGTGTTGGCACACGGGCCTCTGAATAGAGCCTCCCCCCAAAAAATCACCAAAATTCTGCCAAAACCATTTTCTCCCCATCCAAAAAGAGCAAACAAAAAATCACAGACTGTATAAGTGATAAAGCAAGGTGTCTTGCTGGCATAGAAGGAATGTGAAATAAACGAACAGAAGATAAGTCCAATCCAAAATCTTTCATACCTACTGCTGATAACAGAAATGTTGTCTAGAAGCACTTTCAGACATGTTTTCATACTTGTAGCATGGCTGGGTTTCTACAGATGGTGATTCTTCAGGAAGCAAACCCCAGTCTTCTCAGAAATTGGTTTGAAACAGAAACAGATACTATGAACTAAAAGAAGAGTCTCATTGCTGTATTCTCATCTATTCCACAAATTTCATATCGTTTAAGTAATTTATTTAGATTGCAAAACTACTTTGACATCATTGGGGATGGCAGAACTGCTTCTGGTCACAAGCACTTCATTTAATCATCACCAAAGAGAAAGAGGTCAATGAAATACGAACAGTTAGAAGTAATACACCTGCCTAGACAAAAAAAAACCCCAAAAATTAAAAATATTCAGACTTTATATGTGGACACTCGGGAAAAAAAGTCAGTGAAATAATATATACTACTACAAAATTGTAGGAAGTGTTATGGTCCTGAAGACAGTGAGCATTTCTTTGTTAAGAAATCTTTATATTACTGTGAGGCTGCTATTTGCAATATACTATGTCAATGTTAAAAAAAAAATTTATCATCCAAACTAATATGATAAAAATGTGTAGAGACAGATGCAATTTGCAGTTCTAAGGCACCATCCATCCATCTAAGGGGGTATGTCATAAAAAGCATAAAAACACTTACCTCTTCTTGCTTAGGAATGCTGAACTTGGCTATCTTTGACTTGGCCTTGGCCGAATCAGGCTTGTTAGAAGGCACTCCCCTATACGACTTGGTCGTCTCTGCTGGTAACTTCAGCTTTGGAGACTCATCAGGAGCCTGGTCTTGACCGTCCATTGGCCTTACGTAAGCTGTTGGTTTCTGCTGAACCAGACTGGACTTCGAAGTAAGACAGGGCGGGAAGTTTTGGACACAGTGCCCGCCACCATGCTTTGCTGGCCTCTCTTGCGCTTGAGCTCCTCCTTCCGAGCTACAATTGAGCTTTGCCGGCTGCTGCACTCTGTTGACATTGTCTCCTAGTGTGGCCCTCAGTGAGCTTTGCTGAGCAGTGTTGGAGGAGGAGGAGGAGGAGGAGGAGGTGGGACTTGATGCATAGCGTTTTAGTTTCTCCAGACTGGATTTTTGGTTTGCCAGTTTGAAGTCACCCTTGTGTGACTCCAGCGACCGGTGCCCGTGCTTGCTCACTCTCTGCTGGCCATCTGAAGTGCCATTGTGCCCAGCCTTCTGCCAACCCATCGTGGCACTTTTGCTCTGCTGGGCAGATAGGGCTGCTGGTGTGGAAGAAGTAGTGCTGGAAATGGGAGGAGGAGGCGGCGGTCTGGAGTCCACCACAAGATGTTCATCGGGCTTGGGGAGAGACGTCTGAGGAACCCCAGGTTTTGGAACCCCAACAAGGTGGCTCTGGTTTGATCGGTCAGTTAACAAGTCTTTCATTTCATCATAGTTGCCCAGCGTGTTCTGGATGCGATTCGAGAGCTCATCCCCCTTGTTAGTCTGCAAAACAAAAATCCAAATGTTCTGCAACAGTCAACGTAAGAAAAACAAAATTCCCTGCATGCTCCTGCTGAAATCCTTACTGAAGTAGCACTGCCTTATTCAGCAGCAGCGTTGAGGGATGAAATCGAAAATCCTTATTGTCTCTGAAGACACTTGTCAACATCTTAAATCTACCCTGAACTGGAAAAGCTATAAAGGGCCTTAGAGTATATAAAAAAAGAAATCTATCACTGGTATCATGCTGTAGTTAAAGTATATTACCTGGAAACTAGAAAATTTATTATTGCAACTACACAGAATGGTTTGGATTAAATCTGACCATGATAAAACTTTTCCTATAGCCCAGTGCAAGCTCTCCTTCAACCATGAATGAAAACACGGCATTCCCAATTTCCTTCTCTGCCTGCCTAAGTTTTCACATGGCATCTGGGAAGTCACACAACATCCAGTGTAAGCACTGAATGAACTCACCAGTCTAAGCCACCCAAATACTCTGAGGTGACTTGAAGACAGCTCGTGGGACAACGGGAAAACTACAGATGATTATGTCCCTTCTTTGAAACTACTCTGACAGGCTGCTTGCTCCAGGGCACTCTCCTCTTTAAAAAAAAAAAAGGTGAACAGAACCCCCCCAGATTATTCACATTGCTCAGTGCTTGCTGTGTGCAGCAGGGGGAACACAGCCACCCTCCCTCCCCTTTAAGATTAATCATTGTCTTTAAAATCATCCATTTACTTCCTGGCTGAAAAGGCAGAAGCTCCACAAAGAACAAGCAAACAAGCAAAACATACTGGAAAAGACTGAAAAGTCTTGCTTTAAAAAGCCACTGTAAGCAAAAGGGTGTATCATTAGCATTTATGCAGCAGAGATTTTTCTGAATCCTGCCAAGATTCAGGCGTGTGATGTTCTTTGCTTTACGTTTTCAGAGGAAGACAGTAATGAGCCAGTGGTGTTCTCCTTTCTCTCTTCCAGACGTGGGGTCTGGATGGGAAAACTCCTATTGGCTTCAGAAGGCCAAGCTTTCATCTCAAGACTCTGTTTCAGAGGAAAACAGAAAGAAGGAGAAAGAAGGGAGTAAAGGGAGTGGAGAAGACCCCCTTAAATTTATATAAAAAATACAAAAGATGTAGCAGCAACATCAGTTACTCTGGAAAATTGGGAGTATTTTTGTTTTTAAGCCTTCAAATAAAATTGAGTCACTCAAACAAAAATGTAAGGGAAACTCCCCTAGTTCAGAATCTATTTTTTATAGGGTTTCCTATTAAAAAACCTGAATCAAGCAAAAATGCCCTGTAAATGAGTACAGTGATTGCCACATGCTAACTTTCAGAGGACTACAGTGGAAGCATTCCTAAGTCAGACAGTGGAAGCAGTCCTGTCTTTCTTGAAACTCGTCCCCTCAAATTTCAAGGACACTACCTTGTAACTATGTGAATAACATTACAGCTAGCTTTTTGATATCCATTTGTTACAATGCTAACAGAGCTGAATATATATCAGTAACATATATTGAAGGGAAGTGGGAGGGAAGAACTCAAGTGTTGCATCTGAAACACTGCTTTGCAAACTTGGAATAAGATGGCTCAACCACTACAGCCTGATCCTCTCTCTGCATATGCAGCTGTTGTTGTCACAAGGACAATAACGTGTTATGAAAAGAAATATGAAGCATTAATTCACAGACAGCAAGTGGCTTAAAAAAAGTGTTCCTTCACTTCACAGGAATCACACTGATGTCCTGAAGAAGAGGAAACTATTAATGAGGCTTGAAAAGTGGGAAGCATCACATACATCTGAAAAGAAAGAAGGTTGGAGATACACTCATGTGTCTCCTGGGATCAATGAAATAGCTTCTACACTTGGGCATCACCTTGACCAGTAGAATTACCTTCCAGAAGGCACAGAAAATTTTCTGTTTACCCAGTGGATCTCTTCTATGCTTCCAGTGGATCTTTCAACTTGTGTAGATACCTTGTAGAGAGATGTGTTTCCAGCTTCCTTCTAGGGAGGGAGATCTGCCCTTGGGCCTGCACCCAGCCTGATTCAGGCAGCCTGCGTGTCTCAGGTTTCCTGCCCTGCCAGGAGATTGGTGATGAGGACCACCAAATGGAATGGGGCTCCTGACACCCACGAGTCTCCTACAGCACAGACAGCTTGTGGGGCAGCTCTCCACCCAGCTGCGTCTAGGTCCATGAATGTAGCAGAATTCATGTGCAAGTTCTGCCCCTTTTGCCCCTGGAAAGTACAACCTCCCTAACAGAAGGTCCGTTCTTTCTTATGGCTGCTGTTTGGATGGGAAGTAAATAAAAGCCTAATTTCAGATTATTGGCAGACTATGACTAGCCCAGAGAAGTCAGCAGATAGATTGTCTTCTATATGGATGTAATGTGAAGGTCACACAGAGACACCTCCTACTGAGAGATCCCAGATAACCACAAGAATAATTGCAGCAAACCTGTACCATGGCAAATGCTGGCAACTGGTTGGTGTTGTTTATTCCTCCTGGATACACTGGGGACAACCTGAGGTGAGAAGATTTTGTGTTGAGCTGATCTCATCCAGAAGAGTTCACCTACATCCTTTTGGGAACAAGATGGGATCTGAGGTAACTTGTTATGAGCTTTAGCTGTAACAGTTTGTTTGTCCTATTATTTGCTCTGAAATATTGCTGGCCTTATTTAATCATTCACATAGGGAAAACATGATCACAAAATGAGTAAGTAAGAAAGAAAGGCATTCTGTGCAAACCTTTCTGACTTACGGTGCTCTGATATTCTTCTGCAATGCAAGATGTATCCATGCATTTGAAGACTGCAAGATTCAACGCTTCTAAAAATAAACCTGATGGTTGCATTGAAGATCATCAGAATTTTTTTCTTCATTAAAAATACTGATATGGTTAATGAGGCGAGGTATTCTGTCCAGGAAATATCCGGAATGAAACTCCTACTTTTTACCCCCTGTAAGAGACATTTTAAGTAAAAGATACTGGATTTCCCGTAATCCTTCATAAAGGGTTGCTATGGATACTTTGAATAGGATAAGGGGCAACCCGAAGAGTCAGGATTTTTCAGAAAATCTGATGTTACAGGAGTAGTGATACATGTCAAGGTGAGAGAGGACATAAGATTTAAGAGATTTCCAGTCTGCCTTTGATTTTCAGATATGGCTTTCTGAATGGCAAATCCTTTGGCTTTAGCTCATGTTTCTCAAGCTGTGCAGAGGAATACTGAGTTTAATCAGAGCTTGCAGTGAATGTCTGCTGTAACTTCATTCCCCTCTGGAAACACCTAAAACTTGAACATGATCTTTAAAGACAGTAAGAATGGGTTTCAGTTTTGCTTTTGCAGAAAGGTTTCCTCTTTTGCAGTCAGCCTCTCTTCACGATGAGATCAAAAAGCCCAAGTCCTAGCTCTGCACCCCTACACTGAAGGTTCACTAATGCTTGGATGAGTTCAGACAGCGCAATGGTCCATTGCCAGTGTACACGACATTCAGAGAATACCACTGCTGAAGTTTTGATGCCCAATACTGTCAGAATGACTGGTCATCCCAAGCAGCTGTGACTGTCACACCAACAGAGCTGTGGGTGAGTTATACTGCTGTCCTGGGCTTTGCCTTTCTCCATGTTTCCTTGACAAAGCCAGCTGTAGGGTGTATTTCTGCAGCACCTTCTCTACATGCTTGTCCAAAATAGGGACATAGAGTTTAAAGATAAGAAGCATGGATGGAGCCATTATTCTGATCTCCCCATAGAATCCTCTCTGCTTTTAGAGATGGCAATGATTACTTGTCCACTCCTATTAAAGTTGATGGAATTATACTGTGGTTGCATAGACGTGCCTTCAGACCTTGTAACGCAGAAATTACCGGTGTGTCCATGATACATGAAGTCTGTGCCACGACAGTCAGTACGTTGGCAGACAGGTAATAATCAAAGTGCACAAAATATTCCAACTATACCACTTTTATAAGGGATTTCAGCTACAGTGTTACCAGCTTTAGATACCACAGACAAAATGGTATCAGGGACCCAGCAAAAGGACAGGCCTGTTTTGTGAGGGATCTATTTGATTGGACCTACCAAATGGAAAATTATTAAGTCTCCATTGCAGCAGAGCCCTCACAAAATGCCAAGACACAGCTGACTTCAGCTTTTCAGGCTTTTTTCCATTCATTAGCCCTTGATTGGTCTCGCAGTAGACTTTTCAACTAGAGCCTTGAGAAGTTCAAGACATTCCCCACGGTTTCTAAACGCCTTTGTAATGAATCTGAAATTCGGGCAGCTGGAGGTCAGCTTCAAGGCAGACAGAGCTGTCTTCTATCAAGGGACATGGTTTGAAAGTGGTAGATCTTTCTTTTTTATTAGGGACTAGAAAGAAACAACTATCTGGAAGAACAGCAAGCTAAAAGCTGATCCTGGAGCACGGGCAGAAACACGGAAGCACGGATGGCAGGTGCAGAAGCCTGACTCCTGGAAAGCGGCGCTAAAGTACCCAAAGCATCAAGGACAAGTGATGCTGCATGGACGGAAAGGCTTCACAACGTGGTGGTTGTAACAGTAACTTGGACATTACTGGAAGGGCACAGTAGATGATATATGATGATGCTTTGATGCATGCAGGGAAAGTCACTGGGTTAGCTGAGGGAGAGGAGCAGCCCCTCTGGGATGCTGCTTTCTGGTCCTGTTCACAAGGGCTTGGTTTGCAGGCTTCTGCAAGGTGCAGAAGAACCTGCTTGACCCTTCTAACAAGGAGTGGGGAGAGACGGTTTTGCCTCATCACAGTACTGTTACTATAAGGAATAAAACAGGGAGTTGAGACTCATAAGTTACTTCTGCCTTTGGTGAGGGTAAAGCATGTCTAGCAGACAAATTTTGTTGGTAATGCTCACAGGAAAAAAAGAAAAAGCAAACACCAAGATATTTCACTGCATTAACCTTGGCCAGAGCATAATGTTTACTGTATTGCTTGACCTTCACAAACAATTCTAACACAATTGTTTTTTTCTAAGTGTTGCAAAAACAGGGCACCGTCACCTTCACCTCCTAGTTTTAATTCCACCTCAAATATTGTTAGGGTATTTCTAGTTTATTTCATTCTCATGTGCTGCTGAACATTATAAGAAGCTTTTATATATACATATATAGTATATATATACACACACACGCACACATATTTATAAAATCCGATTCTCAATGAGCCATAAATGTTCTCTGTGGATTTTGTTTGGCTAGCACTTGTGGGAGGGTGCTGAAACCTGGACAATGCCTTCTGCGGGCTGCATTTTTGTACTGTGGAATAAATAAATAAATAACTAAATGAGCCGCCCAGCTGGGAAGCATCTACCTTGTATGGTTCACTGAAGAGGGAGTAACTCGTGTTAAATGCGCCATCCTCCTGCTGGGCCTCCTGATTTCTCCTTTCCCATTCTTTCCTTCGCAGCACGTTTCTATCCGGCTCGTAGACGCTGCAGCAAAAAAGAGGAATAGCTTTTTAAGAGTTAAAAATTAGTGGGCAACATATAAAGCAGCGTGAATTTAAAAGTGAAGAACTCTGGTTTGCAGACAGATGGCAAAAATAAGCAAGAACATGAATGCGATGAATGCCAGTCCAAGCAGGCTGGGGAGGCGCAGGTCTCTGGGAATGCTGGTGCTTTCTTCACACAGAGAATAGATAATTAAATTCTTACAGAAGAATAAAAAAGAAATCACAGGGCAGGATCTAGTCTGTGCAGAACTTCTCTGCTTGAAATGTGACAAAGGAAATATCTAAGCAACTTTGACAAAGACTGAAAGTACTCTTAAGGCAGATGGTAATTACAGCTATGAGTAAATAGAAATTATGAACATATTTCCACTTATGACATATCCTCCGAGTGTTGTATGAGAATGCTCCTTTTTTCACATGGATGTGTTTCTGTAGTGATTCTTTCATTAACTAGCTCCCTAAAGAGCTGTTAAAACTACATGCTGTAGTGCTTTCCACAGTTAGGCTGCTTCTTCTGATCTCTGTTAATCAGCCAAATCGTGAAACTCCTACTGAAACAATTCCTCTTTCTGATGGATTTGACACTATCACAACTTCAGAGCATGAATAAATGAATACTGGCACGATAGTCTATGTATGCCTGGTAGAGTGTAGCTAGAGAGAGAATAAAATCACTGCATTACACAACAGTATTAATTTTTGGAAATGAACTAGACTCCAATGTAGACATCTAGAATAAAAAATAACTTTTTGTTTGTTTGTTTTGAATTCTAGTTTATTGCGTGACAACATAAACCAGAGAATATTTTCCCTGAATTTCCACAGAACAACACAATTTCAGTCTGCTATGTTTCATTCTCCTCACAAAGGAAACCAATGTGTCTAATAAGGTTTACGTGTTATTTCAGGACAATGCGACGAGTATGCTGATTGCCTATTTTGCTTAGCTCAGCTAATGCCTTTCTTCTGGCACTGTAAATCTGTAAAGCAGAAATATATATTAATGTCATGTAAGTGCACCATGTGTTAATAAGAAAAAGGTTGTCTTGCTAACCAGCTTCCCAGTTAGCAAAACATATGTTGCATCGGCTACCCACGTGATGTTACCTAGTACGCCTCAGGCAAGGCAGTCAAAAGGCCAACAGCTATCTGATTCTAATTCAAGACTTGAGAGAGCTGAAAATACATAGGGTATGTTAGACGCTCTTAGTATTTAAAAACAATGCCTTAGCAGTCACCAAACGAACACAGAATCTTATCTTTACTTGTCAATGCTGCCAACTGGAACTGGAGCGTGGAGTGCCCTTCTCGTGGGTCCGAGGGCAGATGCCAAATGCTGAGCAGGGCTCTCAAACACGGGGGGTTATTGTGAAACTCCGGGTTTCAGTACAGCAGGTTGGAGGCAGCTTCCAACCACCACTGTGTTTATTACACTTACAGGTGGCTGAGGTTTTTTGGGTTTTATTCTGTATTTTTCATGGGCAATGCACGTTCTTCACGCCAACACCCTGTCTTTGAAAAGCAGTGTAATGACGAGGCAATCGTAGGGGTGGAGTTTTGGGCCTGGAAAATGCCTTCATCCAGGAAGAAGGGGATAGCAAAGGCCTCCCCACAGGGTCCCTGTGAGCTGAGCTCATCTGCTGCACATGCTGCCAAGGCCAGAGGCAGAGCAGTTGTCATTTACTGCTAGGCGAGCAATGGTCATCAGTTACTACCCCATGCTACCTGAGCATGCTCCCCAAAGTTAAGTCAGGGTAAAAGACTTTCTAACAACAACCTTTGTGTCTAAAGTAGACTTTCTGCCACCCTGAACAGCTGTTGTTAGGTTGGGTTTTTTCTGGAGTTGCAGGGAGCAAGTTAGAACTTCATCCTCAGCCATGTTTCCCCATCCAGAACCTCTTGACTCTTTGAGACACTTTGCATTGGACTCTAGCCTGCAGTCAAATAGAGATGGGCAGCTCCCCTGAGATTAATTATAATACTGATCTCTACCTGGTTTCTAGGAAGTAAACAAGTGGAACGTTTTTCACTAGGCCTCATACAAATTTAAAAATGCAGTGGTGGGATACTCCTAAAGTGGAAGGACATTTTTATCCCTTTATTAGATGGAGACACATTTGATGAAGACATACAAGTCGTCAGATCTCCGAACCCCCTTCCCGAGTGAGAAGTTCACTGTTGGCAATGCAATGCACAACCTGCGATAACTCGGAATGATTATGCAAATGGCAAAACTGCGTGACAAAGCCTAACATGCCAGCTATAAGCAGTAAGTTAGGAAGAGCTACAAGTTGAGAATGTATTCCTTTGGTACTACCAGATGGCAAAATCTCTAGCATTTGTGAGGCTGCTCCTTATTTGCATGAACACTGCAACAATCGCATTTCGTTGAACGTATGTCACCAAATGTATTTATTTATTTTGGTTCAAGGAGAATACTGCCAACTGCTATAATTGTCTTTATTGCAAACACTTCAGTTAATGGAAAATGGTTCTTTTTAATAGTTTTCTCCCTTCTTTCTTTTTTTCAAATTTGTAATTTAAAACAATCACAATTGTACATGTACCTTTTTAATTGTTTACAGTGTATCTTTTTCATAGCTAAGCCATGAAGAACAAGTTCATTAAAATCTTAAGATTGTTTCCTCATTGGGGCATGTGTGCATATGTGGGTGATGTATGCCTATATATATATATGTTATATGCATGCTCGCACATCAGTTTATTGAGGAAGAGTTTTGCTAGTATGGGCCAAAATGTTGAAGCAGTTTTACAGGACTTGGAAAGCAAAGAACATGCAACCATTAATCTCTTAAAACTCGGTGTCATTTATATTTGTTTCATACAGGTCACACTCCAAAAGGATGAATTTTAATCATTTTTAAATGGTATATTGTTATTTTTAAAATGCTGCATCTGTTTCAAATTCATGCTTAAACTGACATGAACTGAAGCATAAGCAACAAGACAAACACTTGCAAAAGTTACGTATGAATAAATGTTGTATTATAACAATTACACTAGCTCAAATTTAGCACACTGCTTTAAAACTACACTGTGATTTATCTCAGCCCTAAGATCTGCCAAGAGACATACTGGACTTATCAATGAATTACGTCTAAACACCAGTGTCTCAGGCTCAAAGCACTTTCAGCACACCATCACCACCGCACGGCCACAGCAGCCCCACCTTCTCTGCTTCTTCTAGGATATTTTCAATAATTTCACTCTCAGGTATTTTACAGATCAGAATATCAATGGATTGCCAAACTTCTCAGAGTAGGTGTGTTTAATAAATTTCGATCTGTTGTGACACCTTTTGGAAGATTTCCTTGATGGCTCCCCACTCTTTGGCCATGTGCTAGCTGAGCGTGGCTCCCCATGAGACCAGCCGGAAGAGGAGAGCCCAGGCACGCTGGTGCCTGATGGGAGGGTGGCTGCGGCACCAGCCTCCCCGCAGTACTGACAGAAACACACATTGCTTTCTTCACGCTATTCCTGACACCAGAAGGAACCGCTTCCTTTAGTCCTTAATTAGAAATAGACAGAGGCGGCTCAGGGGACAGCCGAGGAGCAGAGCAATAACCTTACCTGAAAAACCCGGGACTGGATTTAATCTCCTACAAAGTCCAAAGAGTTATGTAGTCTCAAGCTAGGCTGAAAGCAATCATATAAAAAGCCTAAAGTTTTAAGCGTTGAAGAGTCTCCTTTTCTTTTTTTTAAAGCACACTATTTCTGACTCGATTTACCTCCCTCAGACATCACTACTTGGAACAACTCAAATAGAAAGGTCTAATCTCCATGATGAACTGGGTGGAGACAATGCACCAACATACTCTCCTGTCCTTCGGTTTTAGGGAACGCCTGAGTTTTGCATTCAGAGGAAGGCGTCCTTTTCCACAAACTAAAGCACTGCACCTTCACTGCGGAATTACACGCCTTCGCAGGCATATGGTGTGCATTAACGATGCTGCCTGACCTCTTCAGAACCCCCAGAATTGCCACATCACTACGGGGACATTCAGGAAGGATACCGTTATTTTGCTAGGAGATCGCCATCCCCGTAACAGCTGGCACCTTTGAGGCTGTAACAGACACGGGTAGGTAAATTGAGGGCGAGATCGCTGGTGCTCCCCTTGCCCTCGCATCAGGGTATTTTCCGGCAAAGGGAGAGGGAAGTGACTCAGGCTGCTCTGCCGGCAGGACAGAGGAAGGTGTTACCACACCTCTACACACACCTGTCGACAATTACTGAACTCGTTACAGTTTGCAGAAACTTGCAATCTCGTCTTTGCCTTTCCAGACCTCCCAGTATCATTTTCCAGTCCAAAGATTTAGTTCATTATTCTCCGAATTGTGAGGGCTTTGCAACACTCCACCCCACATACACACCCCTTCTTTCTACCTCCCCACGCACATAAATATTGTGATATAGATGTAGCAGGAGTAGCTTGTTTATTTGCAGATAATGTTTTTGACCCAAGAGGCTCATCTCCTTCACCTCAGCAGCTACGTGCGGCACTTTGCACGAAACTTTCAGAACCTGAAGTCTAGACATATTAATAACAAAAGCAGAGCTGACGCCTCATGCTAACATGCCGGAACATCTTAAATTGGCAAAAAACACAGTTCCCACGGGCTTCTGGCAGGCCTTTGCTAGGGAAGAGACCTAGATCCCATTTGCAAGGGCTGAGCTTCTTTCCCAGACTTTATTGACTTCCTCATTTGTGCCCAAACTGACCCGTCTTCTTCCATAATCAGATTAAGAGTCTCATACAAAACGCCGTCAGACCGCAACACCCACGCCCAGCATGGTGGAAATGATACCATCCCCAAGCTGCCAGGTGGAGCCCCTGAATATCCCCTGGGAGTGCACAGAGCTGAGCGTGTTCCAAACAAACAGGAAAAAAACCAAACCAAAACCACAACCCACACCGTAAGTGACCACAAGATACGTGGGTTTCAAGAATAAAAGTAGACCCGTGAAGAAGTTTTCTGTGAGGACACATATATCTTTGAAATTAAATTTTAGCACACGGTCATTTCTGAATTATGAACAAAGTTGGAACTGCTTCAAAACCGTGAAAAACAGGCAGTATGTCAAGAAAATAAATTTCAAAATTATTATTCTCAACATTTCCCCACAAATTGTGATCTGGCACACAAGTCAATATACTAAATTTCAGGCTGAAGTGAGGACAATTTCTTAAATATTTAATAGTCTAATTCTCCTCTGAATTACCACATTTATGCCAAAGCAGCTAAATAGAGTAACTCCAGGGAAAAACTTATACAACACAATAAAAAAACAGTCCAACCCTGATGCAGGACAGTGATTATGAAACTGAATTCAGAATGGAAATTGGATTCTGAATTTAAATGTGCCATCATTCCCGTATCTCTGCAGTATTTTAAAATACAAAAGGACTAACCAGCCTGAGACTTTGTAAAGGCAATAGCCCCAAACATTTTTCGAAAACAGTCTTAATTCTGACAATTTAATTACAACAATTCAGGTTATTTTGCTTGCTGAATTGCTCTGCTTAACATGGAAGTGCTATCATTTAATGCCTGTTTTCTGTTTTACTGTTCGTGTCCATGGTTTTCCCTGGCCAATTTCTTGGTACCAGTTCCATTTTCAGCTAAGTATAAGCAATGCCTGTTTGGGAACTAATTGCTAATGGGTTATGGGGAGCTCTTAGAAATGGCAACCTTACATTTTTGAGTGTTAAATGTTTTCCCTAATGACATCTGAACTATCAGTTCAATTATAACAAAGGGGCTGCCTTTGATGAACAAGTGGCATAATCAATAAAATACCTTCCTAGGTTGCAAACGACTTTTTTAGACTTTTTATCCAGCTTAAACAGCAGAAGTTAATTTGAGGATTTTTACAGTATTTTTTCCCATTTACAAACAGAAATGCCGTGGGGTAAAGCAATTACTCTGATTTACTGTTTTCACTCTGATTGAACATAAAGATGTAGCAGGGTCTCAAAAAAGCAGTAACTTAACAAACTGTGCTCCTATCCACAGACAGATAAAGTACCTACTTTGCTGTTTCAAAGAGTTTACCTCCAGGCAGCAGCACAGAGCAAACATCAATCAATGACATGTGTCTAAGATGAGATTGATGTTTACTCTCACAGCTTTTCATCCTACATCCAATAAATTATTTTTCCTTCACCAAAATGCCTGGTTAAATTTCATTTTTCACTTTGCAGTATCAGTTTTAAAACTTTAGCTTCCAGCAATTTTAAAGCTAGGATTCATTGACGCTTCAGCTTTTACAGCCTGTTTATGATTTGTATTAACCATGAAACACTACCGTCCAAACATGAATATGATCAGGGGGAGCTGAGCTGGGCTGGCCGCTCACGCAGTGGCAGGTGCCGGCTGGAAGGTGCGAGATTGCTTTAATTATCTGCCAGGAAATTCCGAGTCCGAAAACCGGGAGCTATATTTTCAGGGGCAGATATATCGCATCTACCAAACGAGTGCATATATACATATTGTATCTGCAAAATCAGCATCTGAGCGTTCAAGGCAGGTCTTCTGAGGGCTCACATTGAGCAACTGGAAGGAACTACGGAAAGACTAATTGTGGGTGCCGTTATTATCTTACAGGCGCTCACATCTGACATTCACAAAATGCAAGCGCTTTGCATGCAACCTGACTGAATTTTAAATATATATTGAAATATTGAGAAAACCTAGGGTTGCAATTGAGACTGGGATCTAGGTTGTTGAGTCAGAGCAGTAAACATCACAACAGAGGAACATTAAAAAAAAATCCAATTTAGTTCAACATCTGCTTGTACAAGAGCACCTCTTCCAGCTCTGCTACAGACAAAACATGCACATTTTCTTCCCTGAGTGAAGTTTTGCCCAATGAGAGAAATTGAGACATAATTTTTTTTTTTTTTTGATTTCAGGAAAAATAACTTCTTCACATTATAAAAATCTACCAGTCCATACCTACAGGATACATAGTTATCAAAAAATTCACCATTCAGTATTAATGGGTAATTCTATATTCAGTGCCTTACTATTTTCTTTTTCTGTTAAGTGCTCTCTTTTATAATCCTAAAATTGCTAGCAAAAATACCGAAGATGGATGAAGATCTAATAACGACACTGAGCTAAGCTAGAAACAGAATATAACTATTACTTTTAATTTTGCACTACTCTAAAGTGCAATTGTTTGAAAGTATATTCACAAGTTACAAATTCACCGCTATTAATAATGTTACACCTGGAATGGGTGGGTTTTTTTCTCCACAATCCAAAATTATATTTAAAACCTCCAGAAATGAAATTGAGATCTTAGCTGTCAAGAAACAGACACTGTAGGTGAGATAGGGGAAAGTATTCCTTTTGTATCCTCATCTATATTTTCCAAGTGGAGAGAAAAAAATTACCAAGACTGAAGAGCACAAACCAGTCAAAGCACAGTGAAGCCCTTTCATTTGATTTTGTTAACGTTACTTTTATGTTGTAATTCAAAAATACAACAGCTGAGGGGATCAATAAGGAATCTTGTTTTCTGCCTAACCTAACACTGCTGAATTCCCGGGATTCACACGACCTGACCTAACTTGGTGATGCCAATATCTGATCCAGTTTTTTCTTACATTGCTACCCTGCCAGAGACGTCAGATACAACGCCTCACTTGTCTGTTTTTCTCCACGAGGATTTCTGCTTTCCGTGGCATCCTTATGCATGGGAAACTGCTCCAGTTATCATCTGCCAAGCTTGTGGTTTTTTTTTTTCCTTGAAACTTCTTCTTTAGGTTCCTTACAGTCATAATTAGTAAAAATGATAGGGGTTTTTTGATCAGCCATCCAGCTCATCTTCGTAGAGGATGTGCGAATTATTCATATAGTGTTGGTGCACGTCCTGAAGAGTTTACAGACTGAATGTTGCAATAAACTGAATTTACTGCTATCGTTGCGTGATTTCTAGGCATGTTCTGAACATTTTAAATGTAATGAAAAAAATCTGGCCTTTTAAAAATCTATCTGACATTTTGCAGCAAGTGTTTAATACTTTATTCAAAATGTTTGTTGAGCTTCTTATTGATGTGTTTGCTGAAAACTGGATTTCAGTCAATGAAGATCTTCAGTGCTAGTTTCAGTAGTAAAATAAATGAAAACAAGTATCCTGAAAATTGTGAAAAATTATGTTTTGTTTCTATGATCTTTTCCTTGAAAAAAGGTCTTTTTCAGAAAAAAACACCTCCTTGCTCCCATTTTTCTCTAGCAACTTAAATAGCCTGTTCTTTCCATGGGGCTCTGACCAGTGATCCATCTACCCACAACTAATCGCAGCACTGAGAAGTACACCGAAGTATACTTCACATAGCACACAAAAATTGAAAGCTCTGTAACTGGTAGAAAAATGTTATCACGCAATTCACCCTGGTGCAACTTGACTTAAAGTAGCTAAAGCAAAGATTGTAACGAATCATTAAGGCCAGATCTAAGAGCACTTTGCCCCTACAGAGGTAACAGGAGGGTCTATTAGAAAACATTCCTGGCACAGTAGCAAAAGGAGCAAAACTTTACAGACTTCCATGGATGACAAAGGCGAGTAGTTTTAATTTAAGTTGTTAAATGCTGTTGGTGCATGAAACATGAAACATGAATGAAAGACACACAGAGATTCAGCACCTAAATGTAAATGTTGTGAAAACTCTTGCCAATATTTATATTCTGTGCACTTGATTTTAGATCAACATTCAAAACTATCTGATGTCCAAAAGGCACCAAAATACGGCACCGAACTACAGGACACAGGACTGCAGCTTTATGTAGTATTGTACTTTCACGGAAAGCCAAAGTACAGTATTTCATTATGAATGTGTCAGCTGTTAGTAACCATCAAATCTATGACTCATGAAAACGTCTATACATGTTTTATTAACAAAGCAACATTTCCAATTTGCTCTTACTATAATGGATAATGACTGAAGGTTCATCAAGGTTAATCAAGAAAATGATGTAAATTTTATATTGTATTATGTTTCACTTGGCTTAAAATGGATCTTGGGTGACAATCTTTTTTATGTGTTTAATCATGATTTACAGCATTACGGAAACCACACAACAGCCCCGGTGTGAAAAAAAGAATGAACAAGTCAGTGCATAAGTCATCAGATTTTAATGCATTTGCAGAAAATCACTTCTTGGGATCTTCAGTGGACAGTCACCGAGTTTGGTTTCTGTAGAAACAGAATCAATATGTTTTGAGATGCCTTGCTTTAATTTATCTTTCATATTTTATAGCTAGACAGAGACCTTATTATAGTATTTTATCTATTACAGATGAGCCATCACTACATACAGGTGAGGCTGAACTGAGTTTTAAACAGATGTATGTTTCCATGTCTACATGACAAAAATAAATTTGGCTGATGTTAGTAACTGCACGTGAAGATAAAGCAACAACCAGGCTAGTTAAACCCTATGCCAGCTGTACAGACACAAAAAGAATCAGTCACTGTAAATGCCCAAATAATAAATCCACTAAAACCTGTGCTTTTGCTTATATAAACACCTGAAATGGAGCTCACTATATGAAGAAATTGTGATTGTTTTTAGCAAAAGTTTGTTTGTATCAGAGTCTATAAGCATAAAATCTTACTATGGGGAATTAAGAGGTTCCATCTTCATTCTGCTCAATTGAGGTAGAACAATGAGAAAATGGAACAAGATATATATATGTAGAAAAACCTAAACCTAAATCATAATCAAAATCTATCTACCTACTGCCTACATAGACAGCTTGCTTTCATAGAACAAAAACGACTTTCATAGAACAAAAAGTAACAAGTCTGGGTTCAAGTACCTTAGAAAGTTGTGGGTAATATATAACTTTAAGCTACAAACAGTGAAAAAATGCTTATATAGAGGATGTTTAACTCTCCTTTCACAAGAAACTAGTACTAGCCAAACAGGCTGCATTGCACCATGCAGCTAGCTAGCTTCTCTAAAATACATTGTACACACACATTTAAACACCAGCAAAATGCAAATTTCTTCCCAGTTCTTTCTTCTGAAAATGGAGAATGTAAGCTGGACCCGAGGTTTATGCTTGACCAAATAACAGTATCACCGCACATCTTTGGAACCTGCACAAGAAAAGTGCACAAGACACAAGCCTTATGACTTTTAGTTTCTTATTCATTATATCCTGCTTGCCCTGTGCGGCTCTGTCGTATTTTGACATGTAGCCCCAAGGGATAGGCAATCAAAATTAGGAAGAAAAGATAGCCAAAACCAGCATACCTGTGCATAAAAGAATAATTTATGCTCATACACGAATAAAAATGCATACATGTTAAAATGATGAAAAAGATAAAATTTTGATGCCCTGTGACTGGTGTAATTCATGTAAGCTGCTTACACATGCTAGTCCCAAGTCATTCTGCCTATGAAGACGACTATATGGTAACTCATGCTGCCCACCTTCAGGGCTGCATGGAGAAGCACCCATGTGCTCCCTTCCTTAAGTGACATGCAATGGGAAGTGAGGTATTTTATCTCTTATTACAGAAAAAAAAAACCCAACTACATTTGAAACAATTTTATCTTTTTTTTTTTTTTTCTGGTTTGTGCCTCTCTTGACACTCTGCTTCTGCTTATGAGTGGTGGTGACACGGCAATGCCACAAATCCAAAAGAAAATGTAACATGTCAGGAATACAAAACCCTAAACATAATAAAGTGCAAAATAAGCTCCTGTGTTTTAACTCGCAGAAAGAGCACGACTGTTCCGAGTGCCTCACTTTCAAGTAGGTTAAAATAAATGACATAAAAATGACAAAAGATTACTCAGAAGCTTTAATGGCTGCGACAGATGCAGAAGCCATTCCAGAGATGCCCGCGCAGGGACGGTGCCAGAGGCAGATGCTGCCTGTTGGAGGGGATCAGCCTGGTTCCAGTCCAAAGTGGGGAAGCGAGTGACCTGATAAGGTCGGATACATCGTCCCCTCACGCTCTAACAGCCGCCTCGCCCTGACTACTTTTTCTCAGCAAATTTTTAGCTTTAGCAGCAACAACAAAAGCTTATGAGAGAAACGTTCTCTTTTTACTGTATGCTTTATTTGAAGTCTGAGTTCATAAACGCATATTCATATCACAGCAAATTATAAGGACATAGTGTAAGGTATAAAATTATTCAGTTTTTCATTTTGAAAGTGGGAAGAGGTATCTAAATTCTATATATTGTTGTAAAAGCATGAAGAGGGATCTAAATTGTATGTATTGTTCTAAAAGCATGGGTGTGGGAGATGCCTTCAACACTTCTATTTGGATCTGCTGTAGCAAAGATCCCCTTTTATTATGCTAGGAAGCTTAGAAATCTCATTTTTTCATGCAAATTTTTTAAATGTTTCAAAACATTGGACTTCAATTTGACCTTCTCTCATTCCAGTGTTCAAGAACATCAAATTCATGTGTCCTCCCAGAAAGCACACTGAAGCTGGTTTCATGGGAACTGCTTAGGAGGACTAAAATCCTTCTCTGACAGGTTGTGCAGAAAAAAATGCCAGAATTTCATTTTCTGCTGTTTCACTAGGGTAACAGAATATAACCAAAAGGAGTTAAAACACACATTTAAAAAAAAAAGGGGGGGTGGGGGGGAACACAAGACTGAAAGAAATTCCCCTGTTTTTCCAGTTCAGAAAAGCCAACAAAACGCTGATATTTAAGACAATAGATCTTTTGCAATGGAAGAAAAAAATCCATACAGGAGGAACCCATCCTGCATCTTTGCATTGGCAGATTATCAGCCTGTGATCCCACAGTCCACTGGGGATGCTACAGGATTGGAATGGAGAGGATTTGGAAGACAAGGCAAGCTCTGCCCCGACCACTATCCATGCAGTTCACTGAAACTCATGTTCCCATTGCTAAAAATCCAGCTCTTACAAGAATGCTAATCACGCAGTTTGGATTGAGCTGCTCACATGCTCTCAGGCTCTCTAGTCTTAAAAGTGATGACAATCAAAGCCCCCGCAGTAGATACCCAAATTCTTGTTAAGAAGTCACATCTGAACCTCGTGGAAAGTGTTTTAATGTTTTAAAGACACAGGATGACTCTGGCAGATCTAACAGCACATTTTTTTTCCCACCGAAAGCCAGCACATCTCTGCACATGGGAGAGGTGGTGCTCCTGGAGTGGGCTGTAACACCAGTGAACGGTGGAGTTACTCCATCAGTGTTACTTGGTGGCGGAAACCTGAACCAGCACTGAACAGAAAGGTGACAGAGCTGCTGGCTGTCCCCTCCCAACCCTGCCGGATCGGCCCACTGTGGGGATAAAATGACATGGCTGAGGGTGGGAGAGAGCACGAAACTAGACCACTGTGGGTGAACTTGATTTTCATTTGAAACCAACCAAAGCACAGTATAATTCACACTTGGTAAGTGGAAGATCCCAGTGCAAAAAATAAACAGAAGCTGTTATTAGCAAGAGAATATTTTGTTGCTATCATGCTGTGTTAAGCCGAAAACTGCTACTACATTTAGCCTTCCTTAAAACTCTCCTAAGCAGGAATCCCGATATAGCTTCTCAGTAACATAGGAAATGGCAGAGAATTATTTCTTTCTAGGTAACAGAAAGCAAAACACTTATGTAAAGATACTCCATTTGGGTTTTTAAATACAAATAAAAGAAAACAAGCTCAGTGAATTTGTTCAATTTTAAATTTGGGACTCTTTCTTGGAAAACTGTGAAATAATTCTAATACCCATGTTCTATTTTGCTGTTAATCAAAATAGTATCTTAGTAACTCAATGACACAGGTTTGTCAAAGATTTCTGACTTTTTTATGTAATCCTAAATAATATTTTGCTGTTCCTGATGTGGGAATACCTAGCCTACCTAATTTGATACTAATGACATACCATGAGAAAGAAAAAGAAAACTTTATTAGAATCTCAGAAAAGAAACCATGAAACAGATAATGCACTAAATTAAAAGCAATTGACTAGTTGGGCAGACATAAGTATTAAGCTGAAGATAAAATTATTTAAACTTATCCATTTCAAATTAATCCGTTCTCTAACAATTTAAAAGCCTAGGTTTACCATCTTATGACATATCTCATTCTATATACACAAAACAGAAAAACCGTACTGCTCTGTGTACCTCCCCAGGGCCAAACTAAACAAAACAGAAATTCCAGAACTTCATCTCCCGTAATGAATCTACTTTGCCCAAATGCTTGTGAAAACGCGTAACCCTCAAACGTTACCTGATTCTTGGAAAGCACTTCGCAGAGTTAACAGCCTTCCACTTCCAATGTGGGAACCATCATATGGCGCAGCCTATTTGATGTCCGTTGTCACAAAAGTTTGCAAAGAGGAGCACGCTCCCTGTGATGCAGTTTCAAAGCCACACAGAACTTACAGCTAAAATACAACAGCCATGTAAAAACTAGATCGGGCTTTGGGAGGAGGTATAAGGCAGTAGGTTCCCTGAACCTCATACGACCCAGAAAGTATCCTGCAGCAGAAGAACCCGCTGAATGATTCATGGTCCCATTTGGGTCCCAGTTTAGCAACCCGAGCACATAAAACATCTCCTATCCTCCAGGTCTTCCTTTCACTCTGTTCCTGCTGCCCATGTATTTTTGATAACAGACTTCATCCCAAACTGACCTGCAGCTGGGCACTGAGAAAATGCAACACTGGCCCGGGGACCTCTGCTGTAGGAAAGGGGTGGTGTAGCCCAGAAGAGAAGAGACAGATGGATAAAGGAGTGAGGTATGAAAAAGGACAAACTGGGTTTGTCTGGCTTAGAAAAGAGAAGTCTGGGAGACATACGATAATGATCTTCCTACCTATAAAAACTTGTTGCAGAGCAGACAACGATGAATTGTGTTCTCTGTCTGCTAGGTCACGCGACTTAATTTGCAGCAGAGGAGATTTAGATTATGATTTTAGAAATGCTATCTAACTTAAAAAGGAAGGGTTGGAAAAGGCTGGTTATCTACTCCACAGCCTTCTTCATGACTTCTTTATTTCAGAACAGGTTGGTCAGTCCTCCCCCTGACCCTGTCCCCACCATCAGTTATTGTTAAGTTTGTTCCTTCTCAGCCAGCTTTAATACACCAAATAAACAAGAATAGGAAATCTTCATCCATTGAACAACACAACTCCCTTCCCTCCTTCCAGATGAGCAACAGTGCCTCCATACATTATTGTATGGGATGCCTCTCCTCCATAGGTAACTGCCTGTTAGCACTTTCCAAAGTAAGACTAGTTCTCCCCAACAGTGAAGACGCTTTTCCAGGAGGAACATACATCAAACGCAGATTACGTTTGGGCTAGGGACCTGTGGAAGTCCCTATGCAGCTGCTCCATAACCTTGAGCGACTCGTATGTGCTATAAGGGTTAGATTCTTATCTGTCAGGCTGGCCTAAGCGTGCTTCTTCTGCCTTAGAGCCGAGGGATGGAATAAGGGCTCTATGCAGCCCAGCATTTGCAATAAGTTTTTTAGTTGTGATTTTTTTAACATATGGGCTGAAGGACAGGGACATTTTCCTTTCTTCAGTCACTGAATTCAGAAACTGATCTGTACGATGTGAGAGCAGGAACATCTCTTCCACCATCTCCAAAGGAACCATGCTTAGCTGCTACAGAGGCATGCAGGGCACGCAAGGGAGACAGGCAAAAATCAAATACAGCTTTTCTAAAATATCTTGCATTGTTGATCAAGAACACAAAACAATCTCTGACAGTAAAAATTCCAGAAGGAGTGCTACTCATGGCAGCTTATATTTGCTATTAGAAATTTACTTTTGATCCCTCAGACTCTGTGGTGCACAAAAGATCTGAATCCTCTTTTACAACAACAGGCAAGGCACGGGGCGAACAAGATGATTTTGTGACCAAATGTCACAACTGCTCCCTCAGTCACCAAACTCAAACTCCTAACATCTTCAGATCATGTGAATGGCATAACTCTACTCAAGTCAAGGGTGCTATTTTCATTTAACCTGCATAAGAATGGAATAAGATCTTAATTATGCCCAACTGCATATATATAAAGCCAAACGCTAAGCACCAGCCATTCAGAGACAACTCGGGAAGATTCTCATCAGTGTGGACTTTGGGGACACCCAGGACATGTGGTTGAAATCCACGGCTGGCAAGAAGCTAGCCACTTCAAAAGCTGAGTCCTGGAGCTTAAGTTCACCATAGACTGTACACTAAAAGGACTACTTTTTCACTTTCTCTCATGATTTGCAACTATGAGGCGAATACAGTCTAACAAATTCACTTTTGGAACAAGAAGTCATGATATTTGAATTCTCCTACCATGTGTTGCAATTTATGACACATCAGAAGACATTGTACAAAAAATTAATTAAACAATGCTGATTTCCTTTTGATAGGCAAGCTGAGAAAAATTACAACTCCCCCTGCCTGCCCCCGTCTCCCCCCGAAAACTTTTTTAACTCTTACAGGGGAAAACAAGTTGTCTGTGTGGTGCAGATATACTAGACTCTATTTTGGGATCTGATGAGACATTTTCTATAATGTGAAAATTATGACATGTTTTGTCACAAATTAAGATAAACCCTTTTTTTTTTTTGTACTGGTTTGGATATTTTTGCTTACCTGATCATGGCATTCTATTAGGTGCCATCATAAAAAGAAAATACTGTTCGCAATATTTATTTGTAGAGACAAACATCAATGCTAAGCACTTAGCAGTACATTATGTTTTTTTAAGGATGCACTTGGGGGAATCGAAGTATTTTATTGCACAATAGGTATTATTCTGTTTGTACTTGCATTCCTCCAAACTTAAACCATGTTTTATTTCTGAGCATACATAACCAAGAATACTGACTGGGGTGAAATTGTTAAGTATTCAAACAATTCCTGCACATCACTTACAAAAAGAATGCCTTTGGGTAAATATCTTTGCCTCCTCTTTTTCTTTGCCTTTCCTTTGTTGGTGCCCTTATATGACACGTTCTTGGAAAAATGAACCACATTTGCTCCTTTTACTGTTTAACAAAAACAAAGCATGAAAAATGTTATAAGATACAAATAAAATCTAGTATTTGTATTGCACTAATTTGTCAGGGGTTGAATAAATGTTAATTATACAGCTTTTTAAAAATCCAACTTGTTAATGTCATTTTTAATTTAGAATGTTACACTGTAAATGTTTTCCATTGTGTTAATTTACACCTGTTATTAAAGCCTCCATTATTAGGTTTACACTGGAACAGCTACTTTGTGCCACTGAAATTTGCTTAAAACAGCAGAAACAATTACTAATTAGAAGGGCATGTTTACTTTAATTATATTTATTTCCTAGTCTAGTTTTATATGTAGCACACTATGAAAGTGTATGATTCAATTAGCCAAACCCATTTATCTTAGGCAATTCCTCAAATGAGCATTGCTTAGAAAGACGGCAAATTCTTTCAGCACTACTTTGCCTCATAAATTTCATAGGTGACACTAATAAATACATATGGTGACTGGGTATCACTTTCTACGTGACCTCACTGCTTTCTCCCATTTTTGCTAATGCTTATTCAGTAATTGCAGATTACCCGAATGACATTTTATTTAAACAACGAGCCCAACTGTTTTAATCAAAGATTTAAACCGGTGACATGGAGAACCATCTTCAGCATTCATAAACTCAGAATCAATACAAGATAAGCATTCAGCTCATTCAGTTATCCGCACGATGTGAAACTACTACCGATACTCATCCCCTGATATCTACACCTAGTCTTATATATTGCACAGTGCTTTGTAAATTTGCAAACCAAGTGCAGTTTAAACTTCTGGGGAACAAAAAGTTAATGTCTTTATCCTTTACAAATATGATGCTTTGAGTTGTTTTCCCAGTGAAAGTTGTATTATCTATCTACTCTCACAGATTAAAACGAAGGAGAGCCATAAAAATTCTTTACAAATGACTTCCCTGAAGCTCATTCCTAGGATTATGTTTTAAATCTGAAGTGAGGGTTAAAAAAAAACCACACAAGAGTCATGTTTCTAATTGATAGTTGCTGCTTCTAATCTATGTAAATGGTATTGGCAGGTAGTATGACACACTGTTGCTTTCGAGTAACATTATTTCAGTACTTACAAAAAAATTCAGTACTCTAAAAAATAAAATGGAAGATAAAATTGTGCAAGCCAGGGGGAAACCCCAATGAGTTCTACATCGCAAGGCTCTCTGCCTCACCCAGCCATCAAGGTTAATGCATTTATATGATCTCGCTGTCGCTGCCTGAGCATAGCAGTTGTATGACATGCAAAGAGTGCAGCTGATGCTGTCGAAGTGGCTATGACAGGGCTACAGCTTCCCCAACAGGGGCAACCGCTGCCTGTGGAACGATGTGCAACAGCTCTGTGCATCAGCAATGTTACCTATAATGATCAAATACATGAATTTAGATCATCACACTTTGGACTGCTTGGGCCCCATTTTATACCTTCCACCACAAAGGGAATTCATTCCTAGTTAAATTTCTCTGTAACATACAGAGCGTAACAAAAATGACGAAAATCTAAACTTTGAGTAAGAATTCAGCTGGTATCTGGTGCGGCCAAAGACCGCAGACCTACCTTCTCCTAATCCACTGCAACGCAGAAAACAGTGTATAAATAGAAAGCCTGATGTAATTCAGAAAAAGCTGCTATTAAAAAGTCAGCATTTTAAAACAGCTAACAGAGACATCTCTCAGCTGAGGCAATTATTTTGTAGGTTAAGAGGAGAGAAATACTGCTGCAATTGAAGATTTGTCTTCACAGGCGTTCTCAGGAAAGTCAAGGCAAATCAACTGAGGGAATGAAGTCAGTTCCCAGTCAGATGAACATATATTATGGCAGCTTACCCTTCCTCCAAGAGGAAAAGGGATCAACTCTACTGATGGAAGATCACTCGAGACCAGACCAAGCATGTTTATGCAGGGGTTTCACACGCTTTAAGATTTGCAGACTGACTTCACACATTTAGTGTCTCCCCTGCTCTGGCGTTGCCTTTATCCATGCCACGTGGTCACTGATAACGAAGGCTGACTTAATGGACAGCATCTCTGACCTTTCGCTAATAGCACCTTCTCTTTTATTTACACGTGGGGCGCGATGAAGGGGAGGTTACACGAAGTGCACTGGCAATTTCCAATAGCTAACTATCTTTAATAATGAAGTGTAAGATAACAAATCAACTCTGAGTCATAACTAATTAAAAGAAATGGGAATTGAAAATGAATGTAATTAGTCAAAATTTCTGAACAGTGCCTTTATTATAAAGTCAATAATTAAAATGGAGAAATCAGTGTTTTGTAACATAATCAAGCCCATACACAAGCAACTTCTGGCCTTTCTTCAAGTGTCTTGATTTTGAATATCTCTGCTTTTGGAAAACTTGGATTACTATAAATGTTGGTGTTTTTTTTTTTTCCAGAGAAGAAACTGATGAGAGGGACTTAGTTATCTTTGCCGGAACATTGTCAGGAGAAGCTGACCACGGTATGTTGTCACTGCCTCTGTAATCAGGCTACTCTCTTTGCAACAGCAGGAAGAGGCAAGATCAATTAAAACTGAAATAATGCTGGTTGCATTATTTTGTTGAAGTCAGAAATACATGTACTTGTATGGTACATACAGTTGTAACGAACCTGAGTTCCTAAGTGCTAGAATATATACATGCAAAGCAGGTATGTGCCTTTTAAAAAGGGGCCTGTAAGTGTTAAATAAAGCAGACGTCAGAAGAATCTTAGTTTATATGAGAAATATATTGATTCACTGTAATATTTTCCCTCTGACATATACCTTCTTGTAACCGTGGGCTGGCTCTTTCTAGGCTTGTTCAATACGGATCCCCCAAAAGGGGTTTTCTTATGTGCAACAACTGACTAGGAGCAACGATACCACTTTTCTGACCAAATATTCACCCTGGTCTCATTCTTTTTGCTCCACCACAACGTATTTCGCCACAAAAAAACCATGGGAAAGCCTGGTATTTTCCTCAATGTTTGCAATGCTGGCCCCGATCCGAGCTTTTTGATTTCTTTCAGCCAACATCCACCAGGTAATTTTACTCAGGCTCACTTAGTGGGAAGCAGCGCATCAGCCCCAGCTCTGCCCAGCCAGCCAGGCACCCTGCCCTTGCTGGTGCAGCTGGGAACCGGCTGGGTACGGAGCACTGCATTTACACTCTTCTTCTCCTCCTCCTGCTCTTGCCCCTAAAAAAAAAGAGATTGAGATGTGACTGCCTTTTCCAAAAGAAGAAGGGGATGATCCAAAGGTGTTGCATCCAGTGGAACACGAACAGCCAGATAATACATGGCACAGTCGTATGTTCTTTATTACTCCTAATAGAAAAGCAATAAATAATGTTTTAACCCAGACACAGAGCGCGAAGGGGGAATGCACTCGTCCTCGATTCCGGGCTGCGGGATAAGCGACGACTCCGTTAAGCCGTGCCTGTGATCTGACACTATCTGAAAGGCAAGGCTGCTGCCCGGGGAGCCTGCCTGGTCCTCGCTCCTGCTGCTGGTGTGCAAAAGGCTGCAATTAGCACCGACCTCACCATGGGAACATTTCTCCCTGGGCGGGAAAGGAAATATCACAGACTTAGAGCTCTTCTCTCTCCGAGACTGGGGTGAAACTGTGCCAGTGCCAGGTTCACCTCCCATAGACCCACCTGGGCAAAGGGTGAGCATCAAGGAGCAGCAAAAACTAAAACAAAGACGCTGATTTCTTGCATATTTGCAGTGCATGGGGTCTACACCAACTTGGTGCTATTAGTAGCAGTCCACAATGGGTTTGCTAGCTACGCTGAGGCAATGCTGCTACACACACACACACACACACGCACACAGACACACACACAGACACACAGACACAAACTCACACGGCTGCAGCTGCACCTTATGCACAACGGGGAAAAAAAATTACAGAAAACTGGCAGTTACAACAGACTGAAAGATATACTCAGCATCCACAGGGATCCTGAAAGCCAAAAGAAATGGCAAGAAAAAAAAAAAGGGGGGGGGGGATATCTGAAAAGTGACTGTGTTCAAATATTCCCTACACAAACAATTTTTTTACTAAAACTATTACATTATCTTCCGAAGAGCAAATGCTTCAAAAACCTAGACCTGAGTGCTACTGTAGTGATAAAGAAGCTACTGAAATACAACATTCAGGCTACCCCAGTCCAGTGGAGCTAAGATTACCTTTATTCCTGATTCACTAGGGAAAAAAAAAACAAAAAACAAAAACAAAACCCAACAGATTCTTGCCCACAGTTGGAGGCCACTTTAAAATAGATATAAGTGCCCATCTTAAATCCATTAACAAACCTCTTTTTTACCATAGGATTCTGGCTAGCATGGACAACTGGGCAAGCACCGTGGACTCAAATGATTAATAATGCATGAATTCCTCCAAATCAAAGGTAAAGCAAGCAAAAAAGACAAGCAGAAGGAGAAAGCATCTTAAAAAAAGTGCCAGAGAGCTAGTTTTGGATCTAAAGGCAACACCAAGCCTGCCAACTTCTCAAAGAGGCTGCCAAGAAGCCAGATGCCATAACTGGAAGGATATTATCCAGAGTTTTACATCTGAGTCTCATGAGTGCCTTTGAAAAAGGACAAAAAAATGGATGCTGGCAAGAGCTCAACTGTTTAATTTCTATCCCCACCCTAAATATTTATTTAAAAGTTAAATTGAAACCATTGCAAAAATTAAAGACAGGATGTGTAAATACAATGTTAAGTATTTACAATGACCCACAAGGGCGAGCTACCCCTACCAAAGTACTGGAAAACTCTCTGGGAACATGGATTAAAGACCCAAGGTCACCCCAAACTCCCTGTTTGAGCTGGGCTTCAGAGAGCATGCGGAGTCCCCAGGGAAGGACTTGTGATGACAGAGTTTATAGAAGTGGTCCCTGCCCCTGCAGCCAGGGTGGGCACAGGAGGACTCTGTGCAGCTCCTCTCCCACCAAGTACAGCAGGGACATGGCTCATCCCCATCACACGATGGATCACACCTGCCACATTGTGGGCCCTACCTGTGCCCCAGTGCAAGAAAGCTCAGCCCATTACAGCAGCTGGCACATGGCTGTCACACAAGAATGATGCCTTTGTTTTGGGTACGCTGGAGGCATGTCTGATCATATCATGGAGGAGATGCTGACCACCCTTGCGACAGAAGCCAGCTGTAGACCATCAGAACAGTTTAGATGGTCTACAGCTTTCTCCATTCTCATACCTGAAGAAGTCAATGCAATGAGGTAGCTAAACAGCCTGCAAGAAACAAGCTGCAAAAAAAAGGAGCTGAAGAGTCTCTAATCAGCAGACGGACCAAAGGTTGACTACCTCCGCTCTGCAGCAACATCCCGCAAAGGGTAAGGTAGCACTGACAGATTGGATCCAGCCCCTCTAATAAGAAAGAAAGTGACCATAATATTTGGATTTTTAGGGTGAGTGAAAAAACACCTGCAGGGATCTCTACTGAACCTGCAAGCCCAACCTCTGATTTTACTTCATGTAGCCCCCATTTCGTGAACACATAAGCACGCACATTTAAAATACTTGAATAACTTCATTTAAATCACTGGAACTCCTCCTGTGCATCAAGTTAAACACTTGCACAGGGTCCTCTTAGGTCACAGTCTTGCACTGTTTATGCAGAAAAAAATTTGTAACCGGATTGATTTGTATATCCTGCCATTGCTTGGCACTGAGCATTTGTATCCCTTGACGTTAACTGGCATCTGTCAAGCACTCTCCTATAAAAAAGTTATTCAGTTTCACACATTTGTAATATGCAACTGCATATATTACTTGGGTAAAGGAAAGGCAGCTATTTTGATTTCCGCCATAAAATACAGCATAAGTGTAAACTATGAACTGCAGAACACAAAAAAAAGTGATGACTTTTTCAAATACTGGCCAAGTAAGCAGTATTTTACAAGACAAGAAACAAATGTTCAGGTCAAAACTGCAAATGGAAGTGACCAAGCCTGCACTGGACTTGAAGGAGCAGAAGATCCCCCCCCCCCCGAGACTGTGACAGGTCAATGTCTCATCTTATTAAACACACCTGCTCTGTCTCTCCTTCTGCACTTTCTACAGGCTCACTAGGATTCGCTAGGGCTTTGGGGGTTTATTTTTTAAGAAAACACCAGGTAGCATGCAAAAAAAAAAAAAGAAATACTGAATTAACCTAAATCCCCCTTTTAGCTAGTTCAAGTCATGTTTATAATGTGCATGCACCACTTTGCATTTACCATGAGGCTCCTCAATTAGCTCATAGGCAAGTTAACCTTCTATCTCCCAGCAAATATAATTCATGCTCATTTTATACAACACAGCATTCTGCTGGCTATTATCCATCATTTACAAGTGTTATTTGTCTATAAAAATGACACTAAAAAGTTGAAAAATGATTGTGCTCTGCCTGCTTCTGGATGTGTTTTAACAAATGGTACCAATGCAAAAGGCTCTAAGTCATGTAAGAAGCAATTAGTCAAAGAAGCCATAAATATTTTTTAAAAAGGATATAAATGATTGCTTGCCAGATAGTAAAAGCTCTAAAGGTTGCTACATAATAAAAGACTGAACCTACACATACATAGCTGAGTAACTTTACCCCTGTGTGCAATCCCATTAGGATGAAGAAGGTTACTCAAGGAAGTAACGTTAGCCAGGTGAGTGTGTGTTTGTCCTAAAATAGTTAAAATAGTATTCTTCATTATTTATCGTTAATGAAGTTAATCAAATTCAGCGCTACTTACTCATGCATGCATTAAATAGAAACCTGAACATGACATGCATATTTATGGAACAGAGATTGAGAGATCATTATCTGTAGGGAAGAAAATCCAGCAAAGAAAAAGATGCGTAAAATGTGTCTGTTATCTTATTAGAACATAAACTGTTTTGCTTAAAACATAAATATTTATTTTAATTAATTCAATTAACCTAAATAATAGCTTCCACACATGACAACTATAGCTAATGTATGAATTTCGTGATTTCTGATGAAGAAGTAAGCCACAGCCATAGCTACCATCAACCAACTGGTCTAATTCCATGGAAGTCACTGGAGCTCTACCAACTTATACCAGCGTGCGTCTGGCTTGTAGCTCCCCACTAACTGCATCTCTTACATTGAACGGAAATATAATATACTGCACACCACCACAAACCCAAAAGAACAAAAAAATAAATTGTTCCATTTACTTTTCAGTTAACAAATAAGGTGAGCATTCCCCACTTTCATCTTAAAATTCTGAAATTGCAACTAAGTTGAGGTTTTTTTATTTTTAAATTTGCATACCTGTATAGAGGTTTAGAGGCCAGACAGATGGGTTCGGCAATCCCAGAGAGAGAAAGAAGGATGAAAAAACTTTAAAAGTGCAACTATTAAATATTCATGCCACTGGCATTCTGTACCCTCAGTGAAGTTCTTGCTCTATATATGGAATAAAACCTATAGTTAAGCACATGACTCCACTAGCTATCAGTTCTGAAAGAGTTCGTTATAATGTGAGGGGGAAAAGACTCTAGGTTGCTAAATATACAGCAAAATATATTGAGAAAATAGGGAAAGAAGACATATTTCTGCATGTTCCTTGGCCTTTAAAAAATGACAGATCAATTTTGTTTTAAAAACTACCTTATTGTTCAAACACCTGAAGAAAAAACAGTGCATTACCTTCAATCATATTTTCAAGTTCTAAGGTGATTTTATTAACTCCTTTTTATTGCCCAGTTTAAATATTCTCATTGGCACACAGCACACTTGCAGTCACTAGATATCCATTAGACTTTAATGGGTTGGAAATGGTCTACAGTATTATGGGGCTGGCAGACCTACCGCAGTCCCATTTGCAACGACGCAAGGTAAGTGGGGAATAAAAACACAACCGTTAAAGCCACTGCAAGAATAAAAAAACACCTCGCTTCCTCCAGTTCCTCCAGCGCGTATCCCTACGGATGGTTTTGCATAGGCAAGGGCCAGTCTCCACAAGGACGGATGACCAAACTGAGGTCTACAAGAGTGCCTCGGTAGTGGCTAGGAGAGGAGCAGGTCTGTAGAGCAACACAGCTGCTGCCCAGTCGGTATGCTGGGGCTCGCCTCCACTCCATGAGCTGTATGCCCACCATGACTGCTTCCTATATGGAGCATTTACCCAACACATAGTGTAAATGTCCTCTCTGCAGTAAGCGTGAGCCTCTGCGCACACCCAGCACGGAGGTAACCTGCTTTCCCTGTGTTCTGAGTCCCAGCACGCCATGCAGGAAAAAAAGGGAAAGCAATGCACTCTCTCCACAAGAAGGGTTTGTCTTATCTCTCCACATTCTCCCCAAAATCACAGACATAGAGCATTTATGTGCCTGATACGAGAAACAATTATACATTTGTGCCAAATATGTTGCAAACCTTGTTCAGGAAGGTGCTTTTTTCCCATAAAAACTGTCCCTGCAATGCCACCACGGCCAGATTCTCACGGATCCAATTTCTGGCCGTTTCAGGAGAACAAGAAGTTCATGAGCGTGAGGAGCATGAAAGGAAGACTGAGATAGTCTGATATGCCTATTCAAGGAAAAAGTGAGGGCTGGGCAGCCATGTTTCTGTGAATGAGAAAGCCCTTCCCACTGACACACTGGAGCTGTGTAAATGCCAGCCTGAAAAGAAAAAAACCTAGCCATCCAAGTTCCACGTGATAGTTTTGAATTTAATTCATTTCCATGTGAGAGGTTTAAAACATCCCATGTTTTATGATACTTACAAAATATTAATAAAAGCCTACGGAAATCTGGACATCTTTCTGCTACCACATAAATAATTTCCCTGCCTCCGCTCCCGGGGAAGCGCAAAGGCCACGTGAAGATTCCTCCCCTCCTTCCCTCTTCTCCCTCCCCAGCTTTTCAGGGCACTTCAGTGTGCAGGAATAAACATGTTCTTCAGCCGACTCCTTTATTGAGTCAAAATAACTGATTCTACATATTCAGTCGCAGAATCCTCCTTTTATCCTCTAATTATGAAGCGGTGCCTGTCGAAATTAAAGCGGCGTGCTTGTAAATATTTTCAGGCACAAAGGAAGAAGCAAAGCCAGCTGAGCAATTTGGTAAGAAGGGAGGGAAAAGTATCCCAGACCTTCTGTATTCTTCAGTTACAAGTGATGATACCGTTTTTATTTGGGTGGTTTTACACAATAAATTTTAAGAGTAGTTGCTTAAGTACATCTAAAGGTTAAACCTTCAAGCAGCTAATCTGTATGTAAGAACAAGTAACTGTCAAATACTTAACCTTTTACAGATTAAAACTGTCTGCCTAACAGATGTGAAATCATCATTGTTGTAATTGTTATAAGTAGATATCTGAGCGTTTTCTGGAGATAGATCTTTTTTTTTTTGCGCAGTAATTTTATGCCCCAGGTCACTTGCGTGTTCATGGCTGTGATAAAACCACTGCCTTCCATGAAAAGTTGTATGCCAGGACTTTATAACTGCTGTACTGGTTTCCAGAACCAAAGTTATTGGTTTTAACAGGTAGTTTTAAATTATTATAAAATTAATTGTAGAGTGACTGGAAATGTTTTATTGTTCAGTTGCTGTAAGTTGTTGTATAAGTGAATTTTCACAATAGTATGGCCAGTGTATAGGAGGAGAAAATGCTTCAATTTCTGATAAGCTGTAAATGTTACTATAAAACATTCCTCTTTGACAACATGTGATAGAAATACACTCAGTTATTAGAATATGTCTAAAATGCCATTACATTATGTTTATCAGTTATAAGTGTTAAGGGTACAAGAGAAAAATGTTTCTGCTATGGTAAGTGAATGGAATCGGTATTTTTTCCCATATGCTACTTATATATAGCGGGGCAAAGTAGCTTGAAACCCTTTAGTTACCACTAAGCAGATACATGTTCCTACATGGGTCTACGTTTAAGCCAGCATCCTGCAACTACACCAGACATTTTCCTCTTCAATCACAGCAAAACATAATCTTTAGACTATCCAGCGGCCAAGTCAGCTTGTAAATCCAGTCTGTTACACGCAGACATACAGAGTTTGCAGGTATAGATTGTGGCTTGGCCCTCGTCATGCTGCTGAATATGCATTGGGAAAGCGGAGCTGTCTCGGACTGAGGTCCAGGCTTCACCCTCCTTCCCCCTTCAACTTTTTGTAGCTTTATATCATTTTAGCCGTAAATACCAGAGGTCAGGATTCTTCTGGTGCGAGATGCTGCACCGAGTCCAGCGCAGGCGCAGCAACCGCCCTTCACGGACTGCAGCTACCTCCCCCACCGCCTTTCCTGAAAGACCTCATTTACTCCAGCAGGAAATTTCCTGCAAGTATGTGTTTTGGGCTCTGCGCCAGATACTCAACCTGCACTTTTTTTTTCCATCTACCAAGTAAATACAGTTTTGAAACAAGAAAGATTTTTTTTTTTTAATTTCTTTTTAACCCAGGTCTGTTGCACAGATTGATACATATTGCAGGATCGGCGGGGCTTCCTAGGGAAGCAAAGCGTCAGACTGTGGTGTCTCCCCATCATCTACTCCCTCTTCCCCGGCTGTTACTTTGAACCTGCTAATCAATTTCAACCAAATCTGACAGAGGTTTCAAAAAAGTCCTACTGAAAATCAGCAGCTGTTTACGCAGTGCTAATAACTCAGTTCTTTCTCCACGCCAGATGATGGCAGCCAGCCGTCCATCAGCACGTGAGCACCGTGCAGTTCAGGCAGAGCTCTGAAACCACCCCAGCCACTGGTGTCTTATCCCCAGGTCAATGAATGGGAGCACGAGCAAGATGCAATCACTGGCAAAGAGTTTATGTAGTGGGACTGCTGGGCTACAAGACACGAAACTATGGTTTAGTTTTGGTAATTCCACTGTTCAGGGAAGCTTTTTTCCCCTATGTAGAGGATTTAATAGTAGTAGTAATAATAGTAATAATAATAATAATAATAAACAACTGACTTCTAACAGTTGTCAGTTAGACCCTATAAGTATTCAAAGCCCTATCACTAAAGACGGAAAAATGAGATTTTCGAAGAGCAACAAAAATGCCAACAAGCAGCACACACTGTCTTGCAAAGTGCTCTGCAAATGACCCCTCGCACCTTGACTCGTCTGAAAGGGAGATGCAAAAGTTGGTGCATCACCACCACCCGTATGAGAGGTCATTTCCAGGACACGATGAAGCAATACGCACTGACCTGCACTCTGCATCGATGCAGTTTCCATACAAGTTTATTTGTGAGCTGAACTTGAGCAGAGAATGCCAGCTGTGCCATATTGTAAAGTGGATTTGTCATGTGGATTTATCCATACTTTGTCCATTAAGTCACCCTTGGGAACGAGCACTAGTTAGAACTCTCTGATAAATGTGAAGGGTTTTTATACAGACGGGGGGGGGAAAAAGGAGTGCAGCGATTCCAAGAGACTGGAGGAAGAAAAGAGAGGTATTATTAGCACATCGAAAGGCATCTGAAATATAAATTATTTGAAAGCACATCACTTTATATATCCTGTTAATTACATGGTTAATATTATGGAATCTGACAACTCCCCACAGACACCAGGACTATTGATGAGTTCCATTTTATGTTAAAAATCTCTCTCTTCTTGTGCAGAATTACCTCTTTAACCTCTTTCAGTCCAATAAATTCACATTAAAATGTGACCAGGAGTGACAACCTTGGGAGAGGACTAACCTCTCCCTCTATCATGTCATTTTAGCCTCAGTCTCAAATTGGTACTGCACTCCCATAGCTATTAGCTCAGCTCTTCTCCTGCCTCCCGAGTAGATGAAGCAGTATGTCTAATTAATTTACAATCCTTAAGTACAAAGGTAGCTATCAGCAAAACTACATTAAAATCAGACTACCAATAAGGTAATTGTAAAATCATAATTTTCTGGGATGTTTTCACTAAATACCATCTTAGCTTTGTAGCTGAAATGTTTTCCAAAGTCTAGCCTTACAGCTATGTGAAAGTCAAATATTTCACACATTACAGTATATCTCGCTCCATAGAAAAAAAAAATGACAGATACTCTTTAATACAATGAAATGCAATTTAAAGCCAAGTCAATAAGATACTAACCTCTTATCCTCAAATGAAGGCTACGTTATACATCATGGGTTAAAAGTTAAAAATGAAGAGAATGGTTCTTGCCACTCATAATTCAAAGACTGTTGTCAAAAGCTTTCTGTTCATAGAAATGCTATTGGTTTTATTCAGCTGGCAAAAACTGTGCAGTATTCCAAGTAGCTCAGACAGATAGCTTTTTTAGCTGTACAGTTCAGAGCCAAATTTTCCTGAACAGCATAAGGACTTGATTTTTTGCTAATGTATACATGTTGCACTGTACCGAGTTCCAGAAATAACCGGCGTCCGTGAATGCAGGCTGGGGTCTAGGGAGGATGCATGCTAACAGCCAGATTCCCTATTTTGCTTTGTACGCAGAGAGACCAGACACGACCAGCAAAAAAAAAAGGTTGCGCTAAGAAGCCCTCTGACAGCATGAAGCTCCAGGAGGAAGCTCTGCTGCTGCTCAGCTCCCTACCTGCTTCTCACTGATGAGAAAATACTGAATATTGGGGGTGGGAGGCAAGGGGCACACTGCAGCACAGCAGCAACGGGCGAGATTCTCCCCTGAGCTCCAGCCACCCTCGTGAAACTCTTATTTTTGCCAGGGCCAAATAGCTGAGGGACATGAGGGATGACTAACCTTCTGCAGGCAGCCGCCCTCTCCTCCCCCTCTTGAGCCTGTGGAGAATAGAGATGAGGTGTAACATCTGAAGCCCCCCTTCACTCCCCCAGTTTCTCCGGTTGTCAGACGAGTGATGCTTGCCAGCATCCTGAAGGGCGTGGGGAGCCTTTTTTCTTTCTCCTTCCCCTGAATAAACCCCTTTCCGTAATCATGCTTTTTCTGCATGGTCAGGGGCAGCGGGAGAGGAGTTGAGCTCATTTGCTGTGAGGAGCTGTCAGCATCTCCCTTGAGGAGGGCAGGTTGCCAGCCTCTCCGGGGCAGTTATGTGGTGGCCTGGCCTTAAGCAACCCTCATTTCCCACTATCACATTCCCACTCTCTGTCACACACAGGGTATCCTGTACACCGCATCTTCCTTTTTTCCCTACGGCTGCACCTGATTGCCACAACCTAGTCCTAGACTTGGTCCTAGCCCTTTGGGGTCGACGGAGCTTATGTAAAAGACTTTTCCAGCAGAAAGCTGGACCACCTAGAGACTTCACTGTGACAGCCCAGAGGTAGTTGCAGAGGAACAGCCGAAGCCTTAGGTGTGAAATCCCGTACTGTTTGCTCAGTGTTGTTTGGTGCGAGTGGCCCTGAGGAACGTGCGACTGCAGCAGGAACAGATAGAGATGTTCCTGCCGACAGGAACAGAACGGGACGCTTATTTGTCCCCATCTTCTTTCTGGGAGGAAATCATCTGCTACTGCTAATGCTGAAATCTGTGCATCACACTCATGTCTGCACCAGGTTGAGGGGTATGACAGAAGTTGCCAATTACAGATAAAGGCTATCTTCAAAATTTGGATAGAAGCCGCTAATTTTGACTGCTCTACCATACAGTGGTACTTCTCATTCTTACAAGAAATGCCTAGAATTTGGTACGGGCATTACATTAGCTATATTTTAAATCTATATAAGTAAATTCAGTCAAATAACTGCACATATGTGTGTAATTTTCCACATACCAATGCCAGCACCCTGCAGACTGTCCAACAGGCTACTCGGTTTACATCCTCATGGATTTTGCTTGCTCACATATAGGCGAGCCCATAGTTACTGATATTCTTTTAGAAATCTGACCTGCCGTCTACTGGGAATTATTATATGGCTCACCAGAAAATACTGAAGAGAGGATGGTTCCTGCATGAGAGCATGGGGACACACATGCCTTTACCCTTATGCGCTGCACATGCCTCTTCCCCAGGCACATACCTGGCAGGTGCAGTCCAGACCTTCATTTGTCACTCTGACACCGGTAACAGGCTCTCACGAAATACTCTAAATAGATTAGATTAGATGAGAATTACCTCCTGTCTTTTTAGACCATCTTGGCACTAACAACAAAACTGGGTATATTTTCCACGCAAACATGCTTTCTCTGAAAAACTGAAAGATAGGACAAATGTTCCTGTCTCCTCTGAAATAACGTTTACCAGTCCTCGCTAGAGAGAAGCAGCTGGCTTCAGTTAATCTGGTGGGATGACATTAAACTTAATAAATGCAATGACATTAAGATCTAAACCTTCTGAAAGACTTGGGTACAGGGATAAGCTGCCCAGCTGGGTGCAGAGTTAGGCACCCAGCACCCAAAATGGATCTCACAGTGCTGCATTGGGTGCCAAAGCTCCCCGTACTGAGGACAGGGAGAAGCTGGCACCCAACAGCCAGCTTCTCAACACCCAGAGGCTACGCTGGGAGCCAAACCTCATGTCTGCTAAAGGAAAAGGTCAAAGAGAACTTACAGTTTTTGGTGTGGTTAGACTCCACCCTGAAAGCAGGAGACACAGCCTGAGTCCCACCCATGTGCCCTCTTGGGCATTTAAGACAGACGACCAGGGCACACTGCTCTTGGAAAAGAAAACCAAAGGACACAGCCAAGCACACTGTTTTGCTAACATCCTAGTGGTTAAAACACCAGCGTAAGAAAATGGGAAGCCCAGATCCAAATATCTTGCTGGAGCTTGGCCCCAGTATGGATCTGGGAACGAAGGGATCATGGGACCAGGAGGAAAGTGGCTAAAACATTCAGCTGGCAAAGGGGAGTCCTGACTTCCCTGGGTGATATCATCCCAAAGCTGTATAATGCGTGACATGCAAGGAGTACAGACGGCATGTGGCCATAGCACATCTTGGACTTCTCCAGGCCATTACGTACTGGGTTAACAAGTCTGCTGATCCCCAAATTGCCTGTAGGCACGTCCACTAGCAAAGCTGGAGATAAGTCTAACTGTGATTCTGCCAGAAAACAACAGCATCTGATGGGTGCCTAGTTGGGTTGTGTGGGGTTTCTGGATTGTGGGGTTTGCTATGTTAATTCTGCCTAAACTGTGCACATAAACCACTATGTCGCACCTTGCTTAAGAGCTGTAAAGACTGAAGCAAGGAACTGCTCTGGTGGCACACCACCAGCTAAATTAATCTCCTGGCATAAACTTGCACTGCTTGGTTCAATGAACAAAATCAAAATCCAGTCTCCAAACAACTCAGAGGAATTTCTGGCCGATGTGGCAATCGTTAGGCATATTAAATGGCAGATATAATGAAAGTGATTTTTAGTGGTTCAGATAGATAGGCAGCTAGTACGTTAGTACTGCATTCAGCTTCCAACCTAAGTATGTCTCCAGCCTGCTAACAAGCATCCTTTGTGGATTACTTGCTGTACTTTGACCTTCCAGAACTGCTTGCTTTTTCTTTTCACCGGAGACCTGAGATTCTTCTGTCCTCCCTTAGTTTGTACACCCCATAAGCAATAAAACTACGTCTCTTGCCTTAGCTGACTGAATTTCTCAGTAATCGCACACCTTAGATTAGAGACGTCAGGTTTAGATGCATCGCTGTATGAAGTACTGCACAATGAGCAATCTACTGACTTTCTATCATGCTTAGGAAACACAGTTTCACAAATTAGTCTGGTTCCACCTCTCTCCTTTTAAGCCTGTCAGGTGCCCATGCCCACAAAAAAAAGTTCATCCGTCTCATCCTCTGGGAAGCTTTGGGCATGTGTACACAGCACAGCAGGGCAGAGACCCCAGACTAGCAGGGACTAAAGCGGGGCTTCACGTGTAGTACCATGCAGCCCTATAGGCTTTGGTCTAGGAGAAGCATAGCTGTACTCATATGATGCTGAACCCAAAATAGTCTGTCTTTCCTCCTGAAAAAAACATGGGACAAAGCTGATCGACTCAGATGTTCTTCCCTGTGAACACAGCTGAACTGCTTACAGACCTACTGACACGACACTCAGTGCAACTGGTGCCAAATATCACAGAGTGTCACTTGAGGTAAATACAATCCCAGTGTTAATAATAATAATAATATCATTTGTTTTTATCATCACCCAGTGTATTTTCGTAATGTCTTTCAATGCATCTGGCCCATATCAACTGTATGGTAATTGAGTGTTGTCAGTAAAATTATGTAAAATTAATTTTGACACCCTTTCTCTGAAGTGTCTGTTCTGTTCTTCTGTGTCCTTGGAATGAAATGTTTTGATACCAGCGATTTTCTTCAGAGAAAATAGCTCCCCAAGTTCCTGTTGCTACCCCTCTAGCTGCAACACTGCTGAATGTGTCATATCCAGGCTCTACCGCATCCTCTGATTTCTGCTTAACAAGTCCACAGTTATTTTCAAAGATCCTCTTTTATGTCTTGTAGTTATCAAGAGAAGGTCAGTTCCTGTTCATTTGAGTAAAAATATGACTGATGCTAAGTTTCTGGTGTTAAACCACGTATCACACACTAAGAAAAGCATGAGGTGTACTCTTTACCTATCAGGAAAAGACTGGTATCACAGGTACTAAAGACTTGACCTGAACATGTCCCATATTTGGTTGCATTACTTTTGCTTGATTGCTGAGAGCTGAATCTTTGCAAGTAGATCATATTCATGAATGTGTCACGCCTCACTATGTCATTGTGCCAAAGGCTCATTAAAGATCTACTCAAAGCATCCTTCCTAATTTATATTTCTTCTATGAGTTGCTTTGATTTAAGAAATCTCTTTTGCAAAAGGGAAGCCGTCCATTGTTTGGACTCTAAAAGGAAATGTAGGTGTTTAATTGGTGGATGTGGTTTTCATTATACTTTCCATCTCCACCACAAACCCTCTTCATAAATTGTGACAAGTCTGTTGGCAGCCGGCTGTATCAGACTGGAGGTAGCTGACTTGATAAGCTTGTCGCCCAGCCGAAGAAAAACATGAATTCCCTCCAACTTTGCTCAGAATTGCTAATTAGCTTAAAGGCAGTGTCCTGAATTGGCACAGAAAACCACTGTGAGAAAGTCCTAGGGAGATGCGAGACTATAACTCAGTAGGGTCTAGTAGTATCTTAAACGCTTTCTGGTTTATTGAAATCAAGCTAGCATCCTTGCTCTGAATACGCTCCTTATTTAAACACAAGTGCAGTGATTTACAATCCAGTAAAGTCCCCAGCTTCATTTCTATGCAGCCCATATCATGATGGTAAAGAAGGCTCATTTGCCAGAGAAAGTAAAGGAGATGTTTACATTTTTATAAAATCAGTCACCTGGCCTTACAGGGCTGAGGTCCTTTCCCTCTCAAACGAATGCAGCGGTGGGGGTAAAGGAAGCACTGATCTGGTCAGCGTTGCAATTCTCTGCTGCCATTTCTCAATGGGGCTCGTTCCTGCTCCCACTCAGACAAAAAAAAAAACCAAAAACAAAAACCCTTGTGCATACACTTAGCATTTCCAATAGCAAAGTGGCAAGGAAGCATTTCCAATAGGCGATATGCATATGGCCACCCTGTTTTCTACCACGTGGAGATACTTTGTGCCAAGCTAGTTGGCCTACAGGGCAGAGAGAAACCCTTGGGCCATTTTAGTATCTATCTCCACCGTGGCCTGAAGTTCACCACTTTTAAACATCCTCAGAGGTGGCAGGACAATACGCAATCACAGCGTGGGACTATCAGGCTCCGATCTCTCCCTGCCTGAGACACCCTGACCTCCATTGCCCTCAGGAAGGTCCTTGCGAATTCACAGCTCTTAAACTAAAGCTGTCCTACAAAAGTAAATGTTTTGATGGAAACTGCGAGGGCACTTGGGATGCTGATGCCCTGAAGTGGTAAGAGCATTCACCTGACACACACAAAACCTTCATGCAAAGAAACTGGAGAACAGATTTGGACTTGTAAGCATTTGAGGTATAATTCGCAAAAAATGCAAAGAGTACCTTTATGGGTGTGGGGTTGTTTATATTTTCAGGGTGGTATCGTGGCTTGAATCAGTATGGGCACACTGAAAAATGATGCGCAAGCTTTAGTCTCCCATACGTCCCACTCCCGCTGGACATGCCCTGGAAATTCTGACATGAAAAGAGGAAGTCAGCAGTTTTGCCAGGAATCCCAGGCATGCCAGTCAGGGTGGAAGCCTGACATCCAGAAGACCTGGAAAACGGCCAGTTTGTGCACAGCATGTCCATCCTGTATGCCTGCATTCAGGTGCATCAGATTTATTATGCATGTGCAGATCACCTGATTTATTGCCATGGTTTATTACCAGACGCAGCAAGGCCAGCAGCATGTTCAGAACATGTTGGATTTACTGCACGTACACGGGACATCTGCGAGCGCACACCATCACCTTTTCTCCGGAGACTTCCTAGGAGGAAATACAGGAACCATACTCAAACTTCTGGATTCACTTTGGTCCTGTACTTGTCTGCAGGCAGAGACAGACTTCTGGGATAAAGTAAATGCATCTACTTTAGCATACTCTTAAGAGTGTATTGTGAGAAAACTTGTTTGTAGTTTTCAATCCTCAAGAGGGAACTGTGAGCGGATAAGGGTGAACTAGCAGCGTTTCAATAGAGCTAGCCTGTTTCTCTATCACACAGCAGATACATTAGCACCTAATGAGTTATGATGACTTCAGCTTTAACAGATGACTTTTCTTCAGCCAACCAAATTACAGTATAAGCACCACTGAAATTTTATTAGCTGGTTTTGCATGTGAGTATGAATTGAGGAAAGGAAAACACTTGAGTTACGTGTTTGTGCAAAAAATCAGAATTCCATTTTCTTTAAGGCTTTCAGTGAGGGGTATGTTTCCAAGTCATTTCTGAAAGTGGGAATTAGGGTATATTTGACTGGCATCCAGGTGTGAGGTCCAAGACTTGCTCTGATCTGAAGCAGTAGTACTGGAGTAGTACTCCATAGTAGTACTGTAATAGGTATATTTAATTAGTTCCCATTGGTACCACACGTATTCTGGTGAGGTGCTGGAGTGCCTTGAAGAATACCCGATAGTTATCAGCGTTTCAGTATGCTGAGCCCTGAGGAGTCTCTCTCTCCTCGCTCATTGTGGAAGGGCTCCCAGGCAAGACAGAGGTCACCTCCATCTCCGGGTACGGCCCCAGGGAGCGCTCCCACACCCCTGAGACACTTCTTCAGATACCATCCCTCCTGATCCCACCCAGAGCAGGGGGCTTGCTTCATTGACCCAGCCCGCGGCCTTCTGCCCCCAGAACAATGTCTTCTGCCTCCACTGCAGAAGTGCCTGGCTTCCCCACCGTTCCTGCAGCTGGACCTGTTACCTTCAGTCTGACTCTGTACCAGTTGTTTTAGGCAATTCTGCAGGTTCCGGTATCGTGTGCATGGAGGCGGCATTTCTCTGTCAGGTCGTGGAGACTTCTCAAGTGCATTCCTTGCCTTTGATCTCCCATGACCTCGGGCTCCAACCCTCCCACAAATAACTCCCTGGCACTGAGATACACTGTCCTACACCAGGGAACCTGCAGAACTTTAACACATTGGGATTACGGTAGCTCTAAATTACAGTGCATTACTGACTAAGACTTAGCTTACCCATCTACTGAGATCTTTGGGCAAGAGCATTTTTCTGCTGCTACACGTAACCTCAGTTTGCACAACTGGACTTCACAGATAAGAGCCAGCTCCGCAGCAAACAGAACTTCCCAGGCAGGATGCTTTGACTGTGAGCCCCTTTTCTTTACAGCTCTTCACTGGTTCCCACTTTCCTCACCATGAAGGCCCTTTGTGGCCTATCCCCACCATTATGAAAAGTCATTACCAAAAGTTATTACAAAAAGGCTGACTCTAGTCTTCTCTTGACCCATTAGGGCAATTCACTCTCCAAGTTTCCAGCTAACACCTTCAGGGTATCCCTATGCTGTCACTCATGCTTGGGAGGAGTCCTCATAAACATGCACAAAATTGCTTCATTGCTCTTTTTGAGGTTCTTGAGAAGAAAGTTCTGGGTTTTTCCATCACAGTCACACTCATGCATTTGGCAGCACTGTCAGGCTGGCAGTCTGCTGTGACCATATTTATTTGGGTGATTAAAATCCTCTGTCTTTTTTTTCTGACCAGTTTCGCCTATATCCATCATTTTCTTTTGTCTTTCATTTTGTCTGCAAAGTTTCTGGTCCCATGACTGGCTCTTTGTCCCATATCTGAACAGCACCTACTGCAGCAAATCTTGGTCCCTACCTACAAATGCAAAGTCCAATGGTGATGCACCTGAAAAACAACAGCAACAGCCAGAAGGGCAAAGTAACATAGCTGCCACCCTCTCCTGGAGTCAGTGCGGAGCACTAGCCACTCCAGTCCATCAATGAAAAATGGTTATGATGGGAACATGAGGAGTTTCACTATTGTTTCTATTGGGGTAAAGAATTAGGACATCTCCTCTTCTGAGAAGCCTTCATTGCAGTTTAATTTCAAGTCATCCATGCTCCAGAATTAACTGCAATTTTCATTATTTGACTATCTTCCTTCCTCTTTTTAACCCGTATGATAATGTATTCCTTTTTTTTTTTTTTTTTTAACTATAGGTTACTTTGCTGTGCGTCGGTGTGTCACAGAACTCATTTTTCTAGTTACTTTGACAAACCTGACATCTTGCAGCTGTTACACATCTTGTTTCAGTTACATCTCTAGATAAAAAGAATTCTTAAAGCCTGAAGGCTGCAGATGGCTTCCTGGTGAGGGGTTAACTCCAGCTTTGTCTTAAAGCCTTTTGGAGGTCCCTTTTCTTGGGCTGTTCTCTGCAGTCTTCTTCTCTTGCGCCCTTCTAATTTTGCTGTCTCACTATAACCCGCATTCCTCTCTGGTCACAGGAGAGGAACTGGAGCACCAGTGTCCATCCTTGCCTCCTTCCCACCCAAAGGTGCCTGGGGGGAAGTGAAGTATCTGTCGCTTGAACCTTATCTCCACATATCATACAGGCTGCTTACGGCAGAGCACAGCTGAATGAGCACAAATCAGTGGAGTGACAGCTCGGACCACCACTAATCCCTAATAAATTCTGGACTGTCCCACAGACTTGGGAAGCTCTTGACAACTGGTGGTGCTCTCAGCATCTGGCAAACCACTTGTGTCTAATTGGGTACCCTGAGATATTTACACTGTGCTTAATGGTTACAGAAGAGATTGATCACCCCATTCTTGGTATCTATCCAAAAAGGGTATATAAAATCCTTTGATCTTGCTAAGGCAGCAAAACATGTCTAACCATCAGTTATGTAAAGGTGGTTGTTATTAATTTGAATACTGCACAGAGAGGAAAGAACAGAAGTACCATATAATGAGATATATTAAGACTACAAAAGAATTAAGTGAAGCCGTTATGTTATGAATCATGATTTTATTGTTTAGCAGTCAGCTCTTGATGTAATTCAGATAATAATGAATGGGCTAATTCCTTCCACCTTTATTCAGGCAAAACTTCCATTGACTTCAAAGAGAAAGTTGTCCAAGTCAGGACTAGAGACTGCTGCATCTATCCCATTATTTGCAAATGCTTTTCTGAATATAAAGTGTTCCTTTATAATGGGCTATCGCCAATAACAGTAACATTTACATAATATAAACCTCTTATATAAGTGTCTTTCGTGTTCAAAAAAGACTTTTTATTCTTATTGCAAACTGCCACGTTGAAAGTTCTTCCGCAAACCCTAATATTTATTAAAGTATAAGAACATACAGAATTTCTCAGTGTACCATTTTGATCATCTTTCCTTCTGCTCAATATTTTTCATTTCATTTTACCATACATTTTTTCTCAGGAGAATGTGCTATTTATTGATTATTAGCAAAGAGATGATTTATTATTGCAAATATTTCTCTTTATCATAGAAAACAGAGTGCCAGAAATGGGAAAATGTGCTAAGCCTTGTTACATTTTAACAGATGCCAGGAGTATTTGAGGAAACAAATGAATAAATAGTCCTGCATCACTGTTTCTCTCACTCTATAGTTCTGTTTATAAGTTAATGCCCTATATAACCTTTCAAATTGGTACTTTTAAGTAATTCTTAAACTAATGGCTTGAATCTTGAAAAATGTGCTTAAGTGTAATACTTTCTGTTTTGATCAAGGGAGAACTCTTCAGGTTCTTGACAAAACCAGATTTTTTTCCTCTGATTGTAAAGTATGCGCTTCCATCTGGAACTTATTTTGATATTGTGAATCTTAATGCCTCAGAAAAGCACACAAAACAATGGACGGGCACTACTTGATTGTTTTAAATTGAAATTAATTAATTGTGAAACAGCTGCAATAGTCTAAATTACTTATTTCCCTTTTGGTGAAAATGAATTTACAGGCATTTGCAAAGCATACGAAAATAGAGAGCAAGACAAGAAAGTCTGTAGGAAGGGAAGTCATGTAGAATTGTCTATGATCTGTATTTCAAGAAAGTAAATAATTAATAGCTCTAAGGAAGCATATTAGAGATTGCTCTTTCTATTATACAGTCACATTGAGCAGTAAAATAATGCTTTAAATCTCAACAACAAATACAGTACAGAACTCGGTAGAGTTTACCTTTCCAGATAATCATTTTTTCAGCTGAAAACAGCAATTTTTTCACATTACAACCAGACTGTGACTTGAAAGAAGCTTCTCAGTCATTTAGTCAAGACAGATGAGCAATGAGTGTTAGAAAAGCTACCAAGGCATCAAAAGATCTACAGTCAAGGCCATTAAAGAATAGCTAATCTGCTCTAGTTCTAATTCTCTGCTAATGGGTTTCCTTAAATGTGCTTTACATCAGCTGTAATTAGTTCAAGATATTGCTACTTACATACTTCTAAGAACAACAACAAAAAGAGGTTGCATTTCTGCCACATTGTACGTAATCATGTTCATGCAGGCATGCACCCAAGCTAGTAAGTTGTTGGTCAATGTGAAGCCTTGAAGAGCATCGTAAAGAGATACTCTGCTTGGATCTACAAAAGCCAGTGCAGGTCCTGAAGCAACAGCATTTATCTATGCTTTCCTTTATTGGGGTTATCAAAACGCCATTTTACCTCAGATGTTGCAGAATCAACTGTACTAAATACATTAAGCCACATATATTGGAAGTATATACTTTTTTCCTACTGATGGATGCTATGGTTTTGGAACAGATTTTCATCGTCAGTGGCAGCGACAGAAACCTCAAACCCAAAATCCTTGCCACATTTATGATAGAGCATGACTGGGTTTTGAAGGTATTCACTCCTTCTTAGAAAGACGTTCATTTATCTGAGAGCGCAGCAGTGTGACTCAATGACCTAGGAGAAATGTACAGTCCTGTGGCCCCGTTGGACCCATCTAGACAGTGAAAGGGGTAGAGATCCACCAGGCTAGCTGCAAGCATGCTGGTATACCCAAGTATGCAAGGCAACGTGGTGATACTAATTCAAATCCATTGGGATCACAGTGGTTTTCTTGCAGGGAGCCTGAGTAAATGGACTAGCACACAATCACCACCTTTTGCACTAAGAAATCCCCCACAGTGTTCAGGCCTAACCACAAACAAAGCACATTGTAACATTAATTTACTCTTTAAACTGGTGACATTTAGTTAACTCAAGGTCATCATCCTGCATAAAATGTTACACTCTCCCTGCCAAACACAAATGAAAAAATGCACCCCTAGCTTTTATTGTTACTTTGTCCTTTAAAAGCAGTGGATGACATGACAGGTTCCCTCCCTGACTACTACAGAAACAAAAAATGTAAAAAAGTGTCTTCTGCTGGGTGCATATCAATGTAATTATCTTCTCCAGAGTACCTCTGTCAACAAACTGTTCATTTTTTCTGGACTGAGGTTCAGCCATCTACTGCAGTTGCTGTTCAAAGACAAAGGAGCACAAAAACATTAAAATTACGTCCTTCCCTCCTAAATTAGACAGCCCTGAGAGATGAACCCTCCTGGTCCATCAGAAGCAGTCAATGACAGAAAGAATCAACTTTCTCTTGGTGCATCACAAGGAGGAAGACACCACTTAGCAATGTCAGAACAAAAGCTAAAACCCCCAGAGGAGGTTTAGGATATCTGCCAACACCGGTACGTCACAACAGGCTCCCCAAAAACCTTCACAGTGACCAAAGCAAAGAAGGCAAGGATAGAAACAGGGAGATGGATGGTAGGAGAGACCACTGCTGGGATGGCTTCTGAATCTGAACCCGGCAAATGCATACTTCACCAATGTTTTTTCCTCCTGATCCCTCTGTCTGTCATATTTGCATTTTTCATATCACCATAGGTCATCATCATACCCTGGCACCTAGACTGCACCATCACAGCAATGCATGGACTAGGAAGGCCACCAGCTTCTCCCCAACAGATTTCAAAAGTGATGCATGCAATAAGAAGTGATCACAGCTCAAAGCAATCAAAACATGCTCAGTGTAAGAAGATACCACCTTTGTCCACTCCTGCCATTCAGTCAAACCAGGCTGAGCCACAAAGGACTCTTTCTTTGGTCCGAAACATGTGAAAACAACCACACGGAAAGACTGGGTTACATTAAGATGTTGTGTGGCTTTGTCAGATACAACCCTCTTGTTTTTAGTTTTAAGTACTTACAGTTGTGGATCATCTTTATTGAGAAACAAAACATAGCAATAAAAAGCTTCTTAGCAAAGATTTCTGGTCCCTTCTGCATAATTTTAAGTGTTTCCTGACTGCTGAGACCACCACTGCTGCATTGGAACTAATTTATTTTTTAAAAAATACATAAAGGATCTCTGAGGATAAGTTTAAATTGCATTCCTACTGTCATATTTCCCAAGATACACCCGTATCCAGGTCCTTGGTACATACATGCAGGTTAAAATCTTCCTAAGAGGATAAAACATAGTCAACTTAGGTTACTAACACGTACTTTTTGTTTGCTTAAGGTATTGGGAAATCTGAGATACCGAGCTGTAAGAGAGGAACACAAGTAGCTATATTATGCATTTTTACCTTTGAAAGGACATAGAAAAAGCTTAGCACAGAATATTAATAAATGCCATCATGTTCATTTAACTGTTGCTACAGTTCATTCACTCTTTTTCCTAAATGTAAATTCGCAGTTACCCACAAGTTATTCAGAAATTTTACAGATTATTACCTGAGTATTAAACGGCAAGTGTCCATTTTTGCTCTCCTGGGGCCTTAGGCAGCACCAGCAAGCATAACCAGTGTCTTAACACTGATTTTAAGAGACAGAAGCCCCCCTGGTAACGATGTGAGCACGGTGGGTTCGGCCAGAGCAGGGACCGGCAGGGTCCCTGGGAGCAGCCAGCCAGCAAATCCAGCCCCCAGCAGCATCACTGAAATGGCAATTCCCATTCCCCAGCAGGGCAGGGTTTACAAAGAGATAGTTTCGTTCAAAACCAAGGAATCTTGCTTACAGTTTTCCATTTTCCTACTTTCAGTTGTTCACAAAGAACTTGTGGGTTTCTATTGGAATTATCCTTACAGCTAACCAGACTGCATACAGAGAAATTTTACCTGGGTTTCCTAGAAAATACTGTTTTGTTGAAATCTCATTTTGTGACGATATCACTTCAAAGTTACAACTTGATCAGTCTGTTAGATGAGACGCCATCTCACACAGAATTTAACCTCCCTGTTTTCTAGCTGTACGTAATATCATTTTTTATTCATTTCCATTGATTTTATTTTGTTACTCCTATTGTTAATAAAGTTATAACCAGAGTTTAAGGTATCTCTGAACACAGGCTGCAAATAATTGCTGGAATTCTTTTTATCCATGCTTTGTTGTTTCCTAGTCATAAATATGAGGCAAATGGAATAATTTGTTATATGAGGTTAAAAACCTTGCAATTAAACAGTTGCTTTCTCTAATGAGAGTATTGTGGAGTTGAGTATGGTATTATTCCTAATATATGGATGACAAGATGCTTCCACAGTCAGTATTTCTTCTGTGTCCCTTTTTTTTTTTTTTTTTTTTTTTTTTTTTGGCTT
>VFFE01006637.1:555646-637441 GCA_008921705.1 Burhinus oedicnemus | reverse complement strand
GTCCCAGCCCGCCCCACGGGGGGAGTTGGTGTGAACTTGCAGCGGCCGAAGTTGGGTTTGGGGCTTCCCCCTGCCTTCTTCCTCCTCCACGCGTGCTCCCTGCCCCTCGGCCCCCGTGGGGCGCGGGTCGGCCGGGCGCCCTCGCCTCGGGTGGGCATCTCACGCGTGGTTAGCGCCAGGACGGAGAAATTGGGACGGGTTTGTTGCGGGACGGGCTGTGGCCACAGTCCCGGCGGCCCGGGGTGCCGGCGTGGGCCCTCCCTGCCCACGGGGCCGGCAGCCTTTCCGCAGTTCAGGCGTGGGGTCTGGGGCTGGGTTAATGCGGTTTTGCAGCGATTCCTCCTTAGATGTGTCATAAGCTGCACCTGTGCAAATCACAGCGCCTGCGGGCTCCGGCTACCTACCGGTCTACCTAGATCTGCACAGCAGATTAAAGGTCCCTGGGACGCGTGAAGCCTTTAAAAAGGAGCGATCTCTGGTTAAAAATAAAAGTACCGATCGTGGGTGCTTGCCACCCAAAGAGAGTGAGACGCCTCGGACTGTCCAGCCTGCGTGAAGCACTGGCTGTCGTATCTGGCTGGCCAGGGGAGGCAGGCTCTGCCGGTTTGTAGTTGCTGAATCACATTAAGAGAGGTTAACACACATTAAATACTTTCCAGAATATCAGGCTTTTCAGCTAAGCAGTGCGTAGCTGCCAGAGAAGTGCCATGTCATGGCAGACGGGGAGAAGAAACGTGCAAAATCCGTGATGAAAAGAGGGGCCTATTCACGTGACAGTGCCAATGCGAATACCCACGGGGCCGTCCCGCACTGGGAGATGCCTGCCTTTGGAGACCAACCCAACCCAACCCAGCTGGCAGCCGGGCTAGTGGCACCCCAACCTGCCTGTGGCCCTGGCAGCCCCGAGCAGTGCACAGGCTCAAGTGTTCATGCAGGATTCTGGACAGCTTTTGTGGCTGTATGTTATTCCTTCCTGAGTTAGTTTGATTTAATTTCGAGTTGGTGACCCTGCTCAAGCTGCGGCCACACCTTTGACTGCAGCGTAGGCACGCTCCAAGGGAAAGGTCTGAAAAGCCGTACGTCTGTACACAGCTCTCGGTAAGTCGTCTGAAAATCCCGAGCCACTCCAGAGCTGCTTCTGTTCCCTTGCACAGCCAAGGTGGTGCTGCCTCCTACTGCCAGAAGTCCCCCAACCCTGTGGATGTGGCGCATCTTCAGCCCGGAGGGACCCACGGGAACCGGGTCCTGCCAGATCTGTCTCCTCACCTTTCCCAGCGGGAGGGAGAAGGACATGTCCCCGGCCGGGAAGGCTTGCGGCACCCCTGTCTCATCAGAGCAAATGAAGATGAAAATGAAAAAAATCAGGCCAGTTCAGATGCCAGGCTTGGTCCAGTATTAATGGACGCATAAAACCACATGAAAACAGCCTTTTCTGTCAGCTGGGGTAAAGCTCAGCGTGGCTGAAGGTTGAGCCTGCAAAGCAGGTAACATTCTTAGCGAATATATGACTTACGTGTGAAGGAGCGAAGGGCAGCGTATCTACACTGACCTTTTTAAGCCACCGCCTGTGCTGCCTCACTCTTCCTATTTTAAGGGGAGATTTTGCAACCCACATCGCAGTATGGCGCTGATTCTTTCCCCGAGTCCCAGCTTACACAGTGATTTGCAGAAGTGCTTAAATCACCCTTGAAATGGTATGTACGGCAGGGGAGGCTTAGGCTGTCTTGATGGACTAAATCACGAGAGGTAGACCCCCTTTACATCAGCGCTGGAGCTGACTGTAGGTCATTCTGTAAAGCGCGAGCTGGACTGCGATGCTCACAAGTGGCAGCTCACAAACGTGGGGAAACTGGGAAGTGAAACTCTGTTGGCTAAATTCATCATCCAAACTGAGATCGATAGAAAAAGTAAACAAACAGCATGAAGAGCACTGAGTGAATTAAATTTCAAACAGTAATACATAATGATAACAACATACACAGTATGTTTTATGTTTTTAATATGTGTTAACACACAAGATTTTTTTGTTTTTAACATTTCTTGCATGTATATTATTATTGTGGTGTTCTTTTCTTTCCCCTCATGGTCATGATTCTCTTCTCACGCGGAGCAGAGAACATCAAGACTAATTGCATTGAAATTAATGTCAATTGAAAATCTCAACTGCTTTGGTTAGCTGCCAAGCGCTACAAGATTCCCATTTTCTCCTCTGGCCTTGATGGCATTTTTGAAACTCCTTGTATGGGACACCTCACCTACACGTTAACCTTCCACCCCTGATTCTCCTGATGTGCCCGGCCGGGCAGGCTTGTGGCTTTGCTGCGCTCTTCTGCTAACAGAGAGACTGTGCGTCCACCGTGGTCAGTCCCTGCAGCCGGAGCATCCTCCGTGCTCCAGTGTCTCACTCAAATCCTTTCCGCTTGCCAGCCATCGAACAGCAACTTCACCTGCTGCTTTCTTAAAAATGTTCCATGGTATGATCATAACCATAACATACAATAAATTAACACAGACTGTTTAGAAGGAGTTCAGGCCAGTGCCTGAAGGAACTCCTTCCATGCTGCCTGTTGCAACCCACGGCTTCCCCGCAGCCACCGGTTCCCCCCATCATCCCTTGCTGTGTGACTTGTCAACATATTTTCAGCTCCTGTAGGGAGTGAAGTCTGCCTCTTTAGGAAAGCATGGCATTATATAAATAAAAATATGCCATGTGCTATCTAATCCTGCTCATTGTACATATATTTTTAATGATTCCTGTAGACATCACTTGCCCCCTCATTGTGCTCTTTCCTCTGTTAACAACTCTTCATTAAGAATAAGCAAGCAACTGTGCCCAGTCAAGCAGACTTTCTAAGAGCTGAAGACCTAGGAACAATATGTAATTCAAATCCATTACATAAAGAATGCATGTAACAAGAAAGCTGAACATCATCTTCAAAGTTGACATTTCCCACTTCTCAGACTCTGTCTTGAGTGTGGCATAGCAACTGCCTGAGGAAGAGTAAAGATAATTTTAATGCAACATAAAATAAGGGGGAGGTGAGAAATACTACATTCTTAGTCAACATCCTCTATGCAAAGTATTGCCATAGTATCTCTTTGGTATAACCTACTTTTAAAACATGTACCCAGTGAGAAACGAATTCCCAGCGAATTCATAAGACCTTAGCTGAACGCTTTCAAAGAACAGGAGAGGAGTTCTGGAGGTGACCAGTATAGGAAAGTCCTCAGTATCACCACAGCATGTCTCAAGAATGGGATTTTCCACGTCTTACCCCGCTTTTGACACACTAGTGCAGAGGTGGTGGGACATGGTCAGACCCTGGTTTTTTGCCTGTGGATTCCAGCAGTTGTGGGGGCAGCCGCACAGCCCTGTATATGCAGCGTGGTCCAGAATTAGACCGTGCGTGTCCCACTTTGCGGTTTTGGGGCCAAAGTGGGGACTGCTACATCTCATCACTTCTCACCAGTAAATCCATGCCTGCTCTAGTCTGATCAGCCTAATCCATCAGCAATTCCTTCGGAGGGCAGATTGCTACATTGCTCGAGGGGAGGGCTACTGAGCACAGTCACACTTATTTCGGTGTGCGATGCGCTTCTAGCACTCATCGGAAGGCAGTCCTCCAGGGCAGCTCCAGCACCTGCCCTGAGCTCTTCTATAGGCTGGGACAGGATGTATATGGTTCCTCGTTGACTGTTTACATAAAGTCCAGACACAAACCTCTTCCAAAGGGGGCAAAAGCCAAGAAGCATTATTTAGTCTTGCTTCAGCAACTCATCGCGATACCGAGTAGTACCTGCTTCAGCTGGGCACTGGCTTCACAGGGGCAAGGCATCCTAAATTGGAGTAGCTGTTGCAGAATCAGTCCCTCAGTGCTTTAGGATGTATTTTGTTTGTCCAGGGATCTCTAAAGTAGCCTACTGAGTAACAGGTTTGCTATTTAAATTTAAATGCAGTGTTCCGCTTTAATCAGATACTTATAGGCTTAAGTGTAAAGGAGTTTTAAATGTAGTTCTTTTCATAACCTCAGAGCCTACAGCAAGGCAAACCCACTGGATTATCTAGTCTAGCCACCTGTATGTCACAGCCTAGCCAGTTTCACTATTTTTCCTGTATTCAGCTCAGCAACTTGCAGTTTGAGCAGTTGTACAGCCCATAGTTTAGTCCTCTCAACGTAATAAAATGTACATTCGTAAATAATTTTACTCCCTGAAAAGCTTTACTTTCCCTCTATATCTATATGTCTTCACCTGATAGCGTCTCATTAAGTCACTGCTAAGTTCCAGTGCAATGGCTGTTGTTGTTTCAGCAGAGAGTGAAATGAGCTCTGAATTGGGTTTCCCTATTCATTTAAACTTGCAATCTGCTTTGAAATTCCTTAGGGTGAAAGTTGTGTTTATGTCTGATCGCTAACGTACGCCTAACCTTAACTCTGACTCAGCATGCATAAGTGCTCCTCGATTCCATGCTCTTATATACCCCTTTATTGCATTATTATATGCTATATTCGTTAGGTGGTTCTTCTCTAGTCACTATAGAAGATGCCAAAAATATTGTGAATGATTTCTCTCCTGCAAATATCATCACAGTCTATTTATACGCTGTAGCTTCTGAGATTTGATAAGACCAGAGTGTAATATGGCATGGATACAGATGCTGTCAAACTTAAGTTAACCCAACATATTTCATCGCCCTCCCACTTAACATGCGTAATACACAAATGGCTGCAAACTATCCCTCTTTTAAAGAAGCAAAATATATGGATTTAATTTTTAATGATTTAGCTTGGTAATTAATCCAAATTATTAGTTAACAATAGCTAAAACAAAGAACTATAATGGATTCTCTGGGTAATGAAAATATTTATTATTTTAATAAGTTGCATGGCTGGAAGTCTAAGTCAAATCTTAGTCAACTGGCCACATATTGCTCTTGATTCACACATAGGACCCCCACGGAGGTAGGTGGATGGCTGTGTCCCTGAACGAAGAAATATAAATCGCTGCTTCCGAGTATTGATGACAACATCTATCATGTCAGCTGCAGAATTGATCCATCTTAAATTATGAGCCAGAGCTGAAGGAATTATGCCAATTAGAGAGACACGGAATTTTTTTCTCTCATTTTTCTCTTTCCTATAATTTTTGCCCCACACAAAAGGCTTTGAGACCTATTTATATTATGAAAGTCCTTTTGTCGCCTGAGACCCAAAGAAAGATTTAAAAAGAAAATGTAATTGCTGAACAGAAGTGCTACGAGGGCCGTTCCAGGCTCAGGGGAGGGGAAGGTCAAGTTTTTAACCTGGAAACAAAAGGACTGAACCCAATGCTGTGAGTGGGCTTTCCCTGGGGTCTGGGTTGAACAAAGCCCTTTTGCTGGATGGTGGCTTTCTCAGCGATGGGGAGGGCACGACCCGCTGGCGATGAGCACGGCAGGTACACGCCGGCCTCTGAAGCGAGAGCCCAGCGAGGGGTCTGCAGGTTGGGGTCAGGCATGGGGGGCGTGGGGGGCAGCAAAGAGGGTGTCCCCTGTGACAGCTCCCCATTGCCCAGGCCTGCTGGTCACCCCCCGACAGATGTCAGGGGCCATCTTGCAAAGTGGCCAAGGGAGCAGCGGATGGAGACTTGAGCTAGCCACTGCTGCCAGCGGCACATGATGCCCCTTGGACCCGAAAGAGAAAGGTTTTTAACCTCTCCTTCATCTTTCCTCCCAAAATTTCTGAATGCGTGAGCAGTGTCAGATTTGGTGAAGCGATTACTTACATATTCCCTTCTATCTTATGTCCCTGCCTTGTAAACAGCTTTAATAAATGCCATGGTTATAATTCTCGGCGACTGCGCCGGTTTTCAGGTTGCATCCTTTCAGAGCATCTCTTGGAGCAGCGGCTCCCTGAAGAAAACCTCTGCCTGACCAAGGTTGCTGCCTGGCTGCCTTCCCTGAGCAGACAGAAGCAAGCCGGAGACAAAGGCAGTGGTGCACAGCACAATCCCTGCCTGCCTCCACGCCACGCCGGAGGCGCGGCGCGGAGGCAGGCAGGGATTGCGTTGTGCATGTTCTTCATCTCCAGCCACTGCCTGTACCATATGGGCAAGCCCTGAGCAAAGCCAGCACCGAGACATCTGGGAAAGATTATGATGAGAGAGATATATATATATATACACACACACATTTTAGAATAATTAAATTTACAAACCAAAAACAAGGAGGAGAGGCAGGTCATCCTTGCTGAACAAACGCAGGGTTTTGTGTGTGCTTTCCAGGGGTCTGCTGTGAGCTGGGGTTAGGTACCAGCAACCGGGACCTGCTGTGGAGCACGGAGTGGGGACAGGGGTATGGCCAACATCACATTCCCATGCCAGCCCGTTGTGGTGTTGAGGTCATCCCCTCTGGCAGCTGAAATAGGCTGTCCCCCTGTTTGCTCTCCCAGGCAGGTCACCCAAAGCGGGCTTGGAGGTTGCAACCACCACCTGACGAATACAAGTCCCCAGCAGCTACTCTTCTCCAAACCCAAGCGAAGGTGCTCAGCTTGGGAGGCAGGTCCGTTGATGCCCACACCTTGCCTTGCAAAGCAAGGTTTTGTTAGAGTCAATGAAATAGTCCAACAGCATCGTTTGGTAGGAAAGCAGTGTGGATCTGGACTTCACGAGGGGGTTACTCCTAGAAAGGAGAATCTAATGGTGAGGAACAAGAGATGATGGTGATAATGATCTTCCTGGGTGACTACGCAACTATTCAGAAATAACAGACACTTCAAAAAAAAAAAAAACAAACCCCTAACAGTTTAAGGTGGGATCCTTTCATCAGTTGGTAACGTCTCAGGAGGTGACAAAGGACTTGCATGTGTGCAAGTCAGCTAACCCATCACTGCCACGTTGAAATGTTTCCTCTGCCTTCCTTTAGCAGCTCTGGGTGCTGGTTGGTCCCTGGGCTTGCAGGATTGCTGGTTGGGTCCCGAGCAGCCCATCCAACCTTCCCTCACTATTTTGATACCCAATGAACTGCATGCTCAGCAAAGCCCTAGTAAACATCTCTCAGCTGAAGCCCTTGTTTCTGGGCTACTGAGAGAGTTATCTGGGGAATGTTTTGTGTCACGAGGGAAAAAGAGGGCTTTTTGGAAAGGCAGTAAGGTGTTTAAAGCAATATTTCTGGATGTCTTAGTGGGGTTTTTTATGTACAAAAGATTGTGTATCCAACTTAAAGGGGCCAGACCTTAGAGAAATTCAAAGGGTCTTTTAAAAAGAGGTTAAATATATTTAAAATTTATGAGTGTGCACCCATGCAAATTGGAAAAGGAAATTAAACTATATCTGCGGAAAAGGAAAAATAAATCTACTTACATATGATGTAATTTAGAAAGTCAGCTGTACCTTTGAATGATGTCTGGACGAAAGGATAAGGTAATGCTGAGGAAGGCTTAATATCTGGGCTTAAAAAGCCACATGGGGCCATAGGGAAAAAGGGTTTGCAATATACTTGTGTACTCATTATGAAGAGTTTCCAGTAGAATGAAAACTATATCTAGCCGGCTTTAAGCTAAGAGAGAAAGATACGCAAACAGAGAGAGGAAGTACAGTTTTTTCAACCTCATCAGAGTTTTCTGTACAACTAGATCCGTGCTCCACGAAACAAATTTGAAAACCTATACACCGATATTTTTTCCTAAGACTGGTTAGTCTTTGTGGCTCTCTATTTCTGATGCTGTGCAAAATAAACTTGTAGTCAAAATAACTGGGCTGAGAACAAGGAGAAAAAATGATGGGAGAGAGATGTAAAGCAGAAGGAAACGGTTTGTGTGGATATTTCAGGGAGACATAAAGCACCAACCAACTTGAGAGAAGCAACAAGAGTAATTCACAATGTTTTGCTTTAAACTCAAAGTGGAAGCTGTCTGTGTTTCAAGACTGGCGTGGCACAGGGTGTTACAATTCGTGTGCCACGTTAAAAGGGGTGGTGGTCTCAGCTCAGTTCCTCGTGAGGAGGTACTCGCCGAGCAGTGCTGAACAATTGGGTCCCTGGGTAATAATTTTATTGGAGAGGCCAAGAAGGGAACAGCCGTGGAATTAATATTGCTGTGCTGTGCTGTTCCGATTCTGAGGGCGAGAGAGGACTTTGCTTTATAATGCTGACACCGCAAATCCCTTAATGAGCACTAAATTCACTTAACAAAATTCTAACTCCCTCAGATTTCTGATGTAGCTTAGCGTGTCGGCTTTACCTTAGAGTTTTCTGTGTTTTGCTGGTCTATGCCATCAACCTGAGCACCCATAAAGCCAGTATTCCTTTTTATTCACTCTACCTGTTTATTCCTTAGTATATTTACCCTTTTATTAAGAGCTTCCACTTGGTTAAGACTTGTTCAAGTATAAGCTCAACAGGAAGCATTTTCCTTTATACTGTAATAACTCTATATTGTTGCCTAGAGGGTGACAGAAAGTAACGTAAGATTCATAAAAATATAACTGTCTGAGCCAAGTAGATAGAATTATGGTAAGCATTAACCAAAGCGTATTTCTCTGTCCTATAGGGTGAAATCAGAACATCTTAATGTTTTCTTTCTTGGGTCACATAATTCTGCAAAAGAACACCAAGAGAAATGCCATACTGCTTCTGCTTGATCGTTACATTCTGTACCAGCCTTCTGAACAGGTTTGCAAATAAAATTACTTTATTTCATTATGTGTCATTTTACATTTTGCCCATGCATCACCCCACCGAGACCATTTGATTTAAGACACTTTTTTTTTAAGCTATAAGCAACTGGAATTTTAAACTCATTTAAGCTGTAATTCAGGATGCTTCTAGTAGCTCCTTTTCAAGTTTAACCATTAAATGAGTACCTCCTTAGAAAAAGAAAAATGTGTCTTACGCTCATTCATTTTATTATCTGAGTAATATTAAAAAAACCCAAACCTCCAAAAGACACACAGCTGAGGAAATTTTAACCCTATTGGAACTGGCATGGTGGTTTCTGAACACAACTTTTTGGGGTTTGTTTTCTTTAAGTTGGATGAAGGAAGCGTAGACTTGCTAACTTTCCCTTCTGAGCCAAAGGTGGGGGTGAAATAGCCCATACATCTCTCACTCTCCTACAGCAAGGAGGTGGCTGAGCTCCGTCCTCCAGAACACCGCACTCCTTGATCCTGAAAGAGAGGGGCAGCCTTTTGGATCTGAAATCCTGTAAAGCCATGCGGTCTATGCCAGCAGCTAGACCAGCTCCATTAGCACCAGCAACAAGCTTTTCGATAATGTCCTACCACGCTGCAGAAGAGCTACCCATGTACAGCAGCTGTCTCCAGTGAAGAGGAAGCAAAATTATGGTAGCAGCAGGATAAATGCAACAGGCAAAGTCATGAAGGTGATATTTGTTAGCAGTTGCGAGTTGAGAAAGAAACCTCGCACCTGAGAGACTGAAAGAATAAAAGATGAGATGGTCTATCATAGTATTTTCATTGTTCCATTTGAATATTTAGTTAAATTAGCAAGCCTTAAATCAGATGTAACCAGCTATAGTTGTGTTGAGTAGACAGGACAGAGTTGAAAACTCCAGGCCATTTTTCACATCTCTAGACTTGAGGATTCTGATGTTTTCTTTGTTCTGGTTGCCTGGTAATAATTTAATATTTTTATTTCTATGTTTACTTTAATTCTTAAAAAGCCAAGAGGTGGAGATATGTTGACAGACTGGAAAAGGAAGCTATTATTAATTAAAATTATTTTAAGTCTAAGATTAAAATAGTGCTCCTGCATATAAATTCGCTTCAATGAGCTGGACCCACTGTAATGTTAAATCACTGCATAAATTAGGAAATGTAGCATACATTTTAGATGGTGCAGATCCTGTTTTCTCTATATCCTTCCTATGTGCACATGCAGCATAGACACACTAGGTAATTGTCCACCTCTGGTACAAATTAATTTTTTTCTTTTAAAAGAATCCAGTCCCAAGTCCATGAAAATCAACGGAAATTTCCCAACCAGCTTGAGTGCAAGTTGGACCAGGCCCAGAAAGAAACAGACTGTGGAAATTTGGGAGGCAACGGTTATCTCTGTTGTTTGCTGGTAGACCTGGAAGGGAAATCTTACAAAACACCATGCAGCCTGTTTTTCGTTGTGTCTAACTAATACATGCATTCACCACCGTCAAGCCTCTGAACAAATCTAGCTTCATCTGAAAAATCAAGCAAGGCGGAAAAGAAGCTACTATGTAAGACAGCAAGACGTTCCTGAATTTTTGTTATTTTGATGTCACTTCTCTGTAATCACAGTGAATGGTGGTAATCTTGTATTCCTAAGTGTTCAAATTTAATTGTAATACTGCCATCAATTTGGCATATTAAAAACCACGTTTCCATCTGCTTGGTGACCTGGAGTGGGGAGGACCATGGCAATCTCTGCAACGACAAGCATAGCCCCTACGTGGGGTACGACAGCCAAGGAGGGAGGCTTCCACTGGGGTCTTTACATGTCCCACTGCTGTAAGATGGCAGCTCAGTTCCTCACATCCGTGACCGCAAAGTCATGATGCAGAGTGGGCGGCAGGGACTTTGCTGCTCCCCTCTTTCCTTTCTGTGGAGGAGAGCTGGGACAAGGGACTTGATGGGATCTCTAACAGCCTCTCCGGAACTGGCTATCGTGTTGTAAGCAGGGACGTATATCCCCCAAACTGGTTATTTGCATGACTACAGAGGAAGAAGAGGATTTGCCCCAAATGCCTTCTTATTTATGTTCTCTCCTAACTGTTTTATTACGCCTAATTTGTCATCCTTAGAGGATGCCTCTTATCATGTGCAAATTCTTTTTAAATTATTATACTGACACAGAAATAATAGATGCCTGATTTACATTGTAATCTTCCGTAAGAGGGATATTTGTATTTTTGAAAGTGTTATGATTTTAGTAGCTTCTCAGTGGGGTTTTTTTTGCCTTATTATGTTGTATTGCAACGTACAGAAAGGAAGGGGAGTTCAAGCATTCATTAGAGATGCCTCACGATGAGATCCCAAATCCTAGTCCCTGCCTAGGACACCACAGTCATCAGTACAGACAGCAAAACATTAAAAAGCTCTTAAGTAAATAATGACTGCGATGATGATATAGTGGGAAAAGGAGTAAATTTTCAATTCGCTAGGGTTAATAGTGATAGGCGCTATTTTCTAAACAAAGATTACTACCCATTCTCTCCTGCACACATACACTTAATACACAACCGCAACATTAAAGCTGAGATAAGGAGACAGATAAAACTCACAGCAGGAAGCTCCATACAATGCAGCATTTACAGACGAGCTCCCACGGTACTGTTCAAACCCCGTGCTTCGGCACTACCGTGTTTAAGCTGAGAAAGCGAATCAGCCCACCTCCACCATGTAAGCCGACCTCAGCCCACTTCGCACCGCAGAGCTCCGGCCCTGAGGAAGTTATCGTCTCTCCTGGAACAAACCCAGCTAATGGCTGCTCAGAAAAGCACATCTCTTTTTCTTTTTTTAGCTCTCTCAGTCCTTGACGCGCAGCAGTTTTTATCTCATGGCAACATTTAAAAGGTGTCTTTTCCAGGTGAGGTTGCCTGTGTGAATTTGGAAAGGAAGGCATCATGCCCTGCCCCATGCTGTGTGCTGCTGAGGTTAATATTTGGAGTGAGGACCCGTATTTTTCTTTATGAGGTTTGATGTCACTCTCTGCGCTGGGCTCTTCTGTCACCTTAGTGAAGAAGAAAATGACCTAGGGAAGTGAAACTCATTTAGGAACACCTTTTTTCCATGGGATCAACTCTTTTGCCTGGCAGTAAATGTGTCCTCTCCCTACAAATAAAAACAACAATACTGAAAAGCAAGGGCCAAAACCGAGCCAAACAGTAATTTAAGATCAAATGAAAGGGTAAATGGTGAAGTTTCATTAATACTTTTCCCACTAACCACTTACCCTGCTGTGCAGCTCCTCCTGCACATGAGAATGGTATGAGATACCAAGGACAGGAATCCCGTCTCTATTTCTCCAACAGGAGATGCATTAAATACAAAACCAGCAGCAGTTTCATTTTCACTACCAAAAAAAGCTCTTTTTATCTTTCGTATAGTTATTTAATGTCCCTTCTTTATAGGCCAGCCTTCAGAATCACGGCACAAATGATTTTACTGGCTATCTGACTGTCATTCTCTTTAACACAGTCTGTGGTTCGCTAGTTGATGATAGCTTAAGCGGAATTTAATTGGTAACATATTGTCAGTTGAATTAGAGGCCATATGATACAGATTTAAACCTTGGTAATTTTTGCATAAAGAACAATCTGTCAACAAATCACGGCAAAGAAAACAGCCATAAATCAGTTTGTCAGGTTTATTACTAAATGCAGAAGTTTTGTTGTCTTGTTTGACTAGAGCCTCTTTTTTCTAGCTGCCAGAAAATGTTTCTCGAGATGCAGGTAGCTTTGTAGGTGTGCAGATTTTATGCTTCCCATGTGCAGGGATGTGCATAAACATACAGAGGGATGTATGCAATTGCAGACCACTGGAGATAATGACCTAGGCAGCTCCTCTAGCCCTATCTTCCTAAATAGATCAAACTGCAGCACCACACATAGATACGCTTACAGAGTCACATCCACATACATTTAACCATATACGCTGAGGCTACATTCAGAGGAGGACGTTGCACTTTGTCTATGCCTCTGTATTTCTGCTGACTGATTTTGCATCATTATGCTTCCCCTGATAGATTCACTTTTTTTTTCTCTGAAGATTGATGATAAAACTTTCCTGGCTCAAAGCTGGGACGTTGACACAGTCCTTTTCTTTTTTTTCTAAAATCGTGCAGTTCTGAAGCCATTTTTCCAGCTCTGACAATATTCATCCCTGTAGAGTGTTCCCGTAGCATGGATTGTATCACAAGTGATCGAGCTGGCTTCATGGCACGAAGCAGAGTTAGCTTTATATTGCAAGCCAGATGAAGCACAGGGAAGGATGGGTTCACCAACAGGGCCTCGAGGAGAGGGACTGTCTCCCCCATCTGTGGAAACATGGCAAGGGGCCACATCTCCTGGGAAGCCCTTCTCAAGGGTGTCAGAAAGGGGCCCTGTAAATCACCTAGCAGAGTCCCCTTATTTTTGGGTAGACACCCACTATGGGGCATACATGTACACCCTGTTCCTGTCCCCCGCTGCACACCTACTGGCACCGGTCACCCTCTTGACGCTTGCCTACATCTATGAAGCAGAAGCCGTCCTCTACCCTACAGGGCCACCAGGGTCTCCCCTTTGGTTTGCGTCTTACAGGATTAATTTTTCTTAATGGTCAAGAACATGCAAATTAAGAGAAGGTAAAGCACTGATTGAACAGATATCCAGTGGGCATCATTATGAAAAAGATGGGAAATCACAAAAAAGCGCCCCATGAATATTTTATTTAAAAGGACGCCTTATGTGTTGCGATTACCCTTGGGTGACAGTGACTGACAGAGCATGTCTATCACTCACGATAAAAATTGTAGGATGATCCGCACCACTGTTCATAAGCATGATATAAGGTACAGTAGTTGTTACAGCAGCATAATGTTCCTATGCAGTAACAAATATACTACGCAGAGACATGCACATAATTAAAACGACGCTCGCTGGCTTGCTAGCACCGTTTGCCAAAGAATAAGTTGCATGCAAGTGGATTTGCATACAAATGAGATACTGTCAGAACAATAATGGGACTTTGATAAGACCACATACTCATGTCATTAAGTCACTTCAGTAGCTAAGGAATATTTAGTTAGCATTAAACGAGGATAAAAGTTGATCATTTCCCCTTCCCTCCAAATTAAAACAAAAGCCAACAAGGTACATCCAGTTAAACATACTAGAACATTTTAAAATTGAAAAGATACCACTGTTAATGTCATCTTGTAAAAGTTTTGTGATGTACGGTGGAATTAAAATTGTACTTTTCAACACAGAAACGAACCTATTTATTGTTAAGAGCTGTTTTCACTGAGACTCCATGTCACCCACCTGCTTGGTAAGCGCAGCTGTAGTATGGTGTGTGATTTTTTAAAAATAAATAGAACTTTTAAAAGAAGACATTTAAATTCATGCTTATACTTAGTTTTATGCTTAAGCGTAATTAAATCAGTGTAGATTAAATACCTACTGAAATCTTCTAGTGAATCAAGAGCCTTCAAATCCTTCTATTTTTTTATGTACTTGGAGACCTCTTGGAACTGTCTGAACTTTGGACTTGATCCAGCCATGCTGAAATCAATGGGAATTTTTCCATTGACTTCAGTGAAAACAGGTCCTTTGGGAACAGTTTGAACTGAGATGTATTGCTCTGCTTAGCTGGTAAAAAAATCCTTTTGGAAGACCATCTTATGGCAATCTCAAGGTCTGTACATCCTATGTGTTGTAAAAGTAAACAGGTTTACAGTAATTTTGGTGGTTTTGCCTGTAAATAATCAGAGGAAAAGTTAAACACTGAAGTAAGAAGTCATCAAAGGTGAAGTTGAGACTTAAAATAGTCTTTTGCTGGTGGTGGGAGACCTGCTAACCCGGTATGGCAGGAAATGGTCTTGCAAATTTGTTAACTTCTTTTCTAACTTGAAAAATGGTGCAGGAGTCACTCAGAGGAGGGTAAAAATTAATATTAATGATTTCATTTTGACAGGAATGAACTCATTACCATGCACATTTCCAACGTTTTTCAACAGTTAATTTTAGCTGCTGAAAAAGACCTCTCTTACTAACTGAAAATATGGTAATTTCACATTAAAAACTGTGTATTAAGGAGTCTTTCTTTGCCAAAGTTACAAGCACTTGACAGGGGTTTATAAACCACACTGAGCACCTCACAAACTTTCAATCACACATTATGAGAGGACTAAAAAATCCAAAATTAAAATCAGTTGCCTTATTCAGTTTTTGTAATGTGTAATTTTTTTTAGTTACTGCTATTTTGACAAAACAACTAAGACATATGGACAAAATGCATTGGCCCATAAGATCCTCTAGATTTTTTTAAGAAAGAAAATATAACATTATGTTAGAAAAACTGTCACTTGCAGTGATAAAAGGTATACTGTTTTATTTACAGAGAGAAGAATTAGCAGTTATAAAAAATAAAAAGTAGCTGATGTGAGACAAATTCACAGTAAGATGAATGCCTTCATTTAACCTCTGGCACACTGAGTCTTGGGCACTACTTCTATGGTTTGCCAGGAAAACCTGTATTTGGATGCTGGTGGGCTCCAAAGGAGTCCTGTGAAGCTCTAGGTGATGAAATGCATTTCTCTCCTTTTTTGTTCAAGATAGACAAACCCACCTGAAGATTTTGAAGATTTTGAAACAGTGCCACTAACAAACTGGCCATTTTAATCTGACAAAATCTTCCAGAGGAGTCTGCAATTGCTTTCGAAAGGCACGGCATGAAGCCTTCCCCGGTTCTCTCTGCTGTCGCGAGGGCAGTTGGAAGGGATGGGGCATCACCCCAAACGGTGGGGTTCGCTCCTCCGCCCCCAGTCGCTCCCCCTCCCCAGCCCTGCTGTCAGTCCTCCCGCCGTTTCGGCTTCCTATCCGCCTGCAGAGCCTGGGGCAAGCAGCGCAGGAGCCCTCTCGGTGCCGCGTGTGAGCTATGCGCTGATGAAACAAGGCAAATAACTCCCTCCCAGTGCTGTCAAACTCGCAAAATACACAGCCCGCAAAACAAAGGAGATTGCCTTTATTTCCTTTCCATTCTAATCATCTTCAGGGCTATTTGTAACAATAGTAGGCATAACACTGCCAAGCACAAATGTGATTTCCAAGTTGGAGTTCCTTTCAGAAAATGGATTAGTTCAATTTTCCAGATGTCAGACAGGTGTGCAGTTAAGTATACGCTGGAATTCAGTTTTGGTGATTAACACTCATAATGACTATTTGGCTATGACAATCAGATCCTTATTTTCAAAACCTAACATTTATTGTTCTAGTACATTTACTTCACTTCTAGCCACCAGCCAAATCCAAGATCAACTAGAAGGACATTAAGAACCAATTTATTATGCTTGCGCTGTTTGTACATCATTCATCATGACTAGAAGAAAGTGACTGCGAAAAGGAAAAGGAAAGAGGTTTTATTCCAATGCAGAAAGAAATGAAGATGTGTCATTCAGTTCCATGTGGTGTTGTTGAGAAAAAGATGAAAGAAAATGCATTCAAAATTTCCCTGTATCACCTGCATCCTCTGGTAATTCACTTCCAGATCAACCTTACCCTCAACTTCAAAAAAATCCCCCACCTCCAAAAAAACCCCCCGCATCTGCAGTTCAGTGGCTTGGACTTGGAGTTATACCGGTCAGTATCTTTGAAAGGTTGCTTTTGCAACGAAAAGTAGACGTAGGGAAAAATGTTTCTGTATCAGCTTCTCTGACAGGACAACCTTTGCTCATGCTGGCTTCTCACATGCCATTTTGAATGGGCTGAAACTGGGGAGACGAATTATGGGTCAGGACCAAACGTAGGGAAAGCTGATCATGGCACTGAAAGCTTTACTCCCATGTCTGGCTTCAACCCGAGAGGTTTGATTCTAGGCATCTCCGTATACCTTCATAATACTGGATAGAGTTACAATGAAGTCACAACACTTCAAGAAATTAATTAATCTGTATGAGCTAAAAGCAAATAATTTGGAAAAGCAGTTCTGTGTGGCCTTGATGGAGCAATAGATTTGGTTTCAAAGGAGCTGCTGGCATACTTGAAGTCATATAAATACTGTGTCGGATGTGGGAGAGTCTAGTGCTGTGGCTTATCTGTTGTATTGCTGGTATTGATCCCAAAAGTATTGTTCACTGATTGCTGGTTAATTAGGTGGTGTTAATAAATCAATAAACTGCTTTGATCCTGATTTGGTTTTTCCTGCAGCAGACATAATCTATCTTGCGCCATCGTGGATAGGCAACAAGGTTGTGACCACTCTATGCAGCCTAAGTAAAGAAGTGTGCAATAGTCGCTGATGAGAATTTTCAGTATAATAAAACACGTCTCCATCCTAACAGTGAATCGAGGGTGTAAAACTTACATCTTGTAAGTGGACACATGAAGGAACCAGGAGATAACAGAGGTCGATTTGGCTTGGTAAGCGTGGCAAGTATTTTTCCAGGCTTATTAAGGCTACTGAGATCCTGCTCAGTCTGTCAGCCTCACACCGTTTTAAATCTGCTTCCAGTTCCAGGCAAGCGAGACTTCCTTAGGCACTTTCTTGAACGCTTCTCTCTTTCACAAACACACCTACACAACATCTTGCTGGTTGTCAAGCTTTAACAGCCTTTTCTGAGCTTTCATAGCACTGCTCTATTTTGCAGATGCCAAAATACCTTAACTTGACCCAGTCCCTCAGGAGGTTCTTTTAAAATTGCCTTACTGACAATTTAACGAGGACCTTTGTATAAAGACCGAGTAAAGACTGCCGGATGCGGTTGTTCCACTTTGCAATTTTTGTGCCCAGATATTACGGTATTATACTTTTTTTCAGTGAACAGAATTAAGACTTATACCTGGCAAAACACCAGATGGAGTTAGAAGAAAAAAAGTGACATTTCCTTTTCCAATTGAAAGTAGACGTTAGAAAATAACCTCTTCAGATATTTTTCACTCATTTTTATTAATTTTGAGGATAGCGTCAGATGAAACATGGACTAGTTCTTTTCTGGGTCAGGCTCCGTGACAGTGAATTAGTGTAGGTGGAAGCAATAATAACTCCAAGGAACACTGTGAAAGCCACATCATATAAAGGTCTCTCAGCACCTTTGAAGATGCGTTATGGGTCAGATCTCCTGCATTATCCTTGCTTGTTCAAGCAATACGAGCAGAACTGGGCCTAGAGAGACCTCTCCTGTCACAGCGCAGGCCTGTCTTAACCTCAGCTCAAAGCATTGCCTTGTCGCACTGGCACAGCATTTGCGGCATGTGCTGGCCCAGATCTCAGTAGCTGGCCCAAATTGGCAGCCAAACCCCAAACCTAACAAACACAAGGCCCATGGGGAAAGGGGATTCCCTGTGTTGAGCTTCGGCTGTCACTGGGAAAAGTGGGCAAAGGTCTTGGGAATTTGAGAGAGCCTGGAAACTTGCCCGCTTTTCCCAGCGATGTTGAGTGGTGCAGTAAAGGGCAGCAGCTCTCCTTAGGGCCTTTCCTTGCGTGGCACCCCGGGACCACCACACCTACAGCATCACTGGTAAGAATACCATCTGAATTCAGCTGGTTTCCAAACAAAATGCTTTACTGGACTGAGCTTGCCCCCATTAAAGCATAGGAACCCCTAGTATGTGTGAGGAGAAGGAGGAGAAGGTGAGTAGGAAAGACAGAAAGGGAAAGCAAAGTTATACAATAAATTTGTTTAACATTTAAATATCACAATGATGAACATACCCTAGATGGGAGAAGCCCATGGGGCTTTTCACACATTTTAAGGTGTGAACCCACTTAAATGATTCCCTGGAACACATCCCCAAAATTTACTTATCTCTTTAGCAAAGGCAAACAATGCTAAATACTGAGGGTTTTAATCCAGTCAAACAATTAAGAGAAAAGTATTCTTAAGCTCACCGTGCAAGTTGAGCCAATTATAATCCCAAAGCAGAATGGTGAAGCCAGTGTTAATTAGCCAGAGAAGGGAGTCATCAGGTCAAATTTACATCTCAAAGAGCTACAGTAGAATTCCATTAACAAAAAAGAAAAATAATGTTATAAATTTTGCTAAGTTCTGAAATAATCAGGATTCGGCAGTTTGGGTAGTTGTTTTTTTAAAAAAAGAAGCTAAACATTGAGCTAACTTTCTCCCATAGAAATCAACTTTTTCACTGACTTCCCTGGAAGTATAATCTTAGCAGTTATAAATTCTTATGGAAGTGAAGCGTTGGCAGATAATTAATCTATCAGGTAGCAGTGAACAGAAAGAGACTATGAAAATGTAACTGTTTGGTTCTACACTTTCCTACCATTTGGTAAATAACTTCCAAAGATATAGGAAATGTTTTAGAGTTTCCAGTTGAAAATTAAAAACTAAGCCTTAACTGAAGAAGTTAATATATATTTTTATTTAAAATTGGTGTGCATATATATATTTAAAAATTAGTTGAATGGTAACATATAGGACAGACTGAAATATATATATACACACACATATGATTCCCCTTCTAAAGTAAGTGAGCAATAGCACAATTCTTCTTTGTAGGCCAATTATTCAAAATCAGGCACTTTTTTCCAATGCTACATATGTTTTGGAATAGTCCTCTTTAGGTCCAAATCTGATTTTCAAAACATTTATTTATAATCTTTTGCATCAATTATTTAAAAAAACTAAAAAAAATCTTTGAACTATGATCAAAGGTATATGCCAATATTGGCGTTGCCATTCAAAGTTCTTTTGCACTAGGAAGTGCAACAGCTTTTCCCCCCATTTTACCATCAGGAAAGCTGTTTTTGTAAGATCACACATTCATTCAAAAAGATAGTTCAGATGCAGTGGCTGGCTGACCCAACACCCCAGTCACTTTAAAAAAAAAAAGTGTTTTCATGTTTGTTTCTGTAGCTCGGATCTAGGTCTTTATCACTTTGCTCCCTTCATCCTAGTGCTTTATTCAACCTGACAAAGCTTTGGGGTTGTTTTTTTTCTTTTATCCAGCGCAGCTGAGAAAACCCTCTAACAATGTGTCAATTTTAATATTTGCTTACTCCACCGATGCACAAAGGAGTATATCAAGGTCTCCCTTTGGGGAAGCAGCAAATGCAGTTGCTGATGCTGTACCACACGGTGCTTGTAACAGCATCTGGGTAGCTGGACTCGGGGCTGATAAACCTACCTGCTCCCTCAAACCACTCGATTCTCTCTCTCCTTCACCCTCCTCATCGTCTTCATCTTTCTGGCGAGACTTGATGCTGCTGCCTCAGTGGGTTGGGACTCTTTCTGCTCTCACAGGAAGGTTTAGGGACTAGTAAATGGTTGCAATGTTTGGGACACTTTCTGAAATCCTTTTCCACCAGGCTCCAAAGTGAATGAATATTGTACTGAGAAGCAGGCCTCAAAAAGGAATTAAAAAAAAAAAATTACGGGGTTCGGTGCATTTGTTTTCACTACTTGTTTCTACTTACTTGACTAGAGTTGAAATTGGCCTGAATTTTCTCTTAGTTCACGAAGACTGATTGTCAGAAGGGCTGAACGTGCCATCTGCCACATGGGGAACGGGGGACTTGCAGGACCTTCGTACCTTGGAACATAGGGGCTAGTCCAGCTTAAGCTGGGTTCCCAAAAACCAAAGGAGTTCAAACTTTCCAGTGAGCGCTCAAAAATTTCTTCAAACATAGATAGGGACAAGAAGACTTAGCACCCAAGGGGAGGATACATTAAACGGTTTTTCTTTTTTTTTTTTTTCTGTTGAAATTGTGATATGAAAAGCACTGTTGAAATGCAAACTGCCACTGTCACAGCTGTTCTCAGAGCCGGTAAGGTCACCTGCCTTTTTTCTTTGAGGCAAAAACACATAGCTATGATAATTTTTTTCTCTGTGGCTCCTACAAAGACTGTTGTCATATCTTATTTTATACATAGTGCGGACATGAAGATTTTATTATGAAAAATTGTCTTCATAAATTGGCCATGCAATCAGATGACAGTTTAGTACCTAGTCATAACTTTACCTGGTCCGTATTACTGATTATTGCCATAAAGATGAAAATTAAGGAAATTACTGAAGATTTTACTTTTGAGGAATATTTTTAAAATTCCACTCATGACTTTTCTGCTCTAATTATGCATAAGCTTTCATCAGTCACTTGAATTATCTGGTAATTTTTTAATACTTGTGAAAGTGTTTCTTTAACAGAAAACTACGTGAGCTATAGTTTTAAGAGATTATTTAGTGGAGAGAATTTCAGGTTTTTCATTGTTTTATTTTTTGCGCCTTTATCTCATCATATCAAAATTACCTCAGAAGACAGGATCTGACGATTTTTCACAACACAGATTTTTAGTAAAAACTCCTTCTGTTGTATTGACAGAAATATTTACAAAAATAATGACACATGCAAGACAGGTATGAGGTCTCGCAAGCAACTACTAGCTAGTATAATGCTATCACTCGCTGCAGAGAGACTTGCGGTCGCACACACACATGTACTTGCATGTTGTGCATATGCATCTATATACAGTTAGGTACTTTGGGGATAGGGACATACATCTATATAAGTACGTGTATATTGTCCTGGCTTGTAAGCCTGTGCTTTTTAAGAATTCAATATGAAACTATTAAAAGATAAAAGTTTCATTTTGTCATCAGAAATTCTATGACATGCATAAAATTAGCATTTACAAGATTTTAGGTTGGTTGTAAAATTTTCTCTTGTTGAAACCTGGCTATGTAGAAGTAATTAATTTTGCTCAATTAGATTTTATAAAAATGCTTTTTTTGATTGCAACAGTATGAGATGTTTGATGTAATTTAACTGTGGATTTCTGAGGGGGGTTTTACTGTCTGAGATAGAGTTGCCTATTCTCCAGCAAGCAAACTATTATACGACGTTATGTTTTGTGCTACTGTGTAATGAAATGCTATAATTGATATAGGTCTTTACCACACTGACTATCGTACAGTACAATATAAAATAAATTACCAGAAAAGAACAGCATTTTTCTAATCTTATATGCTTATATAAAGCATTTTGGATTGTCGCATTTTAGGGAAGTGACAATTATTCTCTCCATATTCACTTGATTCATGAATAGTGCAATTTTCAAGCGTTTGTATGTGGTTAACAGTGCTCAGAGAAAAAAAAAACCATAACAAATAGTCAAGTGGCTATAAACCAGATCCTTCCATGCTGACAGACTAATTAATCTGATCAGTCTTGAACACCAGTGTTTGTCATGTGAGCAGTCAGCATTCAGCAGCAGCCAGCTACAGCGGTCACCTATAAACGCTCCCCAGTTGCCTTGGGGCTGAATGCTGCTCTCACCAAAGCCAAAGGCAAAATCTTTACTGATCCCAGCCTTCAGAAAATCAAGCGACATTGCCTCAGTAACTGCCACTTTCTCACAAAAAAAAAAAAAAAAAAAAAAAGAAATGGTAAGCTGAAAATTTGCTCCTCAAAAGCTGAATCGCTGAGTTCCTAAGGACGGCTGCATGTGATTTTGCCTGGCAGGAGCCTGCCCACCCAAGAGCAGTTCGGGAGCTGGAGGAGGAACCTCAACCTGACCTCCTCTCGACTTCCTTGGCAGGCACAGAACGAGCTGTACAGAGCCTTGCAGCCTCCTGTGGCCATACCCAGCTCTGTTACGAGTGCAAATAGGTAGCTGTGAACAGAACTATTATGTGCATAGATGTTAAGTGATCGTGATTAAATGGTCATGCTGTACTCTGTTAACAGCTCAGATTTTTAAGAAAATCTATAAGAAAAGTGCATTCAAAACAAGAAACAAAACAACACCCCACCCACCCCCCAAAAAGAAAGGCCTACAGTCCAAAATGCTGCTCATGAAAGAACAAATACTATAAATACAGATGATCTGGGAATTTTAAGTAATTTTTAAATTTCTCCAATTTTCAATCTTTCTCAAAACTCATGCTGCAGGTCACAGCAGCAGGCTGGTAGTTTTTTGCCATTTGAACAAAGCATCGTGTACTAAGGCAAAGGAAGCTTGTATTAAATTCCTATCATCCTGAGAATACAGCAAATTTCTAGCAATATGCTATGAGGAATAATACGAAAACCATAAAATCAAGTTATAATTTTTGTATTTATTTATTTATTTTTACGAAATTCTCATTAAATTTCATATCACATTATAAGCAGCAATTGCTGCTACAGAAAAGCGAGAACCTAGACCATCAGATATTCTCTGGTGGATCTTTCAGACCCAAACCTGCTTAGCTTTTAAGATTAGACAAGATCAAGCCTACTTAGACAAGGAAGGCCATCTGTTTTCAAGGATCCAGCTGCTATCCCTTCAAACACAACTCACTGTGGACTCCTGTAATTTATTAATCCCAGGATAAACCTGTAAGTCTGCAATATCATTATTCGACTTCTTTATACCATTAGCATGAACATTTTATCAACTGCTGTGCAGGTAACAGTCAAAAAGCTAAGGAGATTTGTCAACCCTCATAATTAATATCTCCCTTCTTTTAAGTTAGCAAGACTCCAGTTTAGCACAGACTTAAGCACTTTCTGTGTGTGGGCAGTTCAGAAGAGAAGATTAAAGACCGGCACGTGTTTATGATCTTTTCAATACCTGGGACCCGTGTTCAAGATGTTGCCTGTGCAAATTTGGTTTTGAAATTGGTCCATACATGTGTGCGCACACAGATGTGTGAGCATGGACACACACGATGCTATTTTGTTATTTCTAAATTTTTCATTTCTTCTTCAGAAAGGGGGAAGCTGAAGGCTCCACTCAACCCAGGTGAAACCATGGGGTTTTTTTAAACCAAACATGTCTGGAGTTATCTCAGCCCCCAGAATTTATGTGCTGGATTTAAAAGTGAAAAAGGCTTTTTCTCAGTCAGACAACTCCGAATTGGCTAAGTGACTGGATGGATGTTAATAAAACTTCCCTTCTGTCTGCAAAATGATCGTGTCTGGTCCCAGGTGCAGCATGATAAATCAATGTAAAAGCTACTTTTCTCAGAAAGTTATAAGTGACTGAAAATAAGGGTTTAGAAGGTAAGTGCCATGTTAGTTGTGGTTTCAGAGCGTTACTACCATGATGGTGTAATCTGTCTGCTAAAAGCATATTTAACAAGATAAAATAAATACACCTTTTTACATATGCATGAGTATATAGTTGGCAAATCCAGAACTCTGAAGTCCTTACAGTGTACTTTCCCAGGCAGCTCTGAAAGAGTCTCTCATTCAGGTTTCTCACATAATTATGTGTCTCCTAAGACCACCATGAGGAAGATCCACAGAGCTATCAAACCTTTTTGCTTGAGCAGAGCCAGTGGTCATGCTCTGCCATGCTCTCTGCCTAGAAAACAGCAGGAGGAAAAGGTGGGTCAGGGGTTTCCATTTTCAGGCTTTTCATTTCTGGGTCTTCCCAAGTGTCTTTTTGAAGAAATGGAAAACGAGCATTCAATAGTGCTTTGTCTTAGACAACTTCTAATTTCTTCAGCCTCCTTGGACTGCATGTAGGTGAGACGCTTGATCTCATGGAACTGCTCTTATTGTCACACTCTTGGCTATCCCCTCTCTGCTAGCCCATCCTCCTCTCCCAGCCCATCTTAACATGGTCAGGATCTCATGACATGCTGAGCATCCTCAGGCTGAAGAAGCCAGGGAACTCTTGGTATCTACAAACATGATGACATGGCTGGATCTTTCATTAGCAGTGGGAAGTAACTCCACCTTTGCAGGGTGCTGAACAAAGTGCTTTTAGATCATCTAAGCTGCTGCCAGCACATGCTTTGTTCCCTAAAGCAATGGTGTATCATGCAGTATTGCAAACTGTAAGGGTTAAAAATCTTATATTTTTATTAGAATCCATTAAGGACTCTATCTACTTGTTTGGGAACTTTTTGAATTATATGTTCAACTTACTCCTGAAACAGTAAGTGCTAGAATTCTCTCTCCCGTTCTTTTTCTCTCTTTCTTTGACTGGCACATGGGATTTTACAGGAGGACATGATTCTGGGAGCTAATGTTTTGGATGAACTCAAACTACTGAAGAACTGACTGCAAAAAAAAAGTTAAAATCTATAGTGATGGCTAAGAATCCTTCCAAATCAATATCAAAATCATTTCATTTGTGGTTAGGTCATATCCAGTGTAATACAAGACAACATGCAGGAATTGGCATAGATTATGTTGTAGATCCCTATGTCATTTCCTGACATCAAATGTTCTGAAAAGTTTTCACACAAATTCAGTGAGGTCCAACAGATGTAATCCTGTTGTGAAAGAGCAGCTTACTGTATAATCTTCATTATTCTAATAATTGTGGACGCTTACATTTGTCTGTTTAAATGGCTACCAAAATGTAGTAAAAAAGAAACCAAACCCCAAAGACATTTAAACTAAAACCTGATTCACCTTGATACCAAAGGCTAATTTTAAGAGCTCCAGAAACTGGCCATGAGAGAAGTGACATGATCACTGCTATTGCCAAAGTGCCTAGACGTGTGGGACTGCCTGACCTGGAGATGTGTGAACCACCCCTGAACAGTAACCAGATAGTCACATATGACTATCTATGGATATAGTCACATGAGAGCATGAGGAAACAGAGCCACAGAACACCTATCAGTGGGTTGTCAGCTCTTTAAAGGGTTTGGTAATACCCAGACAAGACTAAAGAACATTCCCAGTTTAGGGAGAAAATAGCTGCGGTGGAAGGACACCTGAAGAAGAAGACTGCACCACTATAAGCTAACTGACTTGACGGACCAAACATGCTGCTTGCAGAACGACAGTGCACTAAGGCCATAACATACACTAGGAGGAACACCAACAATGGCCGTGCCTTTCATTTGGGAGGTCACTATGAAATTCTGCGTCCAGCTGGCAGCCAGGCATGGAAAGCAGAGAGGCTGCGAGTTCCATCTCTTTACAGCAGCACTGGTCTGAGCAGAGTGTGAATAGATGTGGCTCAGGATTTTCCTGCACCACTGGGACTGAAATCCAGCAGGAGGTATCACCTTCACATGTCTCCTTCTAAGATATCACTCTGACTTTCCCATATAGTTAATGGAATAAAAAAAATAAACCTAAAAAAGGGCAGTGATTGATCTCATCCAACACAGGCATTTAAGCCAGGGGAATCAGCCTCTTCTTCACCACCTCTTTCTCCCCAGAGTGAGCCTGGGACAGACCCCAAAGAACCATTTTTGGTCAAGAAGGCGTGAGCCTGCTCACCCTGCAAACAGGCAGTGTCGCACACTGGGGCGATGTCACAGCAATGCTCTATCTCAAAACATATACATCGCCTCTGACTCTTTTAACACAAAACCCATAGCTTGAAAAATAACTAGTAAAGCTGCGGATTCTAATTGGGTAGATCAGGGTATCAATGCCTTGCTCACAGGCCATGAGAAGTTACTTCTGCAGTTACTGATGGTTGCTCAGTGACTGCGTACATAACCCCAGCGCTGACATTTCCTGGCTTTCCACTGCTTGATTTCACCACATCCCTGTTCATTTAGTACCACACCTTCCCTCTAAAACCATCTGAAAAGCAAACCATGCTAGAGTGGGAACGGAAGCTGGTTTGTGTAAGAGGTATCTTATAGAGATGATCTCCAGATCTTCAGCACAGAGGATAGGTTTTGAAGATTACAAGACAGCCTGGTGGCTGTATGGGGACCAACCACACTTTTCCAGGTCCTTTTCCAAAAACTGCTGGATGAATCTACTGTGAGAAGATAGATTGCAATCTATCAATAACTGCATCTAAACTTTCTCTCCCAAATGGCTCCAATGGGTGCAGTCTTACTGAGGTGCAAAAGCAAGAATTTTTCTGGTGCCCAGGGCACCTTAATAGTACCTTTATATTTACCAATCTAGTATCCTATACATATAGCTTAGAAGGTGTAGGTCAACGTAGCTCTGCTGGCTTGTCAAAGCAGTGTTGGTTTACTCCACATAAGCATCTGACTCAGGAGTCAAAAGAGCAGGTGTACAATCAAGCAGTCTTGTTCCCAGGTAGGTGATTTCTTCTACCACTTAATAAAAGTGCTAAAAAAGCACTAGGAAAGCTTATTTGTTTTATCTTTCGGTGATTATTTTGCCTGGTAATTGCAAACATCCTGTGTTAAGTCTGACAAGAATTAACTTACGCTTTGGCAAATGCTGGTGCTTTCCTTCATGTTCCCCCCTGATAAAGGTAGTCTGACTTTGATATTGCTTAAAGCAGTCATAGTCTTTGTTCTTCAGAAATGATAAAGCATTTCTAATTCTGAGTTTTATAATACTACAATATGGAGAGACAGATTTTATCTTAATAACATCTATATTATGATAAAGAACCAGCTACATGACAGGAAAGCGAACATTTCAGTTCATCTACAATTCTCCATCACATCAAAAGACACTACATGTGAGAATGATATGCTAAAACTTCCCATTATGCAGTTTGGAAACACATATATTTATTCCAAAGGAATCGGTATTGTTAAGAGTAACCTCAATGGCTGATCTAGATAATGTTTCGCAGCCCAAACTGATACTTTAATTACAGTGTAATAAGATATTGATCTTATTTCTGTACATCGTCTAAGATATCTCTGTGAACAAGATGCTGAATGTAAAGAGCTGTTCCTTATACAATAATTGCAAATAATAACACAAACGCTATCCCTCCCAGCTATGTTGTGACACCTGAACTGTTGTTAGCATTTAATGCAATCATAGATGAAATAGGATAAACTCAACAAGAATTCTATTTCCAGAAAAAGGTAATAATTTCTGTGAAGGAACAGAGAATAGGGCTAAACCATTCTTCACCCCAAAGAGAAAATTAGTAATTTATTCTATATAGAACAACATAATAACCAAAGTCCTCCACACCTTCCAGGAATAGAAGATGCAAAAATACAGAGAATAAACCATATGCACGTGAGCTTTTGCTTAATATGCACATTGGTAACTCATGTTTTTAAAAGCCCTCTCTCTCACATATGTGCCTTCATTCATATAGCTGAAATATATACCCATACGTATTTATGATGGGCCCCATTCTGCCTACCTTGCTCATATTGAGAGGCATCTTGCCCTGCAGTAGTCCTACTGGAATCAAGCAGAGATAATGCTCTTCAATCTGAGTATGGGTGGCAGATTCCACCTATATATAGCACGTCTATATTTATCTCCATTTTAAGTGGTTAATTTAGCTCTGTATCACTGAATTAAATATAAATTATCCGCTAGCACAAAAGCAGCTTGGGAGCAATTACAGTCCCCTATCTCCCCCCACCCCAAATACGCTAAATATCAATGTGTAATATGCAAATCCTAGGGGTTTTTTTTACACTAACCAAGTCAAATTCTTAATACCAGACAAGAAGAAAATCATGGCTTAACATACACCAGTAGATGTAATAAATAATGAACAGCACTAACAGCTTAACATCATAAGGAAACAGATGGAAAACTTCCCTCCAGAGATCATTGCATCTAGTATTAGAGAATGAGTTTCTGGACGTGCACAGGGTGAACAGTTCAAGTCTGAATTACAATGAGGTTGGTAACACTTTTTTATTATAAATGCAGGAATTTCATGTCTTCCTTTTAGAAAGTACTGCTATTATAGCATTCATCTGTTTCACTAAGACATGAAAAGCAAAAGGCAAAATCTTAAGCTGCTAAAGCGTGCATAGCACAATCAAATCAAGATCTCGCTCTGGGAGTACCTTGGCTGGGTTTGCAGAATACAGCAGGGCTACAATGCCATCATCTGTCCAGGAAACGAAACAGAACCCAACGTGGAAGCCAACTCTTTACTAGCAGTGTTTATCTACGCTACTGAAAAATGCTATTAAGGCAATGCTATTGTATTTGTAGGTCAATGACTATTAGATGTTTAGAGAATTATAACGAAACAATGTCCAATCTGTTTCTCTCATAACCTTTCCTTTTCCACTTCAAGTGGATTGGTTGTATGTTCAAAGTGCCTTTCAAACCGCGAATACAAGAAATGGAGATTTCTCTGGAAAGTGAAGCGCAGCTGTTTAGTTTGAATAAGCCGTGCTGGAGAAGTGAACCAATTATCACATTTTGCACACATTTGTTTGTCTTTTTTTTTTTTTGGTATGTGCTGTCCAAATAACATATATGCACTATATCACTGGAAGCAGCCCAGATAAAGAAAGATGTCATGCTTGAATCCTTCAGCTACACCTCCCTCGATGGGCATTCAAGCCCATGGCATGGCTTCTCTGACTTTCTAATAAGAATTTGTGCATGTCTGTGCTGCATGGGTTACAACAGTTCCTCCCTCTCTCATCTGCCATCAGGAAGGTCTCCAAGTATGGTGCAAAACTCCACCTGTAGACAGACTCTCTTTCGAGTGTCCATTATAGCAGCATCTATTTGCTGTGTATGCAACTACACTTCATCTAGAGTTTTGTGCAAATAGAAACAAATGAAGCCTCTCGTAAAGAAGGAATTTTTCTCCCTGCTTCCTTCCTCCATCCTCTTCTCATCCACCTCACCCATTTTGCAGACAACAAAAGAAGCACAAAAACTAAATGCTCTGCTCAGGGTCTCAAAATCCGTTTCAGCAGAGCATGCCCAAGCCAGCTGAGCTCCTGTCTGCTCTGTCAGCTGTTAGATAACATTGCCTCCAACATCAGATGGATGCAGAGACCACTGCTTTCTATTATGGCTGAAGATACGTAAACATAATTGAAACTTGTATTGATTTTGAAGCCAAAACTTCTAGATGACTAAAACTCTGGGGCAACTGTTGGGTCAGCCAGAACACCTTTGGTAATAGGGTGAGGAGCGGAAGCCGATATTCTCCTGACAAACCCGCTAAGCTTATAAATGTCTAGCACTCATTACGTTATACACAATGCTGGCCAATAATTTCAGGTTGCTGTTCCAAGACACAAATTACTTCCAAATGCAGGACTATACAGAAATTAATGGAAGAGGTCCAACATCAGAATGTAAGAGACACCAAAGAGTTATTTCAATAATAAGACTACTCAATAATTTTATATTACACAGTTTGATACTGAATCAAATAACGCTTCTCCACAACACCTTAATGTAAAGGCACACAGTTACAAGCCATTGCAAACTCAGAGCTAGTGATGTACTCACAGAGACTGACTATAAAAACACAAAATAAGAGGCAGAATGACAACTTTCCAAAAGAAAAAAGAAAGAAAAAACAAACCCAAACCAAGCATTTTCTGGAATGCTGAGACAGCTAAAAATCTCTCCCCTGCATACACACCCGAAGAGCATCTGGAGAGCTGCAGGGTTGCAGGGCTGTGGAACAAGTAAGCCACTTAAAGACAGAGTTCAGCATTCGCCTCCTGCCCCATCACGGGAGGCAGTGTTCGCAGCGATGAGCTGCAGGCATGGGCACGGGGCAAGAAGCTGCCAAGGACAGCAAACCTGCTGTGATCCCCCACAGCCCACCACCTCTCCTCCTCCAAGCACCGGAGAACTGCACGTGTTGTGGCTAGGAGGGAGAAGGGGTTGAAAACAGGTGGCCAACAACAGAAGTTACCTGATTTGTCCATCCCCTCTCACTGGCAAAAGTGGGACTAGTGAGCCCTCATGCAGGCTTTCATCCCTGATCTCCGTCTTGCGTTCTCCCATCTCCTGCTGCTAAAGGAGTGGCCTGGCCAAGCGTAGCTCCACCTGGGGGTAACACTCAGTCCACCTCAGTGGCTGAGAAGCTTGGAGCCATGTCTGCTGTTTCTGTCTAAGGGAATGAGAGGTTTATATCACGTTTCACCTAAAACTAAATGCAGTCAGTGATCTTTGTATTAAACCCTGGCATGAACTTCAGGATCACATTCAAGATCTTGCATAATTAGTTTGTTGATTAGGATCTTCTTAAGGTCCTGTCTTGCCTTTGACCTTCACCAGGTTAAACTAGCATCTTTTCTGTGCTCATCACCTGAGGCCATAGAGTGACTCCAGGTCACCCTCTTCACAGCATGCCAGGGCTTCTGGTGCATCAGCTAACTTTGGATGGCACAAAATTTCTTTCCAGTTTCCCCTGATAAAACCAGCTTTGTCTGACAAGCAAATCCTATGTGGTGTTGCTGCTGACAACTAGGGTGAAAACCAAATAAGCTAACATGAGGAAAAAAAATGTGGAATATGGTGAGAAGTAGCATGCCAGTTTGATGCTGGAAGCACAGATTCCCTTCTTCTTCACTCTTCCCCTGCATTTGCCTCCATTTAGCACTCTCTCTGCCCCCTCTCGTTGCTTTTACGCAGTACCTCCTCACACCTGTGGTAGTTTTGAATAAGAATAAAAAAAAGGGAGACATTTTCTCAGAGGTTTTTCTTTCCCCTTCTCCTTACAGTTACTTTACTTTTGTTTCTCCTGTGAATTCAGAGGCTGGCTACATTTTTTAAGTGCGGATTTGGGGACTTTGTGAGAGATCCACAAGAAAGCGATGCTCAGGAACTTGTCCAGAAACCTTGCTTGGCACAAGAAGAAGAATTTCTCCCGGTGCATTTGAGGGTTTTCAAGGAAACCACATATTTTGCGTCTGAGGTTTGCTCATGACCTTTCTCTTTTCCTTAGGCTATGACACATTACCTGACAGTGGCTGGATTTATCATTTATTAACTTAAACCCCTTTAAAAGTGAGGTACTTTCTATACAACTTCGAGAAACAGTGGAAGATGAGGAACAGGAACGACCGGAGAGAATGCTAGGGAAAGCTTTGAAGGCTGAAACAAAACACTGCATCTGTTAGGGAAGGGATCTTGATCCTAAGCAGAGCCTTGTATCACCTGACTTACTAAGAAAGTGAGGTTTGAACCACTAACCAGGTGGATTTACGCCCTCCAGCATACATTACAGCAGTCAAACACGTGCATGCCATTAGGCTGTGGCTATGGGGACCGAGAAACCAGGGCAAGGGGAGAAGTCAGAGGCTGTGCTCATGTGAGCAGTTTCTCTGTGTGCGAGCGCCGGGACTGGTTCCTTCATTATTTTGCAAAAAGATGACAAGAAACATGAAAGATTGAAAAAAAGCAAAAGAGAAGCCAGCAGCACTAACACATATTTTTCTTTAAAAAAGACCAAATTCGAAGAAATTGAGTGAGACACTAAGCTGCTAAACTTCAGTGCAAAGGCAGGGAGTGGAAGAGTTCAGGTTGTGCGGCATCACCACCTCATTGCTCTTTCAGAGACAGTTTTGGGCATATCTGCAGGCATTAACGTCAGCAGAAGTAACTTTCACACTTCCTGCCTTTTCCTATTAAAACTAATAAGGTTGTGTTGCCATTGTTTTTGTATTTCACTTACTTATTTAAGTACTGACAAAGTAAGCACAGTTGAAAACAGTTTTGCACTGCTTCAGATCCAAGACACAGTGCGTATTTGAACAAGGGTGACCTACTTAATTTGGAGTGATGGATGTTTATCCAGGAGCGGGATTCTGACCCGCTTTCTTTCTGGAGCAACACTGGCACGATTTGTTGTGTATGTGCTTATGTTAGCTTAGTAGGTTCAAATCAATTGAAAGTGTTTAGCAGCCATTAAGTCACAAATATTTCATCCTCCTATTAATAAAAATAACTGTCTACAGAGTTCTCAATTTTCAAAGCTCTTGACTACTATTATTGTTATTATTAAATATTTATATTACCATATGGCCTGGAGGGAATAGTCGGGATTAACTCCCTATAGCAGTAGGGTCTCCACAAGTGCACAAGGTGTAAATATTAGTTCATATACAGATTCACCAGTCACGTTACTTCCCAGCTCACCTTCCTGACCACCCTTGCTCCTTCCACCCAGCCGACGAACGCTGTAAGAAATGCCCAAGCGGAGAGGGTTAAGCATCGCAACCCTCCAGCCACGCCATCAGCCGCTCTCGGGCCACCCATCTCCTCTCGTTCCTTCCAGCAGCCACTCGGCAGCACCCCGAATGTCACTGCTTTCCAGTCACGCCTCTGCCATCACAGTCTGCCGCGCTGCCGCAACACCCCACCCTCCGCCTCTTGCTGGGGGCTCTGCAACCATATGCCGCGATTGATTTATTAGTCCAAATTTCCCGAGGGAGGGCGGCGTACCCATCTGATGCCCTTGCATTTGAGCCTCTGAGTCACAGGTAGTCAAGCAACGTGTGAAAAAAAAATCATCACGTATTCTGTGGGCAAAGCGCTTCCCGTGGAGCACGCAGCCCAAGTTGCTCGCGTGCACCACTTATCCCACTATGTCTATAGAATAAATTACGCTCCAGAAATTTGCTCTCAATGGCCTCTTTCAGATAGTAGCAATGAGTAAGATAAAACCTGCCACTTTATGTCAAGTCACACTCGTCGAGTACAGATTTAGTAATAGTAATACTTATCTTTTATGTAGCACTTTACATTTTCCAGTTGCTGCACAGAGATTAATTAATCAGTTAGACGTATATAAGCCAGGCCTGAAGCACATATTGGAGGACTGACAGATGCCTGCGCTGCTGTGAAAGCACAAAGGCGACGGCCTGACCTGCAAACACACAGGTGTGTTTAGCTGGAGTGAGACACCGGCACAAGTCCTGCAATCTGCTTGGATTTAAGCGGGACCATGGGGGCTCCGAGGCTCTGCTCCTCTCCGCTCCACCCGCTGAAAAAAATCAATGTAAGCCAATACCAACCATTCTGCCACACAACCTGCAAACCCTCTCTGGTGATTAGAGCAGTTACTGTCTCCGAGGCTGGGAAACGTGAAACAAAGATGGATGGGTTTGTGTCCCGCTTTTCATTCATGCTCGCTGCCCGTGGCACCCCATTGAGAGCTCCCTTTGCTGTGGCTTAAACATCCTCCCGCTCGCATCCTCCCACCCGTTGCTGGTCTTGCTCCGAAATCTCTCCATGCCGTGGAGAGGAAGGTGACGTTTCTGACGGCAACGCAGGAGAAGGCCCCCGCCGCACAGCCACGCCATCGACTGACGGCGCTCAGCCAACCTGGCCACCCGGCTGCTGGTACTGCTGCTGGTGGAGGGCTTCAGACATACTTTCTGAATTAAGCCAAGCCTGGATAATTGGGAGTTGGAACCAACTCAAACATGAGCCAGCAGACGAGGGATCATGTTGTTCGCTGAATCGCTCGTTGACAGTGAAGAAAAGCATTTGCGGTGGAGGGCTGCTGCCCTCCAGACGGGAGCGTCGGCCAGGGGAGCAGCTCGCAGTTTTGTGACAGCATCAGTTTTCATCTCAAACTGGGTTTGTGCAACTCTTCTTGCCCCAGACTGTGCCCGAGGCAGCACAAAGGCAGCCTGGTGACTTGCGCTGAGGACGTGCCCAGCGCTACATCTTAGCTTGTCATAAACTAAAAAAAACCCACCAAAACAACAGACCCGTACAAGAAATCGCTGACATTTTTATACTTAGGGACTTTCTTTTTTGACATCCACCTTCCTGATATTTTCAGAAAATGTAGGAAAGCATTAATATGCGCATGCAGGATTACTCCTACCCTTATGCCTGTCATATACTCGCTATGTGAAGAAAAAATCTTGCACTGAGCATGTGTAAGATGCTCAGATGTGCTGAAACTGAAGCGTTCATGAAACTGCAACACAGGCCTTGAAAGTGTCAGTTGAATTAAGAGTCAAAAGAGATTTAAAATTAATAAATGCAGGGCTTCTTTTATTTGTCTTTTAGTTTCTGAGTCCTTAAGTCATAATTTCAGGGTATTTATACTCAGCCAAAAGGACTAGGAGTCCAACTGTTATTTGAAGTGAAAGGTGAGATTCTCTCATAATCAAAAGACTCCAGCAACTGAGATTTTTTTTTTAAAGTCTCAATTAGCCAGCGATTCATAAAAAGAGCTGACGACACTGCTATGAGACATCACATTTTCCATGTTTTGACACTGTGCATGTTTACTTTTATTTTCACGTAAACTTTCTTACATTTAATTACAGAGGCACCTGTGTCATCCACAGGTGCTTTCCCATCTTGCGTTTACTCTGCTGAAAGTGATAGAGGCTACGGAGCTGCCCCAGGTTGTTAGTGGTGCCCAGTGATACTGCTCATGGGAATCGGTGATTTTGCACTAAAACCAATGTTTAGACACTTTAAACCGTGCTGTAAGTAGACTTTCTGGTGCTCCAGGTGCCTTGGGGTGCCTTCTCACCTCCACCTCCTTGGGCTGCCACGGCAGAGATGTATCTCCTCCTCTTTGCTGGGGCTCAGACACACCTGCCGTGCAAGTCAGAGATCTGAGTCACGGGGCTGGAAAATGGCTTTTGTCTTGGTGATTCTGAATTCTCCCTTGTCTTTGGAGCAAGGGGATGAGTGCGTGCTGCTGCAACATTAAAGACAAAACATTAAGTGCCCAAAAGCTTCCAAAAGAAAAATACTAAATTGTAAATGTAATGCCTTGCTGTGCCTCGAGTCTCCCCCTGTGTTTGCTTAACCCTTGCGAGGTGCGATTTAACGCTGAGACCCGGAGCCTGTTTGTGACCTGACCCACGGGCGGCTGCTTGCGCTTCCTGGGGGAGGAAAGGCTGGGAACCGCTTCCCAGCTCAGCCCCTGCGGCTCTTAGGAGGCCACCCGGGGCCTTGCTTTGCTCTGTGAAGGTAAGTGGCTCTCGACGCCCCAGGAGGTTATGCACCAGTGCCAGTCCCCCGTGCTCAGCCTGCGTATGCTGGTGGACCCTTAGCTCCTGATGTCTTGGAGGAGGCACAAAGGGCCAGACCCGGGACAGCCGGCACACACAGGAGCTGGTCTAAAGCATTGTCAAAACTATCAGGTAGCCAGTTTTAGTTTTTCACCATGTAACTGATTCCTTGTTGCATCTGGGCATTCAGAGGAGAAGCAATCATTTTTTCTGAGCTTGCTTTAATCACGACTGTTGTTGTGGATGGAGGATTAAAACCTGCATGGAGGCCTGCAACGTGACATTTTTCCAGAGTCAGAGCTCCAAATCAAAACCCCTTAGGTTATATTCAGAGAGGACCATGTTGTGACTGTTGTTCATGTACAAAAAAAACTCCACACCAAAATCCAGAGGGTCACTTTTAAAAACATCACCGTGTTTCAACTACGTCTAGCAGAAACAAATGTTTCTTCCCTCTTTTCCCCCCCATGACGAATGCCCCCCCCAAGACTGTCAGTTAGATTTTGTAAAGTCCTTATTATCACACTTCACTACATATCAGGATGAATGAAGAGAGCTGTGCAAACACTGCAGATATCTTTTCTTTATTACAGCTGCAGCCACTCCCCAGAGAGGTTATTAATGTCCACGGCTCTCGTGGAGAGGCGGCGTACGCTGGCATCTGATTGCTATTCAGATCAGCAGCCTCCCTCCGTCTGTCTGTGAACCAACACATTAGTAGGTACATAAAGGGCTCTCGCTGTGGGCTGAACAAGTTCCTAGGGCCTCCATCATGAAAAGATAATGGCAGCGTGATTGCCAAAATTTTGTGGAAATTGTGCTAAGCCGAAGCAAAACAAAACCCAAGGTAAGGCATGCATTTTTCCTGGGCAATTTATTATTTATCACTGCTCAGCAAACCCCTTTGTTCTTGCGTATGGCAGTTACTCTCCGTTTATAGCTCACTTGGGTGTGTAATTCCAAAAGAAGATATATGATGTTTTTTAAGAATGTAGGGGTAAGTCTCGTTCCCTGGACCAGGACCAGGCTTGACAAGGGGTAGCTATGTGAGAAATGAAGGTTAAAAAAACCAACCCACAAAGTCTATGGCCACTGCTGCCTTGGGGTTTCTGCAGGGAGAAACCTGATGCGTGGAGTCAACACCCAGAAGTATTTAATGGATCGGGGAAGGCTCCTGTCCTGCCAAAAGCGGAGCTGCCCACCAGCAGTTTTGAATTACACATTGGCTCATGGCAGGAGCAATTAAGCAGCCACAAAAGGCAGCATCCCGTGAACAGGACCTGGGTGAGAGCTGTGGACCTGCCTTGCCTGTGGCTGAGAGCCCCGCAGGCTGGAGGGTGAGCAATGGCCACTCCAGCCTCATGCCGTCTGCTTCAATCCATGATAAATGAATCTGTGATAAATCCGACTCCATAATATCCTACTCCTAAGCCTATATTTGTTTGGTGTGAAGAAAGCAGCATGCCCTTTAAGCGTCCATTCAGCCTGGAAAACTAGTAAATACCGAGCCTCTTATGATACAGCTATATCCTTGGCACAGATATGTACGGGATAAGAAAGTAAAAAGATGTTTAGCAATGAAGATCTAAGCAAGGATAAGGGCAGGAAAACTAGTGTTCACATAAGACGATCAGGAAGAGACAGCTGCTTGAGGAAACAGAAGAATGTAAATGCCCTGCTATCTTGTTCCCTACTGCATCACAGGTAGCCACGGGTCTGCAACAAGCAAACCTCCAAAATAAGCTACTTCATATAGATGTTGCAAGACAAAAGCAGTGCATGGCTATCTACATGCATCCCATGGGCACTCAGGAGGTGCTCTTAGAAGCACAAAAAGTGACCAAAATTGTCAGCTAGAGAGAGACCCCACAGGAAGCAACCCAGAAAAATGTTTTTTCAAGGAACTCTGTACACATGAGACATGCAGAACTGTGATGCATGTGAGTGCGCAGCTGTGGTCCTCATAGGATGTAGGAGAAGCCCATATCCATACCTCTTCAAGAATGCACTCCAGAATAAAACCAGGCACTGAAACTGTAGCAGACAGGAGGAAATATTGCATCCTCTCTGTTGACTGATGCCATGCATTCATCACTGAATATTTCTTTATAACAGGCCCTCAGTTTGCACATAGGTCAAGAATGAGAAAAACTGTAGTATCTTCTCTTTTCTAGAGCTCCCATGATAAGTACTAACCATGAATATCAGCCTGGACCTGCTTTGTCTCATTAATGAACATAGGGGGAAGCTAATCTCTGGAATTTGTTCGTGTAATAGTATCTTTGCCCAGCTTTGTGCATCCTGACACCAGGGCTTCGCATAGTGTAAAAAGCTCCCTTCCTTTCCCCTCGCTGCCTACTTCCACGGCCCAGAAAGCCCTGCCAACTGCAGTGCCAATGGAGGTTACATGAGATACTGTCAAGGCACCTGCTTTATGAACTTGTCACCACCCGGGGCTGCCACCTCCTGAGCCCCAAGCAGCCATGGACTTCCCCCCTTACTTGCTTTCCCCCCAAAGGAGGATGGGGAGGCACACTGCTGCGCAGATTTCCTTCTAGCCATTCTAGATGTTACACAGCAAGAGGCATCACTTCCTCCCATTAAAATGAAGCTGAAGGTTGCAATGAGCTGTGGCAATGACCTGATTCTCCGTAATGTTGCGGGCTGTCAGGGCAGAGATGTAAACGGCAGCTGCTTCAGAGGAGGCACTCATGTATAAGATCCAAGATAGATATCTGCTTTTTGGTGAAGGCAGATTTTTTTTCCATGAATCAAAGTCCTGCCCTGTTCTGCACCAGTATTAAACTGCCTCTTCTCCCTCTCGGTGTATGGAAATATGGTCCTCATGGGAATCCTATGAAGACTTTCAGGAAATCTGAAAAACCTGTTTTGTCTGCCTCATGACAAAGATAGACTGCCTCCGGATGCTACCAAGAAGTGGCTAGAAGTATCGGACAGAGTATATTTTCATTGGCATATCCACATCCTGAAATCACATTACATTTGCCTTTAAAGGCCTTGTGAATCTCCTTCCCTCCTAGTAAGAAGTACAGATGTACCAAAGTGACCTCATACCTGAGGATGACAGGTTTTGACAGAATTCCTCTTGTAAGTAAAGAGCTACCCGTGTTTCCAAACAGCAATAAGCAACACACAGATCGTGGTATTATTTGCTCATAATATAAATTGCAAAAAATCGCTGAGCCCTCTTGGAGAATGATTTTGCTCAGAGAACAATGTATTTTCATGGAAAAGTTTTATTTGTTAGGCACTTCAGTACAATTACTTGACCATGTACAGTGTGGCTGAGTTGCACTGAAAATTGATACTTTCCATAATGGTGTCTCATTACTGGTGATTCATCGGAGAGGTGCTGCTGTGATAATTAGTGTTTTATGGACGAATGGGCCACACATTCTTTAAGCAGTCCACTTCCTTAACAATGATTTATTTAAGTGGTTGGTTTCTGATAGTCATGTAAATAAATACATGCTAATGGAACATAGCGACAGTGCTTCTGTTGACAGGTTTCTGTGTCTTACCATAAAGCAGCTGAAGAACTAAATCTGCATATACAAATCCATAATGGTTAGGGGCTTTTATGTGTTTTTGCAGGAGCAGTTTTGACTGAATGCACAAAAAGATGTAAATTTCTCATCTCCTTCAATTTTTACCTCCCAGGCTGGCTTCAAAGCTTACTTTTTAACTTAGATATTTGGAGACGCTGATGTTGGATGAATGAGTGCTACGATGCATCTGTTGACGGCCTACTGCTGTTTCGGAGGCTGGCTTCCCCCTCCCACTCCATTAACGCACTTCTCTGTGAAGTGTGCTAGATGCTCTGAGCAATGCCTTACCAAACCAATTCTGCGTGGTCAATAAAAGCGAGGATTTTAACACTGGCTGTAGTGGGTGATGGGGCAAAGGGTGTGACACATCCTGTCCTGGCTGCTTCTGCTCCAGTGGCTAAGGTCACCATCCCAAAGCACTTGTCACCACTGCTTTGCTGGAAGTTACTGGCCCCTCGAATTTACCAGCTGAGCTACCCATGTGAAAATGAGCCAGAAATGGTAGGGTCCCGCTAAGTCAGCTTTTGAGGCTGACAGGGGTTAGGGAGCGCACACAGGAGCAGAGAGCCGGCAGGTCCAAGGGCGGCATTAGCTGGGCATCTTCTTCAGGCAGAACTGCTGCAGGCAGGAAAAAATAAAAATAATTAAAAAAAATCAGCTGAACCAGCAGCTTGGCAGGTTTTACTTCCCAGCCCTGGGAGCCCCGCTTGGGATCCATGCGAGCTCTGCCTGAGGGCTCGTGGGACAGGGTGCAGTGAGTGAAGCTGGCACAGCTCTTCCACTCTGTCATCCTCTGATCACCGTGAGACAGCCAAAATAAGGGCTCACAAGCAGTCCTCATTTAATCAGCTCCAGAAAAAATGCAAATAAGCTCAACAACAACAAAAACCCCAGAATTTTTCTGGTGCAATTATAGTGCCTATAAAGACAACTTCAGCTTCAGTCTCACAATTTATATTGCTTCTGGAAACTCCTGAGACACGCATAATCTTATTGAGCAAAATCCTAGCCTCACATAAGTAATTAGCAAAACTCCTACCCATTTCCATGAGCAGAATTTTGCGCACCATGAGCAGTTTTTGTTTAAATCCAGAATTCAAGCATGAATATATAAAATTAAGAGAGATTATTATAGCTGTAATAAAAATATATACAAGTACATTCATATACTTAGAAAAAGGAAATAAAGGAAGAATATTTGCTAATAGAATACATAACAGTTTACATCTGCTAGTATAGTTGCAGGGAATTAGACCAGATGTTGAAAGTCTGTCATCTTTTATTTTGAAAGATATTCTTTCAGTGTCTATAATCTGGTGTGTCAATTAAAATATGTTCAAGAGTAAATTTCTTCCTCAGCATTATAAACTTACTGTGACAGGGTGGCTGAGTCATGCTTGTCTGAATCGCTTCAGATTTTCTTCGTTCCTTCAGCCAGACTTAATTCCCTGCGGACATGAAGAGGACCAGTTCCTTGGTCGTGCCAGCCGGGAGGGCATGATACAGTTTTCAAAGGCTGGCAGGCAGCGTGGGATGTCCTTCCCTTTAGTTTGTCCACAAACCTGTGTTCTCTCCAGGGATAGAAAGCTGTTTCTTCTTGAGGTGAGGATGGCAGCAGGCTCTTTTCATTGCTGTCTTTTAAAGCCTAAGATGTTTGGTGAACGTGCCCTCTGACTAGACGGAGTAACAGGGAGCAAGGCAAGAAACTGCCTATTTTAAGGTAGGTTAGATGTTTAGCCCCCACACTTCAGCTCACCACAAGATACCTAAATATCTTTGAGGCTTTCAAACTGTGGAACTCTTCACAGCCCGTGACTCATTGGCTTCTCCCTCCCAGAGTTAATTCTTTGAAGACTCAGTACTTTAACCGGCTCTTTCTTGTTAAAAAACCGCTTTGTTGTAATTGTGACATTTGAGTAAAACACAGATAAGTCTGGTAGAAATTTGGAGCGAGGTGCTGACCCAAACACAGCTTATTGTCGCACAGACCTTGAGGTAGAAGCACTTGTGCGCAGACACGTGTGCAAGGCAGGTAGCACGGCCGGTGCCTCGGCCCTAGCCACCTCCCAGGTGCCAAGTGCAACTTTATGTCTTTCGGTAGCATTTTCTATTGTTTTTCTTATCACTTAGCAGGGGGAGCAAGATGCACATAAGAGCTCAGCCTGGAAGAAGGGCAACCACCCTGACCACCAATTTCAGCAAAATCGTGGATGTCTTTAAACCCATGCACGGATACCGGCAACTGCTGGGTTGCTCCAGCAGAGCCGGCTGCCCTCCTTGAAGAGTCACCTACCACCTCCCTGACCCGCTTTGGGGTCTGCTGCATGGGGGCTGCTCCCCAGAGATGCCTGTCTCAGTTCTTCTTCAGCCGCTGGTAACGAGACCTGACAACCTCTCCCGACAGCCCCTGCCACGGCAAGGGAGGGCTTGTGTTGTGTCTAACCTACACCATCCTTGCTGAAACATTGGTCCAGTCCTAGTTGTCTCCTCCGCGAGAGGCGTGAAGGGCAGAGTGGCTGTCTCTCCTAAGGCTAAACCGCACACATTTCTTTCAGACTTGGCTAATGGGTTACATTTTCTTGGCTCTGCCTTTTCCAGTGGGCTCTTCTGAGTTGTCTCCAGCTGGGTCTCACCTTCGTTCAAGTGCAGTACGCCAAACCTGACATAGCCTTCCAGCTGAGACCACGCCAGTGCTGAATAGAGATAAAAGATTAGTTTACATGTTCTTATGTACACGTAGGAATATGAGATTTATCTTTTTCACTACAGCATGACACCGTAGACTCACATTCAGCCTCAGATCCACTGCAGTTTCTAGATTTTTTTGATTTACAGACCTATTTGTTTGCAGAGCCACCCCCCACCCCCCCCCCCACTCCCCCACCCTGGGTATTTGCCATTTATTCTTTGGACATTTCCCTGTTAAATTACTTTTTTTTTTTTCTTTTTCCTTTTTTTGGGTGAGGCCATATCTCAAATATATGAAGCCATTTGAAGCCTGCCCCCAGCACCGCAGAGGGTGCTTGCCCCTTGCTGCTGTCTCTAAATGCCACAGGCTCATTCTCGAGTCCATCATCGGCACCGTTGGCTTTGCTGCCAAAGACACTGAGCAATCACAGGGCCACGGCAGCCTCCTGCCGAGCCCTTCTTGGTCAAAACTTCCCTTTTGATAATGAGCTAATCACCGGTACTCTCTGAGTAACGTTTTCCAGCCCGTTTTGTGCCCACCATGCAGTAGATCTGTCTAGACCACACACTTGCTGCGCTCGCCTGTGAGCGCTCTGCGGGAGACGCCGTGACCAGACATGCATTTGCTTCTGTCAGCGAGATCTGTCACCCTGTCACATAAGGAAATAAGCCCGGTTTGACAAATCCATGTTGGCAGCTGCTCCTTCCCTGCTCCCTTCCAGGTGTCTGATTATTTGCTTCAGTATTTTTTGCAGGAATTGGTGTTGCACTGATGGGTGTACACTTCCCGGAGGCTCCTGCCCCCTGCCCTCGACGACAGGCACCCAACCTCTCCTTTTCCAGTCCTTCGGAACATGGGGCAAGAGCTCAGCATTTGCACATTTTTACAGAAAAACCCAATGGCTCTGAAATTTCAGGGCCCCCCCCTCGGTTCTTTGAGCATCTTAAGATTTAGATCATGAGGTCTAGACAAATTTAAAAGAACCATATTTATTTAGAAAGTATGTGTTAACCTGGTGCTTTGAACTTGGTTGGAGGGCTTGTTTGTTTTCAGTGTTATATTAGTTATATAAATCTCTTTTTTATGTTCCTGCATGAAAACTTTGCTGTCGACTAAGACTGTATACAAAGACTGAGTCACTTCCTTTGAGGCACACTATGTTAAAACATGGGATGAGTGTCTGAGATCTCCATTTTGTTGTGAAGAGCTAAAATAAAGAAGTCTTCCAAGAGCAGCTGGCAGAAAATATTTGTAACGAGAGCTGCCAACTACTAGAGGAAAGTGGCTTATTTATACAGGGGCACCACTGAGACAGACTGAAGAGACAGACTGCGTTGGATTTAGAAAATGAAAATCACCCGAGTGGACAAGGCTGTAAAAACTACATAATATAAAAAATGAATCTTGCAACCCAGCAGCACCTGCATCTGGCAATCTCATTCATGCCTTCTGCAGGAGATAAACCTTCTTGCTCTATCAAATAAACCCCATAATTACATCGCTTAAGTAGGATATTAAGTGGCATCATATTAAGCCATTACATGACCCTTGTCATCATCAGCCCTGCCAGGCAGTGAGGAGAGCTGTTGCTCCCTGCTGATTTCTCTGGGTATCTATTTAAACATACTGTGGTAATTAGAAACATCTAAATAAAGCCCTGCCCAGGATTACAAGGGCTGAATGGAAGAAACCTTTCTTTCTGGTGGCTACAGTGCCTTTACCTGCTGCTGTTGTGTGTGCGCACGCATTCTTGCTAGCGTCCCTCGTTTGATACCATCCGAAGCTCTATGGGGTAAGAAAGCAAAGAGGTTCAAAGGTGGCATCCTTTTCCCCCTCCGATTGATAGAGCCTCTGCCACTGGCAAAGAGGATCTTTCCGCAGGGCTTGAAAGACAAATCTGATAATTCCCTCTGCTTTACTCCTTTATTCCTTTGTCTGAAGGGAAACCTGCAGGTTTCAGATGCCAGCTTCATTCTAGGCATCCTTCCTAATTACCTGAACTGCCATCATTAAATGCAGCACATATATTGATCACTATCATGAACGTTGCCTTTCTAATACTTAGTGACTGTGAATCAAACTGTGTCACAGATGTGGATTTCAATGACAAGGTATGTCTGAGTGCACCCCACAGATTTCTCTTCCTTATAGTTGAATCAGGAAAAAAAAAAATCCCTCAAGTTTCTGTCCTTTAGCTCTATCTAAGGTAGTATGATTAGCTCAGGAGCACTACTGGGCACCTATTCCTGGGAAAGATTTCAGCTTCTGGTGGGAGAAATCCCTTGGTGACCATGAAAGGTGTTTCGGAACATGCTTCCAGACTGGATTGCCTCCCAGATTTAGGAAACAGATGGCCTAGAAAGGTTTACGTTCATTTTTCAAAGCACCAGTTTTAGCATTTGTCTTTCACTTAATTGTGTTTCAACAGAAAATGTCTTCACTTTCCACAGGAAAACCATCATGAAAAGGTTTCCAGCTCTGTGCTGTGCTGCCATCCCTGCTCCTCTCTCCCTCACAGTATTTACCCCTCCGATGCCTGGGCTCAGACGCTGCTGTGCTTTGCTTTCCAGTGACTGTAAAAACTGTCCATGAGCAAGCTCATAAACAAGCAGTGCCTCATGTCACCGTCAAGTAATTACAGTGGTGGACACAGTTTGTAATAAGGCTTTTTTTCACTGCAAAAAATCACGGAGATCAAGGATCTTTATCAAAAGGGAGGTTTAAAGATTTTAAGACACATGAGGAGAAACAGAAGTTGTCCACTTCAATAACAAAAGCGGCCTTACATTTTTTAGCCAAGGGCCAAAGCACAATGGGTTGAGACATGCAAGTAATACGAACGATTTTGCCTGAACTATTCCAGACAGTCACGTGAAAAGAGCTCGTCTGAGAGATATTTTGGTATTAATGCATTGCCTGTTAACAACCTGTTCCCTTGTTCTCCTCCTTTGTGATGGGGTTGTGTTCTAGGCTAGAAGGATCCAGTTTTATCCATGAGATGGTCCAAACTACATATGAGGCACTACAAAAGTTGGCCAGTATTTTACCCTGGATACAGAGCACATGTTTTGCTAGCAAGAAGTCATGCACGCAAGCACTAAAAATTCTCAGTGCCTGGCCAGGTAATTTATCCACTAATTGCCTAAATAGGTGCACAATTGCACCCTCCCAGCAAGCCTGAGGGGGATGTGGACGCTAGGTTAACTGGTAATCCTCTGGCCTTTTTAGACCAGAAGAGTTATTCCAAAACAAACATGCTCCAATAGCTCCTCTGGAATAGCTCACCAGGTGGCTTTGCTTTCCTGAAAAAGATTATTTCTCCTGAATAATCACGGCCCTCTGGAAATACAGTGGCTTTTCTTCAAATAGCATGCCCTAGTGGGAGCTACTCCCAAGCAGCTATTGGCGGATGATGTATTCTGCAGGAGCTATTATAGCCAATTTGCTCAGGTAGAGAAGGTCAGTAGAGGTGTTGACTAGAAACGCTCTTGGACCAACTTACCTGGAGGTTAAGGAGCAATTTTCTTTGGTATGGAGTGGAAGATTTTACCCAAGCACTTGCTGTACGCACACAATTGATGCTGAAAAAAAAGAGCAAAGTCTATTTTTGTCTCTTGTCGTCTGTGCCTCAATCATGGTATAGAATTACTCTGGTCCAGCAATTGCCTGCCCGGAGAAGGGCCCATATTCATTCCACCTCCAGGGTTTCCATTAACACAGCAGTTACACTGTCATTTGGGCAGAAAGCCCGACTCAAAGCACTGCTTCATTTGATCTGCATCTGTCCTAAAGTAATATCCCTCTGCTCTTTCCATCCTGTTTCCCTCTGAGGAAACGGACTGCTGTTTTTGTGAGGAATGACTGCCTCCATTTGACAGCAGAATACTTAGAAGCGATCACGCTAAGCAGGCAGCGCCACTGCTATGAATTACCGTCTACAGCAAATTACAGTGACCTCCCTACCTTTCTTTTCCATTTCATAGGAGGACCTAGAAAGGAAAGGCACCCTTGTGTGCATGGTAATCATTCAAATATGCTGCTTTTCGGCGATTCTTTCAAGGTAACGGAAAGCAATTTTGTTGAAAGAGGAGAATGCTCAAATAACACAGATCCCACTCTCCCCTTGTGTTTGGCACGGTGGAATTTACAGGCAGCCCCTATATTTCTGGGTCATTGAAAATTTGACACTCCTGAGGTCCCAGTTCAAAACCGGCCTTTTTTTACCACCAAATTTTACTGTCAGGGTATCAGGTTACTATTTCATATAACCTTTCCTTAAGGGAATTTATGGGTCTGATATTCTAACAGATGCTTTTACTTCTAGTAGCAATTTCATACATTTTCCCCAGTCCCTGTGTCTTTTAAGTTAAGAAAATGTCCCAGCTAGGACAAGGAACCTGCAGCATGGTGAGGTTGCCATCCTCTGCCAACCGAAGAAAGGGAAAATTTTGACGCTTATTTATTTATATTTTTTTCTGTGGTACCCTGAGAAAACATGAACAGAACTGTGAGCATGTCCTTGTAAATCCTTCTAATTAAAATGTCTTGATTTGCAAAGGTCATTCTTTGAAAAGGAAATCGTAGGATAGCATCATTAAAATCTAGGATTCCTATGACGAATTTAGGAATGAAAAGCTGTTATCTCAGTAGATTCATTTTGTAAGACAGATGAGGGAGATACTATGTGGGGAATATTTATTCTGAACGACCTTAGGTTTTCTCTAAGGGAGAAATGATGCCCAGCTTGCAAGTCCTAAAATGAGGGCTATTTATCTATTGCTAATGGTAACAGTGACCTCTTGTGGAAATTTCTAAAATCTTTTCTAACTTCTAGGTTATTTTAACCTGGTTGTAGTTTTGGAACTGCTTTTGGCATTTCCAACACATTTGTTATTGTTCATAAAAAAATAAACAATTTAAGGTAGCCCCTTCTGCCTTGGCCAAGTTTATGACTAGGCCCCTAATTTCAGTGTACCAGATCTTTAAATTAGAAAGGAAAATACTACGTATATGTTGTTATTTTGGAAGAAGAGAGTTGTTGTTTTGAAAGAGAAATGGATGGGCCTTAGGTTTACTAATTAAGCATCCTACCGTATCCAGAAGTCACAAATAGATTTTGGTATTTCCAATTAAAGCCGTTACATCTGTTTGAGCAAAAACAGCTTGTTTGTGCTTCCTTAATTAAAAATGCCACTAACCATGAAGTTGGTTTCTAATGAGTCAGTAATAACCGCACCTGGGCTATCAAATTTGTCTTTTGACTTCAAAGCCTTTTCAGACCAGTCATTACTTCAGCCACAAAAGGTATCTTCAGAGTAGTGTCGCGGGATGTTTTGTACTGTACCTCTCTTTTTGGTTTCCAGCTGGATGTCATGCCATTTTAGACTTGGGTTTAGCCCGCATGCCATGGCTTCTCAAAGTCATAGACAGATGTCTGGTCTGCAGTTTGCATTCATCAGTGTTTTAAGCTAAGAGCCTGAGTTTTGTACCAAAGCAGCTGAGTCATCTACACTCTGCTAAAGGGGCCGATAGCTTTTGCAGAAAGACAGGATGAATAAACACAGGGCACCAACATCTAATTGTCACTGGAAGATCTGCCAGACCTGTGTTGTCAAAAAACGTGCACCTTGCAAAAGGTATGCCAACAGCTAGGAAAAGATTTTTCAACCTCATAAATAAAATTAATAGAAGAAAAAAAGTACTGGTGGCTAGGGATGGTGGAGAGACAGTCTAGGTAAGGTCGTAATTTTCAATAAGGATGTTGATGTTCACCAGAGGTTAAATATGATATGGATAAGGAGGCTTAAAACACAGAAAAAAAGATCATGGATCTTTATTTGCTTAAATACAGAGATATCAAATTACCTTACTCCTGAAGGAGTGAATGCACACTGTTTTTTTTTATGGTGGATGTTTTTTTTTTTAATGTATCTATCCTGTTAGGAGTGTTACTGTCTGAAAACAATGTAATGCCAATATTTAAGAAAAGAGAGAACTACATATATATACCTACAAGCCTATCAAGCTGCCCTTAACAGTGTGTAATACTTTAGAGCAGTCCTGAAATGAAAGGATAACTAAAGACCTGGAGTTAAATGAAAAATGGGATAAAATCAACAGAGACTAACCAGACTGCTGCATCTCCTTGGTCTAAGAAATTAATTAGTCTCATTTGGTTTTGACACAGTTCAACATGGGATCCTAGCAATAAAACTCATGGAGATGGTGATGAATGGACAAATCATAAGGCTTGTGGGATGCACTAACAGCAAGTTGAAAAGGAATTATGTGGCTGGAGATGGCAAGAAATACCTAGTGTTTTTTCTCAAGGATCAGTCTTGGGATAAATCCTTCCTGTTCAATAATTCCTGAGGTTTACATAAGCATAGGAGTGTTTTACAAAGCTGAAAGGCATTGGTGCAGAGGAGGACAAAGATACTGTGCCTGAAGACCCACAGAATTGAGCTGAATGAAACTCAACCATGTAAAATATATTTGGGAACTAGCAATAAAAAGTTATCTGTAAGATAGGAATTGACGTCTGGAAATTATGAAAGGAGAGAAAGAAAGAGTGAGTTTATCGTGACCCGACAATGGCACTGGGATCCATTAAGGGGAAGACTCAGTCTTGAGGGAGGTATGTCCCAAGGGAGGTATGTCCCATGCAGGTGGGAAAATACCGGGGTATTTCATACAGTGTGTATTTCTAGGCATGCAAACTCAAAAGAGGATCAAATGCAGAATTGGGCTACTTTGACCATTGGGGAAGAGGAGAAAGCTGTCCTGCTCCAGCCAGCAAAAGGAGGGCTGAAGAAGGTTATGGTTGCTCGGCACAATTACAGTTGGGCTGAAGGATGTGGAAGAGAAAATCTGCAAAGCATACACCAACCACTGAGCCTAGAAGCTTTTTGCAGTCTTTGCTTTGACCAGTCCGTGTCTGCGGTAGGTGAGGGATCAAAGTCCCACGATAATGCGAATAGCCTGAAGGGATTGCAAACAGAATGTCACAAAGCAAAAGAAAGAATAAATATCCCTTCCATATACATCATGGGGAAGACATAAGCAACAATTTACATTTATGTAAAAAAGCAATCTGTTTCATGAACAGCAAATAAAAAGGAGCACACACTTGGCTGAAATGAGCAATCATTTGAAATGTGAACCAGTGTTTGTTAATGGAGTTTTGGCACATGCCGACAATTTCAGTTATTAGCACTGACTGAATGATGCCAACACTATACAATAATCCTATAATCGGAGGGCTTATAGCAGAGGATAGGAGACATAGCAAGCTTTGCAAAATGATGCTGTAGTTGCTTTCTTTGGACAGGGGCTACTTATTAACATGAATAACATCACCCCCCCAAAAAAAAAAGCAGAATTATGTCATCCTTTAAAAAGAAAAGAAAAACAATGCAATCGTTTAGCTTCCTGATGTTGACTGTCCTCTGTAGCTTTTTTCAGGACCCTGTGAAATTTAATTGTCTGGTAATGGATTTTTCCTTTCCTTTACTTAACAATTACTTCACAGTGAAAATAGCACATATATAGAAATACATAGTCAGTAAAGCAGATAGCTGATAAACAACCTAACCACAACATACTCATATTTGTTTTTGTACACACTGTACTGAGAATTGTGAAACTGGGACACACAGTACTTAAAGCATTATACTACACCAGGAGACCATATTCCATTACCATTTTACATGGGGGAGGAAGGGAAAAAAACCCCACTGCTCATTTTGCTTGTTTTCCTTTTTCTGTAATTACTTCTTAACATTCATCACTTAATATAATTTCAAAATTTCCACAGGTCTCAAAACCTCTCTCTCAAGTTTCAGAAAGAGCAGCGTGGCAGCAGCACAGCCAGGTGATCAGCATTTCACCTAAGCAGTGCCACTGTCCCCACAGCTTTTGATTGACAAGACGTCATTCATCCAAGCCTCTGGCCTTCATATGTTTAACTACCTTTCTTTAAAGTGCTGCACGGTTGTTTACAATAACATAATTGTCCTCCTGGACAATGTCTGAGACATGAAGTTCTCCTTGAGGAAAGAGGCTGAGACACAGCGTCCCCGTGATTCCCGTGCTGAATTGCTCCACCAGCCTGCGGTGGAGCACCAAGGCGCTGCACCGCCAGGCGACACTTATTTGTCAGAGGAGCATTGCCGTGTCCGTCTGCTTGGCAAAAGGGTAAAGGAAATACTGTCGTAGCCCGGCTGTGGGGGCAGGAGGGATGCAATGGCAGGATGGCCGGGCTCCTGCCTGGGAGCCTACAAAGATAAAAGCAGTGCTGAGTCACTCACGAGTCCAGAGGCCAAACACTGCTCTGGTCACGCTGACACCGCACACACCCCCTGTCCCCAAAGACAACGTGTTTGCCGAGAGAAGACAGCGGTACAACATGTAATTGCTGCTCTCACGTCTGGAACGTCCGCTGGTGCTCAGGGAGTCAGTCCAGGCTTATAAAAGGTTGCCGTGGGAGCAAAAGAGGGGGAAAAACCGGCAGAATTAGGGCAGAGGAAGATAAGAAGGGTCTGTCCAACTGTAGGAGACAAGAAAGGCAGGCTTGTTCATAGGTACTGAGGCCAAAAAAAGTGATGCTGCCAGCAGTTACAAGGTCCGCGCTGCTCCTCGCTGCTCTCCTGTTTAGCTTTAAAATTGCGGTGCAATCTTTGCTAATAAGAAAGAGAGCAGGCGCAGGTGACACAGGGCTGGAGAGGAGCTCTGAGCCCCTCGCCAGGTGGCTTGAGCACAAGACAAAAATGCCAGAAGCCCGGACTTGCTGCTGGACCGCCTGCTACAGCCGGCACTGGGTCGGAGCGACAGCCGGACCCTTGCTGTGCACCGTAGGGATTAGTCATGCTCTGAGGAAACAAGATGACACGGCAGATTTACTACTAAAACAAGTAGTTCCCAGGGCTCTCAGAACCATCCCAGACTATTTTTCTCAGCATTTGTTTCTTCTGATTGATCCAGAGTATTTAAAAATAGAAATTTTTCCTTAGTGGGAACTGGAATTGAGGGCACCTCTCTCTTCTGCTTGGCCACCAATTTTCATCAAAGTTACAAGAACGGAGACTTCTGTATTGCTGGGAAATCTTGCTGAAATCACCAAGTGGCTTAAAATTTTGTGGTGGGAAGGATTGTTCCTCCAGCCGCGAGACCTTACGGAGTCCCACTGCTGCTGTCATTGCTGGCAGCGACACTCAGAGCCCTCAAGAAAGATGGCAGGGACTATTTCATGTTTTACATGCTCTGGGTGTATTTTAACCACAATAATAAGTAGCGATTGCAACATCACACTGTCTCTGTCAGCGGCTGGTTGCGGTTCAGTCCTGGCAGTCTGCAGCATGGAACAGGATAAAGTATTTACCTCCCAGTAGCTGTAGGGAGAGGAAGCTGGTTTCAGTCATCTGGCACTGGGCGCTTACTGGTGTGGCTGAAAGCAGAGGCACAGCCTTGTACCCAGGCATGGTTTCCTATCTAAAAATCTAGCAAGAGAAATGAAGCATTAAAAGGAGCCTCAGTGTCTCTTTCCAGAAGCAATCGGGGACCCAGTTTCTCCGTTGGCTGCTGAGCGGGATGCGTGGATGCAGGCAGGTTTGCAGGGCTGTTCCCAAGCTGCTTCTGGCAACTCGCAGGGGACTCGTGGCTCCTGGAGGAGAAAAGAGCTGAATTTTCCCAAAGTACAAATATTATACTAAAACTCCCAGAGGGACACAGAACATACGGGCAGTAACTGTCTGCACGAATGTGCCTAGGAAAAGTACTTGCATCTGTACAGCCCTTGAAGCCATGAAGTTATTGGCAGGCACAGCGTCGGTGGGGCGCAGGGCAGTGCGAAGGATTGCTGCAGGGCTCTTTCCCTCCGTGCCCAGGACTGGTTAAAGGGTAGGGTCAGGGTGAGGCCCTTGGGTCGGCTCGGCGCAGCGCTGGCGGCAGGCTTTTTGCCCACGCAAGAGCCAAGAGCTAAGCCAAGGTGAGAGAAGATGGAGTGACAAGTCAGCCTGGTGTTCCTGTGAGACGATACGCAAGGAGGGGAGCTGAGTAGCCAGCGGTAACTAAAATAAAGGCTTACTGTGCTGGCGGTAGGGACAGGTACACAGAGCTCAGCTACACACAGCTCCGTGACCTCCTGTGCTGTTCAGGAGGGGCTGGAGCGAGCAGAGGAGTGCGGTACATCGGGTTGGGATAGCAGTGAGGTCCCTCAGCAAAACCACCCAAGTTCTGGCTTCTTTTCAGATTCCCCCTGCTCCCCTCCTTACCCTCCAACTCCTTTGCCGGCCAGTACAGGAAAGAGAAAGAGAGACAGAAAAGGTGCAGGGAAAGAAGAGCAGGGAAACTCGGCAAAGGACTGCTAGATTTAGAAAATTTCAGAAGGAAAGCATTTCTATGAACTATAGAATGATGAAATCATTTAGGTTGGAAAAGACCCTTAAGATCATCAAGTCCAACCATCAACCTAACACTGCCAAGTTCCACTACACCATGTCCCTAAGCACCATGTCTACCTGTCTTTTAAATACCTCCAGGGATGGTGACTCAACCACTTCCCTGGGCAGCCTGGTCCAATGCTTGACAACTCTTTATGTGAAGAAAATTTTCCTAATATCCAATCTAAACCTCCCCTGGTGCAACTTGAGGCCATTTGTTCTTGTTCTGTCATTTGTTACTTGGGAGAAGAGACCAACCCCCACCTCACTATAGCCTCCTTTCAGGTAGTTGTAGAGCGATAAGGTCTCCCCTCAGCCTCCTTTGCTCCAGCCTAAACAATCCCAGTTCCCCCAGCTGCTCCTCATAAGACTTGTTCTCTAGACCCTTCACCAGCTTTGCTGCCCTTCTCTGGACATGCTCCAGCACCTCAATGTCTTTCTTGCAGTGAGGGGCCCAAAACTGAACACAGTATTTGAGGTGGGGCCTCACCAGTGCTGAGTACAGGGGGACAATCACTCCCCTAGCCCTGCTGGCCACACTATTTCTGGTACAGGCCAGGATGATGTTGGCCTTCTTGGCCACCTGGGCACACTGCTGCCTCATATTCGGCTGGCTGTCGACCAACACCCCCAGGTCCTTTTCTGGGGGACAGCTTTCCAGCCACTCTTCCTCAAGCCTGTAGCGCTGCATGGGGTTGTTGTGACCCAAGTGCAGGACCTGGCATTTGGCCTTGTTGAACTTCATACTGTTTGCCTCTGCCCATCGATCCAGCCTGTCCAGATCCCTCTGGAGAGCCATCCTACCATCAAGCAGATCAACACTCCTGCCCAACTTGGTGTCGTCTGCAAATTTAGTGAGGGTGCACTCGACCTCCTCATCCAGGTTGTTGATAAAGGTATTAAACAGAACAGGACCCAGTACTGAGTCCTGGGGAACACCACTTGTGACCAGCCACCAACTGAATTTGACTCCATTCACCACCACTCTTTGGGCCTGGCCTTCCAGCCAGTTTTTTACCCAGCAAACAGTACACCTGTCCAAGCCATGAGCAGCCAGTTTCTCCAGGAGAATGCTGTAGGAAATGGTGTCAAAATCTTTACTAAAGTCCAGGTAAACAACATCCACTAAGAGGGTCACCTTGTCACGGAAGGAGATCAGGTTAGTCAAGCTAGTGAAGAACACTTTGACTAGACCTTGTTCTGCTGAGCTTTCCCTCTCATTCCCAAAGGCATGGCTGTACTCAAGGAAGAACCAGGGGAGCAGCCCCAGATGCAAAAAGCATGCTCCCTCTGGCACAGCGTGGTCATCCAGGTCTCTCCAGCCAGCCCTCCCACCCAGCTGGGACTGCATCCAGCACTACTTATAGCAATCAAGCCACGCTGGGAAGTCTCCAGCATTAATTCTCTTTTCCTTGTCTTGTGAATAGCTCTCTCTCACTGGCATGCTCTGGGTATGCCAGGAGAGAGGGGAAGAAAGGTGTCAGCCTGCAACTGGTGATGGAAACATGGGATTCAGAGGAAGGGCAGAAGAAGCAGCCAGCAGGCAAGATGGGCCCGGCTCTGGGCCAGAACAAAGCCAGGCTGGACAGAGTGAGACCTCGGAGCATCTCTGACTCCCGAATACAGTCAAGTATTCCTACGGTGCCTAACTGATAAGACTAGCATGGTCTGCTGTCAGCTGATGCTCCTAAAGCTCAGAGGTGGCCTCTCAGCTGCCACCTTCCAATGGCGAATTGAAGAGGATTGAGATGTATGGTTTTAGTCTGATTAGCATCTGTAGTTTGTGACCACTTCCCTCACAGGTAGCAGAAACTTCTACTTCCTTCGGGTGCTGCAGGCAGATTTCTCTCTACCATCTGTTCTGTGTTGCTAGCTGTTTGGCTTTCTAAAGCTGTGGGCGGAGGAAATGGCAAAATTGTCTGTTGAATAGAAAAAAAAAAAGGCTAAAAATATGCTTCTATCACATCATGCAAACTCTGCTGCCAGCAGAAACATCTCTGACTTATTCTGGCAAAGACCATCGATCCAGTCGCCTTTGGGGTTGCCTGGCTGCCTGGCTCACTTGGGCCTCCATGAACCCACCACAGACACTGTGCATGGAGATGCCTCTTTTCTCTTGATAATGCTGAGTCATTCAGGATTATATGGGTGAAGGCTGATTATGAGGAATTACGGGAGGGATCTAAGAGAGAGTGACTGAGCCTGGACTCTCTGGTCTGATGAACCTCTATGTCAGCACTAGCACCTCAACAAAAGTGGGGAAAAAAATTGTGGGCTTGGAGGAAGAATCCCTTCCCTTGTTCAGCTCCTGGTGCCTCCCATTGGTGCCTCCTAGTTCCTGTGTTGGAGGAGAGAAACGGTGAGCTGTTAAAGCCAGCTGCCCATGATTTCTTCCAAAAATCTACCTTCGCTAGTGCACCCTCCCCCACCTGAGCCCTAAACAGACCAAGACCCTACAGTTTACCTTTAATATTCCAATACAAGGGCTAGGGAGCACAAAGGGAAGCTAGTAAGATCCTAGTCCAAAACAAAAGGTAGTCCCCTCCAGCCAGCCTGCGGACATCCTCACCAAACAAGGCTGTGGATGCTAAAAGTTCCCACGGGTTCAAAAAGGTGCCATGAAAAATATGAAAGTGAGATCTACTGAGGGCTCTGAAACACACAGACATCACATCTGCCTCAGGAAGTCTCTTCAGTGCTGGAGGCTGAGAGATGAAGTGTGAGTATTGCCCTGTTCTCCCCTGGGTATTTTAGCTGCTGCTGGAAACAGGGCACTGGGCCAGGCAGTCTTTTATTCCAGTCCAGACTGGTGGCTGTATGCTCCTTTTTGGTGGAGCGTACTCTGGGCTTTTTGGTTAACATCAGCCCTGTATGCACAAGCCTGAGCTCGTATCCTGTCCTTATTCAATGGGAAATGTGACAAACAGGCAAACCCCTGAGGACACTTCCCTGTCATTTTGTCCAAAATTTATCACCACTTCTCCAATCCTCCACTCCTTCCCCGTCCAGCACACTTATACTCCACTTAGGGAGATCAAGCCAGAGCACCATAAAGCCTTGCATACGGGCTTGTCTAGGAGATGCCTGCTAGGATTCCCTGTGCCAGTCACCAGCATCATATCCAAAGTCAGCCAGAGCCAAACTGTTCCCTCACAGCCCCCCTCCCGGCTGTGCTCACCCTCCGCACACCCAGAGTCCCTCCCTGTGAAACTTCTCATGACCTAAAAAGAACCAACAAAGCTACGTCTATACAAGCAAATTAAGAAGAGCTGAGGAAAGCTTTAGGGACCTGCCAGTTAACGTTACCACCACCGCCACCCCGCTGCCTCCTCAAATTTGCAGCCAGAGCTCAGGAATTAGCACAGCACAGGGACCATTCCCAGTAGGTAGTTTGTGTGAAGTTGTACATTTTTGGGTGGGAAAGAGGGTTTAACACTGTGGACGCACACAGCTGCTCTGTGCCAGGCAATGCCTGTGCCAGAGAACAATCTCACACGCAGTGTATCAACAGAGGCAGAGCCAAAAACGTCCCCGCTTTCCCTGTATGCTTTCTTCTGCCTCAAAGGAATGGAGGTGAAGTGACAAAGCGTCCTTAGCTAATCCTCCCCGAGTCCTGCGTGTCCCTTCCCCTCTTGGCATGGTTTTATTTGCAGTGGCTGTTCCTTGGTTTCTGCCCGAGCGGGTGCATGTCAGACGTGAGCCGCGCGCTCCTGTTCCAGGACCGGCTCCAATCCCATACGTGCTTGCAAGCAAACCCACTCGAACGCGGGGACAGATGACTCAAGCAAGAACTCAGAAATATTTAACTCCTCTGTGCCAACAGATTTTCCAGCACTAAGCGCAGAAGCAACAGAGTGCTGAGCAAAAGGCAAACTGCAATCAGCAGCTGGGGACTAGATAACGCCGCTAAAAAAAGAGGTAGACCCAGGCTGGAAGAACATCAACTCTTACCAACATCTTGGTACGCATCCTCCAAGAGAAATTACCTGTTATTACCCATAAAGATAAAATCAAGAAGCCTCTGCACTGTAGCATTAGCACGTACTGACAATATTTGAAAAGGGCCAGCCAAAGCTGACACTTACGTGGAGTTGATTGCTGCAAAGTAAACAAGAAAATGACGTGCTTGAAAGCACCATCTGGTAAGGAGGCACCTCTGCAAAACGAGGAGCCTGTGATTCAGACACATAGCTTCTGAATGCAGTCCCGTAACTACCTACACAGCAAACAAAATGCCCAGATGTGTGAAGAGTGGAAGGCACATTTTTTTACAATTCCTTCATTTAGGAAAGTGTGAGCAATTTGCGCTTCTCTAGCAATAGAAATACCAGAAACAATAGAAATTCTGAGACTGGACAAAATAAAACTAAAACCAAAAAACAAACAAAACAAAACAAAAAAAAGAGGAGAAATAAAAAGATCTCTGTGCACAATTAATTTGAGGAATTTGTTCATACACCATGGCACTGAGGTCACAATATTGCAGGATTAAAGAAGGAATTGATAGTTTTTATGAATGCCATGCCTATACCACATTACTTGCTAAAGGTCAGAGCCCCCCTCAAATTCTGTATAACATAAGTTTGGAAGAGGAACAGAAAAAGCTTTCCAGGACATACAGAAGACTCAAATTGAGGGATTTGAGAGAAATATTTTGCCAAATTCATTTTTCCCATTCATCCATTTCTTGTACTTTTCAAGTGTCTGGTACTAGCCAGTGTTGAGAAAGGACATTAGGCCACTTGGAACATCATCCAGTTCTAATGGAGGATTTACTCTGCCACTGGGACTGAATGTTCTTAATCCTGAGCTTCGGAATTATGCCTGGGGTGGGGGCAGAGGGAGCAGAGACCCAATTTGTAACAACAGCGAGTGAGAGAATACAAACTTACTCTAAAGTAATTTCATCTCTTCCAAACAGTTTTTCCACACATACACTCAAGCTTTGGGAATGGTGCACCTTAAGCAAAGCAGACTGGATACTTCAGTATTAGCCATTCCTCAGGAATTACTCTGGTCCCACCACAGAGCACAGTGCTTGGGGTTTGGGTGCTCCCTCATATGTCCTTCTGCACTCCACTTCCAGCAGAGACCAAAGAAACCAAGAACCAAGGGGAGTGGGGAGGAGGCTGGGATGGAAACGCACATGGCACACATACTCGGTGAATTCTGGCTCTGGGTAAGTAACTTCTGCTTTTTTTGAATAACTCTGAATATCAGTCTCCATTGGCCATTAAGCTTTGGGTCTACATCCTTCGGGTCCTACTTCCACACAGGACCTCACAGATTTACTTAGATAGCAGTTGATCTCAGAGTGCTCCTCATGAAGAAGCACCTGTTGATGGGCCTGTAGAGAACAGCATCATTTCCAGATGCTCCAGCACAGCGTTTGCTGAAAGTACAGGCAGGGCTCCAGGCAGCTGCCTAAGGGTGCCAGGGATGGAGCCACCCTTTAGCGAAGCCCTGATGCAGCTTAGGCTCTGGTGGCACGTACTTGAGTTGCAGAAACCAACTTTAACTTGGCAGCCTTGTTACACGTCTTAATATAGGACCTGTTCTCTGTAACACAGAACATCACTAGTAGTTTAACTGGAACTGCTAAAAGACATGTCGGTGGCAGGTTCCGATCTCCATGCAGCCTCATGGAGATAGGTCTTACCTGAACACTACTATAAATGTTAACAGAGAGGGAATGGGGAAATCACACTGGTGCTGAGCAAGGACCCATGCTGGGTGGACTTCCATTCAGGCAATGGATGATCTTGCCTCCTTCTGTCCAAGCCAAATAATTTCAGATATAAGAAAATGAAGCTGGCACGGAGCACTTAGGCATTTTCTAATACCATGACTATTTACCCATAGCAAGTCCATCTGCTAGAAAGCACCTTCTGTTAGCCAACAAGGGCAGCCAGCCAGCACTATGAGGTGCCCCAGCCACCAGCAGAAAACATGAGGCATTTGCTCCAGGGCAGGGCTGAGCCTAGGCTCAAAGTTGGGTATCTTTCCTCTTATGATGAAGAACACTGTATTACATATTCCTCCCTCCTTCTGCTTTAGAAGTGTCTTTCTTTCCCTGCCAGATCTGCTGTGACAGGACATGAGGGGTCCTGCTGCCTGAACCTACTCTCTGACTGCAGCTTTGGCCAAAAAACTGGCAACTGGAGCCACTGGGCAGCAAAACTTCCCTGGGCATTTGGTTTATTTCTTATCTTTTCTCTCTATTCCCCTTTGAAAAGAAAAACAGCAGAACAGTAAGGGAAGAACAAGGGCTCACAATGAGAAGGGTCTGGGAACGACAGGAAAGATGCCAGCCACGATGAGTGGTGGGTCTCCCACAGACTCCGTGAACTGAACTGAGGGTGGGAGGATTTCGTGCCACAATGAACACAAATGGGCTGATGGGGCTGCATGGAGGTGCTGTTGTTATGGTTAAAGAAAATTATGCTCTTGGGCACTTACAGTATACCATCCTCAAGATACCATCCTCAAGCCTGCATGGACACCAGGCGTATAACTTGAGAAGATTCAGCTCTGCCTCTGGAATATATTGGGTAGAGGAAAGGGGACCAGAGCTGTTTCTCTAACTTGGTCTACGGTGAGGTTAACTGGCCTGCGCCCCAGGACCAGCTTCTGGTCTGGCTTCTGTGTTCAAAATCCAGGGCTCCGATGTGGCTGTTGCACAACAAAAGCAGCAGATGTCTATGAGAATAAAATGTAAGCGACATTTAAAAGTGAAGACATTTCTTCCATGGATGCACTAAGTCCAAAATCTAGCAGACAAGGCTGAACCCCACATACGGCGAACAGAGCTATAAAAGTTGTCAGCAAGTGATATTCATCTCAATTTAGAAACAACTTGTTCCCACCGTGTAACATAAATGCGATTCAAAACACGCCTGTCTTTTAGCTGCAAGGATAGTATACACATTTGTTAAAGGAACTAAGGAAAGTGCTGGCATGGATTCAGTACCCCTTCCCACCCGCCCCACCCCCCAGTAGATGCACAGTGTCTCAGATTTTTTGGTCGAGATGACTCATTTTTCTTATTCTATGGCTCAATCGCCAAGAGCTTCCAGCAAGTGCTCAGCCTTCCAAACATAAGTGCTGCTGGACAGAATGAAGCAGTGCTATTTTGAGTTCCCAGTTTGATGAAGCAGATGCAAAGAGGACAACAGACCACTAAGGTTTCCATGCTCTAGGAATGGCATCACTCTAAGGCTCAGGGAAAGGGGCACAATCCAGTATGTTGCCCTTCCAGGTCTCGACATCAGCTAGCGAAGGATATGCAAGGTGAGAAAAAAAATCCTGTTAGTATTTACTAACTTGGTGCAGTTATTTTGCTTCTAGTCTTGAGGCACACAAGGATCTGATAATAGAAAGAAAAGGTGGATCAGTCATCTTTCCCCACCTCCTTCCTTTGGTGAAAGGAGTGATGTTTAAAGAACTCTGTTGTCTAGCATATGAAGACAGCTCAGGCAGCACTTAACACATATACTCCAAAACACATTTGCAACTTCTTTTAAAAGAGCAGTCTTGCAACTGGCATTCGTTTGCTCAGACATTCAGTGAATACAAGCACAAAGACAGCATGAATAAGGCCAAAGTCAATCCAATCCCAAAAAGAAAAAAATAAAATAAAAGGCTAATATTTAATATTTACAAAAATGCCTTCAGAGTGGTTTTGCTCAGCTGGCAGCGAGATGTAGCTGAGGGATGGGATATGCTCTCCGCATCTGGCTTGGCTTTGCATTTTGCTGCTCCTGCAGCAGCCTGGCCGGTGTCCCACCACCCTCTGCACTGGTGCCAGCTGTGCCCAGCACCTCAGTGGGGAACATCACCTCCACCTTGCAGCACCCTGAAGGTACTTTATTTCACAAACTGGTTTGTGTCCTTAATCCTAATCACACTTTTCAGAATCTATTCTATGGGGCCAGTCAGGTCACACTTGGGGCTAAAAAAATACTCAATCCAAGAAGCTACAAAATGAAACGCCAACTGCGTGACCCCTCTCCTGTCTTTGTCACATCCCACTCCTGGGGGAGTTAAGGGTCCATCTCCCTCATCCCACCTCTGGTGAGGGCTCCTTACCTCCCTCCTGTTCCAGAGACCTCCCGCTCCCCTTCAGATCCACCCCTCACGTTCCCACCCAGCGCTGCAGGCTGCCCCGGGTCCCCAGCGAAGCCCACCGTGCTGCGTCCTCTGCAACTTAAGAACCCCAAGATCTAACCACTGCTTCTGGGATGCCATTTGCTTCTTAAAACCTCGTGAGGCCAATTCTCATCCCTCGGGGTCCCGTCGAGAAAACCCAGCTACCAGCCCCTTCTGACAGCAGCGTTATCAGCGGCTTGTTTCTGTTTAGACTCTGTTTCCCCCAGCTCCAGCTCTCAGCCCTCGTAGAGTGACAAAGCTTTCGCATAAACTCACGCTCTTATAAATTCAATTGGTTTTATTCCAAATATCACATAAATTAAATTACATTTCCCATGAATATTGCAAATATACATGAAATGAACATTGCAATTTTTAAAAAAAGTTTTGGCTTTGCTTATGCAACAAGAAGGGCCAAATGTGGTTAGAACATGAACTTCTGTATTTACTAGATACAAAAAAGGTGCAGATTAATAATTTATATTTATACATATGTACACACTCCATTTCATAACTAGCTTTAAAACAGTAAAAAATGGTTTCAAGTTTATCTACATTAAACATACTCGTTTAAATCTGGTCAGAAGCCCCAGATGAGAGTTGATACAATCATTTCACAACTGCAAAATTAAGGCGCTACCAAAATACCAGTTCCACTAGTGTAAAATGTAATAGGAATAGAGAGTGTACAGCTTTCTATTTATCAATTTAAAAGTGGACTGGAGAACGAGGAAAAAGGAGCAGTAAGAAACATGACAAGATCTACAGGTTAGAAGTACAAAGAGATCTCGATGACTATCAAATGAACATATTAAAATACAGTAGATAAAAGGCCTCAGTGGCAAACAATTAGTATGCTTCTGAAAGACAAAAAAAGGTTAAAATATATATATATAATTTTGCAGCTTGAAGCTTTACAGGTGAACAATAGGTGTAGAGGTAGAGGGATTTTTTTTTTTTTTTTTGGCCTCTTTACGATGTATAAAGAAGGGCCACATTCACCACAGTGAAAAGACTCATCATATATCCCAGCATCCTTGCTTGGACAGCAAGCAAGAAAAGTGTAATGAGCTAGAAAGGCAACGAATCCTGTCTCTCTCTTCCAGGAGCTCAGCTCCAATGCTTCCACATGTACCTTGGCGACAAGTTACACCTAAGCGTAGATCGGCCGTAACGTGGACGTTTCCTCTAGAGAGAAATGAGATAGCTAGCTTTTCCCATGAGGTACTACTGGATGCTGTAGAGATTATATGGCAGAGATAATTTGGTAACAATGAAATTGGTACTTTCCTTTAGAAAGCAAGTACCACAGGGCAGTGGTGATTTTTTTTTTTAAATTTATTAAAGCTTTGTTATTTGATCAGCATTCAATGTTTTGGAAGAAATGTCAGCTTTGGGCTGCTAATACGATTACTTGCATCCATACACAGACAATTCCTACGTTGTTATCATTTATCCAAAACATCAGTCACTGAAATATTCACAAACTGCTTTAAACCTCGACTAAAAAAAAATCCCTCTACAGTTCAGCTTTCTCTTCGATAACTATCATTCCACTAATTATGCAGGCCTTCATGAACACAATAATGTCATTTTCCATGTAAAATGTGTCTTTACACATTACAGAACAGCAGTAAATCACTTCTGTCTTGTTCTGTAGGGTTTCCTCTCAGAAGTACCTCAAAAGTAGATATCTTGAAAAATCACTTTTGCAAAGAATATTCACATTAGTTACTGAGGCAAAGCCAAGAAGACACTAACTAGCACCTTGATATTTTTTTTTTTTCTTAAACACACTCCTATGTAAAATTAAGCACACGTAAGATCAGGGACCAGCAATATACAAATACCATCGGTGTCCCCTTGCAGCTAAACTAGTAATACTCAAAACTAGGCCAGACACACGAAGGAGCGAGATGAGTGAGTCTAGAAGAAATACACAGCATGGAAAGGCATGGGAAGAACAGGAAGCTGAACAGAAAGGATTGCGCAATCAAATACAGCCCATCTTCTGGTCTGAGAATTAATTTGCAAAACCACCCTTCGGTAGCTCAGCTGACAGTGGGCTGAAGACCTACTGACTTCTGACATTTCCTCCCCCACATATAGAACAATTTCTTTATACTTCAGTGAATTCCTCTTCATCATCTTCAAATCCTGGAGGAAATGCATTCAACTTGAATTTTGAGTATTTTGGTGATGGTAGCAGAACTTGCAGAAGGCTACTGTAGAGGTTATGACATCATTGGGTGTAAGTTATGCACTTCACAATTCAGAGAATATACTTACAAACTATTTAAATAGAAAAGGCGTGTTCAAGGTAGAGGCAGTTACAGTACATTCAGGGTATGTTACAGAAACCATTTGTGGTAGCCATTTGCTGAAAGGAAAAAAACTCTGTATTTTTGTTTCCCAGACCACACAGGTTATGATTACAATACCCAAAGAGAGCAGGTAATATATCTTAATCACTGCATTTTAATGCAGTCTTCTTCCAGAATTCATGTGCAAATTGGAAAAAAAAAAAAAAGTTTAAATACATCTTCATTGACAAATAAGGACAAAACAACTAAAACAGAAACCAGGCACTTTGACCGTTTAGGTAAACAGCCATTCTTCTTACCAGACTTCTGCACATGAACAAGTCTTTACATTGGTCTTGCTATACTTGCAGCACATGGAGATTCAAGTCAACTTTTTTTCCCTGTTGGTAGTATCAGTTATACTAATAGGAAACTATGCCAATTGAATTGGTAACACTGTTAGTTTTTTCATTGGCAGTTGAGCAAATGTTGATCATTTGACTGACAAGCGATCAATTTAATAGCAATCAAAGTTAGTTATTAACAAAACAATACATAAAAAAATAATCAAAAAGACAAATGAAGGTTAACACCTGACTTAAGCTTGCATTGAGACTTGCCTTTATAGGTTCGGTTTGTGCCTCCTTTCACGATGTTACTGTGAACTGTTTTCCATCACATACAGCAACTGGTACTAAACTACAATACTTTCGGTTTGAAACATGTTCAGTAGAGATCACTCCAATGTAACGGGAGGTTGGCATGACACTGCAGGCAGGAGGGAGGTGGAAACCTGCCCGTGTTTCATCCTCACCAGTACAGGCATTCAGAGCAAACTGCAGCGTGCCTGCCTCGTACTTGGGGTGAAATCATTTCACAGCACAGTTTATCATACTTTAGGGAGCCGGTTTGATTTGAATTTAGTGATAAGAACAGCTAGGATTACTTTGATTTTTCTTTTCAAATAAACCAAAGTACACCTTATCAAACATTTTGTACATACTCAATCCACTACAATGCATAAATCACAACAAGAGGGATTACCTACGGCTACTAAATAGTGTACTTATTCAGTAGCTATTATTCTTTCAGATAAACATCCTCAGATGCCTTGACCATAAACGGCTTAATTTTTTTTGTCCTCACAGACTGCTGTTTGCTGGAGAGAGAGAGATGTGGGTGTATGACAGACTGCCTATCGATTCACTAACAGAGCGCACTGTTGGTTATAGTCCTCATGCATACTTCTGCAAGGCAGCGTAACTCCTCTTCCGTTCACTACCTTCAAGAAAATCTAGGGAACACCTCTTCAATCCGCTGTCCAGGTTCCTTTTCCTACCAAGTGGAAATCCAAATCACATGCAGGCCAATGGTGCTACTCTAGTACTTAATTCTCTTGCAGGCTAGGAACTCTATCATAGTACTCTGAAGCAATTATCCACATCTATCAGCTACGCTCTAACTGTAGCACAGCTTTGTAGAGGCTCAGATTGCACCAGGACGACAGGAGAGAGTGCGAGGTTTGGTGAATACCCAGGATAACAAACCAATGCAATCGATGGATGCTAGACGCAGTCAGAAAGGGCTGTTCCTTTTTGAAGGAATCTTTTAAAAAACAAAAAACAACCCCTCCCCCTTTGCCCTCCCCCAGAACAACCTGTCGTGAGATGTTTTCGGTGCCCACTCACAACTGAAGTCCATGTTATCTGGGTCTTTTGCGAGTCACAAATATCAATACGCGCCTGATGGCGATAAGACGATCTTTAAGGGAGGTCATAGCCAATATAGCCAGCTGAGCTCTGTTTTCCAGAGGCAACACTGCCAAGAGCCACCAGTACCAGGCAGGACCACTGGGGTTGCTCTGCAAAAGGATGGAAAGACATGCAATCACGTATTCATTGGCACTGCCTCATGAAGACCACCTTCCTTCCCACCTTCTATTTGCTAATAAAGTCACCACAGAACAGTTGAAGCAGCAACTAAACACTTAATTTCAGGTGCTCTCTTTGTCTATACACACCATTAAGAGTGACCTCTTCAGATATCAACTTATATTGATACAAGTGTTTTCCATTGATTCAGTTTCCCATGCTTCATGCTAATAGACCAAAATTGGGTAAATAAGAGCTTAGAAACCACAGCAAAAACCCGTCAGAAAATAGTCTTGTGTAAAATTCTGTATAGAATAAGGCTGCATAAGTAGGAATGTTTTATTACCTGCGGCTCTGGTTCTTTTCCTGGCATGGACCCAAAATGATTGAGAATTTGCACTTTCATATTGTCTTTAAGAGAAGTAAACCACGCAACGGCTTGATCATAAACTGAATCATGAAGGCGGACGAGTTCTTCATATTCCGGTCCTTCAACCTTATTGTTAAAAGAAGGGAGATGGAACAAAACAGGTTGGATACTGTGGAGTCCATATGCTTCCCCAGAAGCAAGCGAAGCAAAATAATCCAGTGACTACAGCTGTTCAAATGTCCTTATCTAATCTAACTGTACCCAAGTCTCAGATTTCAAACCTGTGATGCTGGAGTCTTTTTACCCTCCCCTAGGTGTTCTGAAGTGACATTTCTTGGAGCAGTTACTGCCTTGTTAATATCCGTTCCTATGGCACAACAGAAGAATCTGCTCTCTAATCCCAGGACATCATATTAATCATCTCAAACCCACAACCTTGGCTCCCTGTCACAGAAGGAACTCTGAATGCTGGTATATCATCTGGCAAAACAGAAGAAACACTACTGCCACCGAGCACGGAGACAGGGGGTCTATGGCATTTAGAGATCAGCAATATTTTATAGAAGTGTTCAGGCCGTGGTAGGACAGCCGAGGAGGAGAAGGAGGAGGAGGAGGAGGAGGAGGAGGAAGAGGAGGAGTAGGGCAGACACCTGAGCAGGCAGGAAGCAGGGAAAGCAGATGCTTTCCCAATAGCAGGAAGGGCCATAAAAAAAGACCCTCGCTGAGGCAAAGAGTGCTTTAGTTGCACAGGCCTGACTATTAGCCATTAGGGAAAAGAAAAAAGCACAAGCAAAACCCAGTACAAATTGGTGATTTGGGTTTTTGTTTGGGTTTTTTTTGGTTTGGGGCTGTTGGGTTTTTTTTCCTGTAATCTGTACACATCGATGGTGTGATTCACCTGTGCTACTCAGATGCACATCTGAGCTAGCTGCTCTGGATGCCCTTCACAGCCGAGGAGAAACAGTTCTAGATGGCAATTAATCTCATCTTAAGGCAGGTGTCTAAGATAGAGTAGATAAAATAGACAGCTTTGGACTGAAATTTCTCACCATCAGATACCACATGACCGTAGGGTGCTGAACACTGACCTCAGCCTCTCAAGTGAGACAAGGTAAATCTCACCCTAATTATGAAGAGGTGGGTCTCTGGCACCATCTACAATGCTTGGACACCCGTGTTCCACTGCCCTCACTGGGGATTTAAACACGTCAGAGCTCTCACTCTCAGCAGACTACCTACTCCGACCTTTCGCAGGGGCAGGCACCTCTATACAATTTGCCTTTCTTGCCCTGGAGAACAACTGCATCATCCTGCACAGGCTAGAAAAGCCCTACTAAGACTTTAGAGACTTGAATTTCAACTATGAGAGCGTGCTGAAGAGCTCTATGACTGGACTGGACTTCATCAATTGGCACTCAATGTTAAGAGGGATCAGGGTTTTATAGACATGCTGTTAAGATGATCCAGGAAGTCATCATTAAGCATGACCAAAAATCCACCCTTTGGCCAACACCCATCACAAGCACCTCACTTGACACAGGTTTTATAAGAGGACTTGTTTTTAAAAACTGCTCCCCTCTCTGCATTTCTCTGCTCTCAGCCAGCTCTGATGCATGCTTGTACAGGCATGGTTAACTACATGTCACTAATATCTCATTTTAAGAGCAGACTCCCACATTTGCTTGAGGATCTGTTCCATAAACCAGAGCTTGGAGGTCATATGAAGTCTCCCAGCTGGTCAGTGAAAGAATAGAACAGTCAATTCTCTAACAACAGGGGCACATGTTCTTAGGCGGCTTTCAAGTCTGTACCAGTTTTAAAACATTACTCTGATGTCCCCTACACATCACGACAGACCTCAGCACCCAAGTCTCAGAAGCTACTTTGAGATCCATGAAGGGAGTGCAACACTTCAAGCAGAGATACTTGTGAGGGCAGAAAGGAAGAAAGGGAAGGAAGAGACAAAGTTTGTTCCATGGTTTTCAAAATAGAGCTTTAGTATTTATAATGATATTGGTTTAAAAATAAGGCACAGCTAGCTTGAAATGCAACAAGGAAAGGCTATTTAAGTGAATCCAGCAATACATGGGTATGAATAACTTTGCACCATAGATCACCTTTTTATCTTCAAGATACTCGATGTTTGCTGTGTTATATCCATCTCGCTGGCCATGGCTTAAGACCCTAAAACGACGGACACCAACTGTATCAACAACTGAGCGCCCATCAGGAAAAAACTTTACGTCCCTGATCTCTAATATACAGCCATGATCTGCAAATCTGAAATGACAGAAGGGCATAAAAGCGGAAGTCATCAGCAAGTGTTTATACACATCAGGACAAATACTGGGCCTAATTCACCACTTTTTATTTGAAAGAGGATCCTGCTTTGGTGACAATACATTTCTGCTTATTCACATAAGCCACACAACCCCCACCCTTTCTGCCTTCCCTCAGAGGTCCAGGGCAGCACCATTTTCAGAGTGTAAGTATTTATTTTGTTTTTGCAGGGCGGAGGAGGGGGAGGCAAAGGGAAGGGAAGGGACAAGAAGCTAAATGGAATGAACGTGTTTCATGCTGAGAGCTGCCAGCTGCTGGTGGCAAATTCACCTGGTTTGCAAAGAAAACAAGATGGGTAAAGACACCATAAGGAAGTCCAGAAACTGAGGAACAAATGCAGGGCTGGGAGGGCTATCCCTCTGCTCCGAGGTGTAAGCAGAGGACTACAGGCTTTAGAAGGAAAAGGCTTCCATATAGCAAGATTTTTCTTGCACTTGTATCCTTTAAGTTAAAAAAAAAAAAAACACCAAAAGAAAAAAAAAAAACAACCAAAAAACTTTACAAAAACACATTGGTATCTGTTTATTTAAAGTAGCTACAGGGTTTAATCACGTCCTGGAAACAAGAATGCACCAGATTTTTACTTAGCATTATCAGGCTTACCTACTCTACATTTCTGCAGTAGTGAGTTCACTAAGAAGGCTGATTGCACAGTGACTCTTCACCGTGATGTCAGCGTTTGCAGCTCCGGCCTCAGCCTACTGCTAACCAGAAGAATGCACTGTATCTAGTCTCATCTCAAGATACCAAATCCCTGCAGGGTCTGATAAATGTTTCATCAGCGAAATGCTTGTTTTACCAGGGCTTGGCCATTTCTTACATCAGAGTGATGAAGAAACAGCAACACTGTGGGGAAATGAGTCCTGTTTCTACTCTACCAGAAATCATGGGTTTGGGAGGGGAAAACAAAAAGCTGACCGCTGTGAACAACCGTTCTCTCCCAGCCATCGTACAAAACCGAGGAAGAGCAGAAGAGTACAGCTGCGCACAGCTAAACCCTGGTGCTCTAACAATGGGATTACGAGTGAGTTTATTATAGCAATATGAGACTAAACATTACCGAAACAGCTACGTAACAATTTTTTAAATTAAGGATTTTACTGACATTCATGCCAAGTTTAGAAATTAATGTATAAGTGATTGGGGTTTTTTTGTCATTCTTTGAGAAGTTATTTTTGGATAGAAACTTACTTTATTCAAAGAGACAAGAAAACACCTAGAGATGGGTATAACATGTACTGACACATTAGAATTTTATAAACCAGTCTTCTGCCAGTTTTAAAGTGGAGAAAAATAAACCGAGCAAGGTGATGAATTGAATATGTCTCTTGTCACTGTGTTTTTCAAGGGAGGTATGAACCTCAGGCTTCCATATCCATGCCTTAGTAGATGAGGCAAAACAAGTTTCCCCACTTTTTATATTCCCAGTTGATTTCGCAATTTTGAATAAACAAAAGAACTTCTTTACTTGTGTGAGAAGCTACAACAGCCTGCCAGGTGTCTACAAATGAAGGCTTCCTGCACTTCAGTGTTTGATTTAAGTAGAAGTTACCATGCTTAAAAAGTTTTATTATTTCAGTAACTCAAAACAGACAGGACAAAAAATCTAACCATACTGGTTGCATTTTAAAATACCCTTTATGACACTATTTAATAAATCAATTGTTGGTTTGGGATTGTAACCCCTTGGTCCTCTGTGTTAGATCTGACTACAAATAAGTTTGGCTCCTCCACAAGCCTTCACATATGTAAGGGGAATGTCCTAGGGTCATTTTGTCCTCACTCTTACAAGTGTTTACTTCCAGAAAATTGGTAACAGGCCCAGAAGGGATTTTGGAGCATCAGCTGCTGTTGGAGCCTGAACTCCACGGAGTGCAGCACCGACACCATGCCGAATGGCATGAAGCACAGCCAGAGCCCACTGGAAGCTGTAGCATCTCCTGTGTCCTTACTGCCACCTTACCGTCCAGTCTGGGAGAGAAAAAAAATCCCCGAACTGGACAAGGAAAGGCTGCCAAGTCCTGGTACCAGTGCCCTCCTCTCAGCTCCAGTGATGATCACCTATAAAAATGCTGCTCCTGAGGATGCCTGTCTAATGTGTTCTTAAAAATTCCCACACTGGTCATCCATTCCACAGTCTGCATCACTCCAACACATCTTCTGAAGTCAGCAACTATCTATTACATCTCGTAAGGTAGACCTTTCTTAAGACCACCTCATTTTTTTCCACAAGCATCTTCTTATCCCCTTCACCCAAAATACTGTTATCTATAAAGACCTAAAAACCTGAAGGCTTTCATCTAATGGTTAGTATTGAGTCTCTGCATAGGCAGCTGGAAACACACCAGTGTCAGAATTCACAAAAATTAGTTAAAGGTAAGATCATATAGAAAGACAATGTAACCCAGTCACTGCGGGATAGTTCAGACATTGCAATACAGCAGTAAAGACAAACATCAAAATTCAACGCTCAGCAGCAGAACAGGCTTCTCAGCCAAGGGTATACTTTGTCTCATTCAAATGATACCACCTATGCAGGAAAACTATGCAAGGTTTGGATATTTTTTTTTAATATTACTTTTGTTTTTTAAAACTGAGCAGACAGAGGAGCAACCTCATCCAGACAGTCAGCTTTCACTAGAACAAACAGGCTAGAAAGCTTTCCAACTGCACAGACAATCAAGTGCTATTTTTGGAGCCTGTAGTAGCAGGATGAGTGGTATTCTTGCTATCCATCCAACAGGGGAGCAATAAAAATTACATCTTTGTGTCAAAAGGAATGTTTAATTTACGAAACTAAAAAGCCAGCCACTTCTGTATAGGCTCATACAGGACTGGAAGGAACCGAAGTGGTTTGGGGAGACAAGTGTATTGCACTGCAGTACTCCATTGGCGTCACAACAGCCTCTGCAACAACAGGACATTCTCAGCTCATCTCCTTACCCTTTTAATTCGTCAGCTAAGCACATGCCAAACTGCTTGGTACCAGTTTCCATGCATCTTCTTATCATTAGACGATAACGAGGTTCAAAGACATGGAGTGGGCAAGGGATGGTAGGGAAGGCCATGGTACATACGAAGATGGGAACGTCTTTATTCAAACTGTAAGATAATTGTTAAAAAAAAAAAAAAATCAGCTTTTTTCTGGGTACTGCTATATTCAGCCTGAACCCTTAATACGACACTCAGTCCAGTGGCTTCTTTAGACTCATCCTTTGTAAATGTGTATCTGGTTGAAGTTTGTAATTTTTACAAGACAAACATATTTCAGGACTCTTTCTGTTAGTACATTAAAGAAACAATCCCTCTAATCTACTTTCATAGAGGAAGAGTCAGGAAATAATAGCCAATTTCCCAAATGTGTGTATATCAATACTTAAATCCAAGTAGTAAGATTTTGGTGATAAATTTTTACAGTAATATAGTACCTAAGAACTAACCACGTTCAAAGCAAGACGGTAGATAATTCCCAAGCTCAGCAAAGCCCTTTACTTTTGAAGAAGCCCACCAATCCTTATATTATTTTTTCAGGTTTAACTGCATGCTTTATTTTTCTTTTTAGCTGAGTCGTAGCTTAAGATCCACAAGACCCTGACAACACTGAACTCTTCAACTTCTCCTGACCTGAAGTATAAACCATTTATAATTGGACTTCTACTCCCAGAAAACTCCCATTATAACTTTTAAAGCTATTACATTGTTTCAGAGGAAAAAGCAATTATCTTTATTTTAAGAATATTGTTGTGCCTCTCTACCATCCAAGCATATTGTTTCTTGTTTGTCTGCAACAAACATGTCAAAAACACAAAACATCTGGCAGGTTCATTTACAAATTCATTCATTTTGTGCATTTTCATAAGCAAATGTAGCTTCTTCAAGTAATTTAGATTAAAAATACATTTTTACAACAGCTGTCAGTAGTAAAGTGAGAGCCTACTTTGACAATTCCTTCATTTCTTCCTCATAAACTTTCTTCCTTTCAGATAGTTCCTCTGGCAAGTAACGGACTATCAATTCTTCTGTAAGGACGGTCTTCTTGTATGTTCTGCTTGCCAGAAACTGCAAGGAAGAGTCAACTCCTAAGTCTGGTAACAGGAAGTCAGGTAACATCTCTTCCTCCCAACCCATCCCCTTTCCTAAGGCCGAAGAGCATTGTGATTGTACTGATTCTTCCTCCCTTCCAGCTTTCAGGTATCAAAAGTTCCACTTTAGGATACAAGGTCACTCCAGCGCCCGTTTAACTACAACCCTGTGCCCTTTTTTTTGGCAGAAGTTGTACTACCACTAAGAAAAGGCTTTTTCAGGTTTAACTGCATGCTTTATTTTTCTTTTTAGCTGAGTCGTAGCTTAAGATCCACAAGACCCTGACAACACTGAACCCTTGAACTTCTCCTGGCCTCCCTGCCTTTGCAGAAGATACATATATTATTTTCACCTAGAACTGCCAGGTTACTGCTCCCCAAGAAGTACTCCACGTACAAGACACGTTATGTCTGCTAGAGCAGAAGTTTTGGCCAAGGAGTGACCATTCCTCGTTCACCACAGATACAGACTCGAGAGGTGGCAGGAATAGGGCTATGGTTGGGACTCCCCAAGCATGAGCCTGATGTGATGCTGCAATCCTCAATTCCTTTCAGCACCAGCAAACCACACACATTTTCCAAGGAATGACAAAATATATTCTGGAGCAAATGAGGTCTGTGTACAGCTTGATGCTGTGGGTACTACTGTGTTCTTCTGGGCTGCGAGTAGAGCACTGAAAATCCCCACGTACGTGCCTTCAGAAGGACACAGCTTTGTATTTTTTTGTTAGTTACAGCAAGGACATACTTACTTCTGACAGCTTTTCTTTGCAGAGTGGGCAATGCGGATTATGGTCAAGGCAACGCTCAAGGCATTTGAGGCAAAAGGTGTGTCCACAGGGAGTGGTAACAGGTTCGTAGAACAACCTGAACACAAAAACACGGAACAAAAAAGCTAAGCTGCCAACATAAACAATGCAGATTCCCAAACTGTGGAAAGGAGTGACAAGATCCAGCCACTTCTTCCTTTCCAGCTTTTGTATAAATCACAGGTGACAGTTTTATCTAAGGATATAAAAAAGGTTTTCATTTTTAGAAGCAGTAAACAATGCAGAAAACCATGCATAATGGAGAAAACCACATCTGTAGATTCACCAGATGCAAGGTTCAGGAAAGAGGAACAGAGTAATGACTTAGATATCCTCTGGCAGGTTTCCCTCCTGACACCAGGAGAACTTTTTTCAAGAGCTAGAAAGTCTTTCTGATCTTAATCCCAGGTCAATGCAGTTGTACCTCATGCAGAGGGAACACTCAAAGTCCGACGCATCCACCAGAGCTGTTGGTATTTCACCTGAAGTGACAGCGGTGTTTTCAGGTAAAACATCTGCATCTAAGTAGGTAAGAAGATGACTACAGTAAATATTTGAGTATTACTGCAATTTCAGATGCTTTTTAAATTGTTTTTCCATAAAGAATCTAATTTATCTCTTCTTTTTTTAAGTTTTATTCCAAACAAACATATTTTCCATCTAAGTTTTACACTTTCTGGCAGGAAATCTTTTGGAGAGCTGAGGATGATGTCTGTGGCCAGAGAAAGCACTTTAGAGCTGAACACCCATGATTTGTTTCTCCAAAAATGGTTGTTTTTCTTTTTTTTTTTTTAAAGTCTAGTTTTTAAAATACTCTGCTATTGCTTTCCCACCACCATCACCACTCCCACATCAGCCAGGCCAGATGTTTTAAAGTACATTAAGTCCAGAATTTAATTTGTTTACACACAGTCAAACTATTTCATCAGTGTTTATTATAGATTTCTCAGCAGGGGTAATTTTTCTTACAACTACAAAAAAAGCTTACGTTCTTCTAGACTAGGCTGCTGTGGAAATCCCATGGTTCAGACAGCTTAAAGTTTAAGGACTACTGGGGCTGCATTAGCTAATGCTGATTTCACTAGCTCAGCACTCTGCAAACACAGAGACAAAACACTTCACTTAAAATTCTGCCCCCCGTGCTTTTTTGTGGGTGGTACGTATCCCTGTAATTAACACCCTGAAAGGGTATGGGCTTCAAACTTCACAGCAGCAGCATTTAAACGGAAGAGCTATCAGCTCGAGCTTCTGATGACATTTATAAAAGCAGATTCTGCAACTTCTTTTACAATCTGCATCTTTGTCGCTCAGTGATGAGTTGCAACAGAGCCATGAATGCTGCCTCCACATGCTAAATCCTTCACCATTTTTTTTTTAAAAAAAAAAAAAGCTCAGTTTTTTATGTTAAGTTAAAACACTAGGATGTTTTGTTAAAGGATAACTTATGCTCAGCATCTGGGTTATCTTGAGCACAGACAGGATAAGGGAGAGGGCACCGATGTTGTGTGGCCTACAAAGGAAAAACAGCGTTATCTTTAACCTACATCTCGCATGTTAGCATTTAGTAATAGCCAAAACCTAACTGCGTTAATCCTGCAAATAGTAGCATGGCATCGGGATCTAGCACAGACCAGAAATTAATGCTTATGGGTAAAATGCGATCTCTGGCCTTTGCTGGGAAGATACAGGTGGGTCAGATTTCACAATCTGTTTACTGAGTATCTGCAGTTCACAGACCAGTACAGGGCTTCTCCCTTCGCAGTAACACGATCAGAAACTGGCCATACACTGATCATTTGCAGAGGTGGCAGCCAGACAGCAGTACTTGAAGACTTTAGTATTTCAAGGCAGGAGTCAGATTTGTCAAGAAGGTGGTGTTGGATTTTTTGCTTTTAAGGGAAAAAATGCACACTAATACAGCAGCATTTTAAAAGCCCCTTTTAACCAATCATTTCACTACTCAGTGCAATATATTGCCTTCAGCACTTTTATCCCAGAAAACTAAAAACACTTTGGAGGTCTTTGTTAGAAGCTTGAGAGGCATACCAATTGCAAGCACAACTATCAAGTGACAGAAAACTGGGGGGGCTTATTACCCTTCAAAAGGCTTCTTTGTTTGCTTGGAAAATTTCATGTAAAGTTGCATGTGACTGTTTCTGGTGCCAGTTCAAGATTAGTTTCCAGGCTTACTGCCTCTTTCCTTCATATAGAAGGACAGTGAAGTTCAGCTATACCTCTGAGACCTAGAAAACGGAAACAGCACCAGCAACAAAAAGACTGAACTGTTACTGGATTACACACTGGAAATGGCCCATTTGTTCATTGAATTAATTGAAACTGCTCTGGAATAAGGTAAATAGGCTGTTATGGCAAAAACAGACACACTAGACAACAAAATATTATTCCAGTCCCTGTAGGGAATGATTCATTGACACCTATAAAAAGGGAGTAGGAAAAAAGTAGTTTATCATTTTTACATATGTGCAAAAGAAATACCCTTTCTAAGCCACAACACAAACCTTTTTTAGGAATCTTATTGGGGACATCCGAGCTTTGTAAATCCCTCATATCACTGGACAGCTTTCTCTTTAAGCCAACCCCCGGTAAACTGGAGAGAATAGCTCCCAAAGACTTCTTGTTGTCTTCAAAATAGAGATCCAGAACATGATGGGAAACAGGAGAATCAGTACTTCTAAATACATCAGATTCTTGGGACGGGGTTTTTGTTAACCTGAACACAGTATCCTAAAAAAAATTAGGAACAGTTATATACGGCATGAAACAATTTTGTTTTGGTTTTTTTTCCTATTAGCTGTATACATCAGCAATAGACCAATGTCCCTACAATGAGCTTAGCAAGGGAGAAAGGTCCATATTAAAGAAGGACACTGTCCAGTCGCATGAAATAGGGACACTTCCCTTCCTGCAGCTCCCGTCTAGGAATTATGTTCCAGAGTGCATAAAAAGCACAGGGGGGAAAAAGACCCCACAAACACAAGCAACCCCCACATGGAGGCACCACATTGTTTTCTGAAGAAAGAGTTTCATTCTCTTATTTTTCTGAGGAAGTACATCCCAACAAGAGATCCAACAGCAATGGAGAAAACAGGCTTACCATGAAAGTAAGTGCAGACAAAGACAATGTCACACAGATCAGACAGATCCTTGTGTCACTTTTGGTATTTTTATGTTGAATGCTTTTTACTTTACCTTTGAGGACCCAGCAATAGAGCTATCTTCTGCAGTTGACTGTGTGTTTATGCTACTCAGAAATGCAGGTTTCAATCTTGTATGGGATGTTCGACTAGAGAAAGGTGCTGTTAGACTATCATGAACATTTTCAAAGGCTGGGAAAAACATCTCACACATTATCTAGTCAATTAGAGAGAAAAAAAAGAAAAATAATAGTAATTACGACACAAATATTTATGTCTGTACAAACACAAACTTCACAGCTTCTGGATGCCAAGAAGCTTGCAACAACCAGGACATCCTGCATTTCCCAGTGCCCACAGTGGCAGTCCCCACCACAACCACAGACACATCCCAAGGTGCTCTTCTGGTGTCCACCTCCCTCCCCAAAGGCCTCTGCTCCTCAGGAGCACCCAAGGCAGCAGTCTGTTCCATCCTTCTCCTGCCTCCACCCCTCTCTACTCTGACCTTCAGACCCCTGCCTCCAGACCACGCTCTCCTCTCAAAACCGGTTAACAGAGATGTCTTTCAGCACTCCTCATCCTCTGCATCCATCTCCTTTACCCTCAAGGAGGTTTCACCTCTAGCTAAAAGCTGTGTAGAGCCTGTTCCCTCTCTCACCAGTCCCCACCAAGCCCCCTGCTGAAATCCCATTTCTTTTTATAAAAAGCTGCCTGTATGGACGGTCATGGAGACCGGTCATGGAGACAATGGTTGGCTAGCAGTACATGTGTCCCTTATGGGAAGTTATACAAACTGCTATGGGGACTGCAGGATTTTTCCAGGACAGGGCAGCACACAGCTCCCCCTTCTCAACCCTCTGCCACTTCCCACTTAAAAGTGGTTTTCTGATGGGCATGAAAATTAGCAGCCTCGAGCCTACGAAATCCAGGTGTACTCAAATCCAGCCAACATATTGCAACTGTAATCTAACAAACGGCAGTGGCCAGACCTACAGATTTGCAGTGGAAACCACAAACATACAATCCCTCTGGTTGAGGCGTAAACCAAACAAACCTAAGAGGCGTCTCGAACAACATAATGCTAATAAGGTTTACTGGAGAATCTACTGAATCAAATTGTCCTCTGGCTGTTCACTATCACGTGAAATAACAAGAATTTTACTTAGCTGCAGGAGTAAGAGCAGCATGATGGCCAAGTTGCCAGTAAATACAATTTATACCTTTTGGGCTTCTTTCTTCATTGAGCTCCATTCAGGATTTAAGGCAACACAATAGAGAAACTCCTTCAATGCTTCCTCAGTCCTTTCCAATCCAGAAAGAGCTTTTGCTTTCACATAATGGCCCTGTTCACACAAAGGAAATGTACAAATCTAGAGATCACTTCTGAAGTGGCAGCAAGAATCCAGCAAACAAACATGGAACTTCACGCCATTCTGCAAGTGAAGAATAAGATGCCTTCTGGGTAACAACCTCTTTGACCCACACAACTGAAGGAAAGTCAGTCCCTTTTGCTGAAAGAAGATCCCCCAGGAACCCACTGCTGCAGCATCACCCCCTGCCAAAGACACCACTCCTTTCCTCAGGGGGGACCTGATGCAGAATGAGGAGGGATATTTGTCTCCCCAGGGACCGAGAGTACTACGTATCCCATAAGGCTCGATACCCCAGTTTCACATACCAGGGCAAACTTAACAGTAATGAAGCTGCATGGAAAAGGCAGCGGCATGGGCAGGCTGGAGGTGGCAGCTGAGGGAGCGAGAGATTTTAGGTTCAGGACACTCTCACTTCTCCTGGGTGTCTTACCAGGACAGAGGTGATTTTTCACCTATTTTATTTGGCTAGAAAAGACCAACAACGTTATGAATTTAGGGCAACTTACCAATGCTTAACCTGAAACCTTTTAGGCCATGCTACCTCTCTCATGCCCTAGAGTAACACATCCATGGCCACCAGGTAGGGGGTAGTCAGCTTGGGGACAAGTCCTACTTTACTTGTTATTAGTAGCAAGAGGGGAATGCCTCACCTCTGAATTTCCCCGCAGATACCAATCTGCAGTTCAAATCTGACTATGGAAATTACTTCCTTAATGATGAAAAGAAACTAAGTGTGCATTTAAACAGTTGCCTCTTGCTTATTAGACAGGAGCGTGCTCTGCAAGTCCACCTCTCGTCCACATGAATAGCTGTAATGCTGAAAGTAAAATTTCACTAGTCTTAAGAGACTGGTTAGATGAGCAGATACACTTCTCTATTCTTCATACAAATATCAAAAGATCCGGTATCGCATAATCTTCCTGAGCAGGTACCTCCCTCACTCTTTCAATATAGCCCTTCAAGCCAAGGCCCATTAGGATCTCTACCTTTCTGCTGTCAGGAAGAAGGGGGCTTGTACCAAAAGCAAGTAACAGGCACTGTGTAGGACAGGTTGATTAACATACGTCATCTGGGGACCTGAACAAGAAGTCTCAATAGACACCAATTTCTCAAGGTGAGATACATTTTTCTTTTCCTGAATGCAGTAAGAGGTACTGTGATGCCTGACCCTGACCTTCTCATCTTGACGCTTGTACAGCCTCTGTAAAACCTTTTTAGAGAGGTCCTAAGATGCCTGATGTTGCTGTCAAGATTACTCTGCTGCACTGGGGAGGCTACAAGGTTGTTTGGCCTCATGCTTTGGGGCTGCAAGAGCAATTTCCTTATCCAAGCTGCAAGGGGAGGACTGAGTTGGGCTGTCTACGGACAAACAACCTAAAGATCCAACACCAGCAGTCAGGCACAGTGACTAAAGGCCCCTACACTTCAGAGGTCACTGCTGCCACCTTCCCTGTCCTATTTTCACACGGCCCTGACAAGCATCAGATTGAAGGGTCAGGTCCGGGCAGGACCCTGCACAGCAGGCAGGATCCAGGTAGGAGGGCATCTGTTTCTATACACTGGAAACTTCTCCCTGCCTCAGAGAGTCCAAGGACACGGTTTTCATAGCAACTGAAAAGAAACCAACTTGTCTATTGCTCTAAAGACTACAGTGGACCCAAGAGCTTCACGTTTCAGTTATCAACAGGCCAAAAGGTACTGGTAGGTGAACGCTTGCCTCCCAGGATCTACTCCCAGAGTGAGTTTAATTTTATGGTCAATTTTTTTTTTTTCTTTAAACTACACAACCCATGTTTGAGCTAATCTCTGCCACTGGATGAGATGCTGCAAGATACAAAACAAAGCAGATGCCCAGAATTCCTGGAGAACGTGGATTCTGCATCAGCACAGCTTACGTGGAAGTTCTCACATACACACGCAAGCACAAGTGAAATGCGTCTGTGACACTATTGGTTATGCCATCATGACAAATTTCATTTTCAATCAGCATTCTTCAGAGATGTGATCAATGAAATCTTTATCCGCCTACAACTGACATGCATCATATTTCCATGGATTCAAGGCAAACAGAGAAGACACTTCAAGAAAACATTTGAACGTGCGTAATTCATCCTTCTCCCTCTGCACAGAAACCCAGCCAACGCCACCCGAGATGGATTCCTGACTTGATGAGAAATGATCCTAGACAGAAAAGCACATCGGAGGCGGGGGGAAGATTATGAACTGCCTTCAAATAAGAAAGGTTTTAATGGGTGACAGGACAGATAGCCTTCAGAGACAAGTTATCTAGCTTGTCAGAAACTAGATGCTTTGGACAACACCTCTCTAGTCACCCCACATCTTCCCCAGCTGGAAATGGAGAGCTACCTGCAGCCCCCTGTGCTGAGGCAGGTGGCCAAGGGGTTCATGCAACACCTCCTTAGTCTTCGCAGGGAATCCAAGGTCTGCCTAAAGTCTTTCCCCAGTTCCCCACGCTAAGCTCCCTCCAGGCAGCACCCAGGGGCTTTATCTGGTCAAACCTGTGCTGCAGTTTTCCAACTGATGGGTGAGGGACTGACTGGAGGTGTAATCCTAGGTGGGGCGAGCTGTCGGACACCCAGTCTTGCCTCAGGCAACTGGTGGTAACAACAGGCACCACATGCTTCTTCCATTTCTCTCTCATAACATCATTTCTGACGCTTGCTTCAGACCGCCCACGAACCAGTGCTCTTTGTAGCACCTCCTCTCATTATGAAAAAAAAAAGAAAAATCCCAATCCCCTCTATAAATCACCACGACACAGGTAGCAAACACAGATATGAACTTAGTATTAAAGGGGGGGAAAAAAAAAATAATCCTGAAAAACAGTCTGGGGCGCTCCTCAGAAAGACGCAGCCAGCAGGCCATCAAAACCACCCACTACCTCGGACAAACCATCCCAGAGGGAACTGCAGGGCGATCCCAGGCTGACATAGCCTTACGGACCCAATTCTACTGCCAAGCTGCAGCACTAACCCCAACAGACCGACAGGCACCAGCACAAACAAAACCACATCACCAGCCACCCACCCCTGAAATTCCACTGGCTGGAGACATGCTAAGGACCCTCCAAGACTTGTCCCATGAGGAACTTAGCTTTTGGTAGACATTCTCAGCCCTGATAATGCCGCAACAATGCCCTCGGCAGCACTGTCCCCACTACAGAAAGAAGCCCCGAGAACAAGCAGTTTTCATTTTGGCATTTACGACATGGAAGCACCTACCGCAGGCCAGTGGGGTTTGTTTCGGCACAGGATGTCCGCATCGTGAAGAGCTTGCTGGTAGTTCTTCATTGACATACAGAGTTCTGCTCGCTGTGCTATTAGTGAACACTTGCAAGGAGCTGGGAAACAAAAAAAGGTTGCAAGGAACTCCATTAAAAGAAGCACTAGTACGTGTTAAATACAGTAACCTAATTTCCACCAGAGTAACCTAAAAAGCACTGCTGCGCAACGGTTACTCTTCTGTAATGGAAAAAAGGCAATTCCTTTCTTCTTTCCTTCCCAAAATATATTCCTCTCAGCCTGCAAACAACCTCTGCGTTTTATCTAGCAGAAGAGATTTCATATTCACATATAGGATGCCACCTGCTCTTTCCATCACCTTGCTTACACAACACTTAAGAAAGCAAAAAGAAACAAAGCCCCAAGTGTTTCTCCCTGCTTTGCTTGAAAAAAATCACCAACACAGAACTTGAGCTCAAACGTTCTTGTAAGCCACTCATTAGGAAAAATGTATGCAGGCTTCACACTTCATATCCACTTGCCACCCGTGTACCTTGCCCTCCTCAGGGCAGGCAAACCTCTGGTGACCACAGACATTACCTCAGTACCCACACATTCACCAACCATTCCATTTGCGTGGATTATGAACATCTCAAGCATTATTATTCCGCCCTTTCCTAAGGTCTCTATAACACATTTTGAGACAGAAATCTAGCTCCGACATAAAATTTCATAGAACCACAGAAAAACTGTGACTGATCCATGTTCAGCTTGTCCACCAGGACCTCTAGTTCTTTTCCGCACTGCTGCTGTCTAGCCCGGCCCGGCCTGTTGCATGGCGATGTTCTGTCCCAGGTGGGCTTGCCTCTGCTGAAGTAGGCAAGGCTGGTCAGCCCATGCCTCGGGTTGTTGGTCTGAATGGCAGCCCTGCCCTCCAGCACATCAACAGCCTCCTCCTTCCCCAGTTTGGTGTCATGGACAAACTTGCTGACAGTGCGCTTCACCCACTGACGGAGGTTGTTAATAAGGCATTGAACTGCGTCAGTTCCATTACCAACACCTGGAGCAACGCCACTAGTAGCCGTCCGCCCAGCAGCCCTCAAGCCATTAACCACCACCCTCTGCCCCTGAAGGTCCAGCCAGTTCCCCACCCATCCCACCTCTACCTGCCCAGCTTGGCCAGCAGGATGCAAAAAAACACTAAGCCCCAAACAACTCTCTTCCCTTTGTCCACCAAAGCGGTTATCTCGTCTTAAGAGATGAGGTTCAGGTGCGATTTGCTGCGTGGTTCTAGCTGCCGGCTGGGGTTAAGCCACAACAAAGCACCACCTCCTGTACATCTCCATGCAGGACTCCTGTCTCCGTACCTCTCCTGCTCTCTCCAGCCTGCTTTGGCTTCACTGTTTGCATGTCGCTTTGGCACGAGCATCCCAAACACGGCCTCAGTAAGAGGACATTGCCCAGGCAAAGCCTGGGCACGCACCCAAGTGTGCATGGACACACAGAATAAGCCCATAACTGCTGCAGGTGCCCCTGCTCATTAAGTTCAAGCATCTACCAGGAGGGATGACCCAAGATCATGTCTCCCTCCCGCTGCCTCCTGCCCTCCCTGGAGCTGACACTAGCGCTCATGCAGCAAACCAAGTTCGCGTGGTTGCACAGACAACCAGAGCAAAGAATCAATTGACTGAAAGCTAATCCAATAAAAACAAATAAATAAAAAGGTTTAAGAGGATCAGTTTCCCCTCAACTGGTTCACTGTCCAGCCACGCAAACACGAGTGCCAGGGCAAGAGATGAGAAAGAACGAAGCAGCAAGGACTGCTGCCTTTTTTGGCTGTAGCGTGGCCTCACGCCAAATACACTAATTGCTGTATGACATACCAGGGGTGATGCCGCCCCACTGGTCCCAGACACTGAAGGCTAAAGACTACACCTAAAAAATAAGGAGCTCTGCAAAAGCTAGCTCACTCTGTGGGTTTTTCGGCTTTTGTTTTATTTTTTCGTTGGTTTGGGATTGGTGGGGGATATTTTGTGTTGTTTTTTTGGGTTTTTTTGTTTTTGGTTTTTTTGGGGGGGGTGGGGTGGGTTGGTTTTGTTGGTGTTTTTTGTGGTTTTGGTTTTTTTGGGTTTTTTTTGTTTTTTTTT
>VFFE01006637.1:541362-555626 GCA_008921705.1 Burhinus oedicnemus | reverse complement strand
GTATTACACATGCAGATTGCTGCAGTGCTCCACACTTTTAGCTGGCAACTCTTAAAAAAAGACTGCAAATTAAATGAAATTGAAAACAATCCAAGATCTTCAGAAGCAAGCTTTTTTTTTTTTTTTACTTTTAGTAGATGCTCAAATAAGGAATTACTTAATTTAGCTATCATTTAAGCAGTCCGTGTCTTCTGTTTGCATTCAATATGAACGCATACTCCGTATCTCCATCCTCGCATCTGCTGCAGGGCTATTTGTGCGGAGCGTGCCGAGGGGGGCAGACGCAGGGAGCAGAGGCCGGTGCCCCGGCAGCCAGGCAGAGCGCTGGGTGGGATATGTGTTTTTGGCATCATGGGAGTGGAAAGGAAGCAGGGCGAGACCGGGGGGGCAGGCGAGCCACCTTCCTGCTTCTGTTCACTACCGCACGTTTCAGCCCGGCTGAGGCTTCCTAGCGCTTTTCAGCACATCCTTCAGCACGGTGCGGTTCGTACATTCAGCAGGCTCAGAGAGGGAACAGCTTCACCGGCTCTTTTTTTGGGATCTTGTCGCCGCTGGAAAAGTTTTAAGCAGAAAAAGCCAGCGCAGAGCACAACGCCGTGGCAAAGGCTGCACGTCCTCCCCAAGCAAAGTCCAAAGGCTGTCACAATATGAAGGGAAAATAACAAGCTACTGAGAGAAAAACCAACCCCAAGGCAAATCAGAAAAAGCTACACGTATTCAGGGCTAGTACCTCTTCTTCACTGAGCCTCAATCAGAAAGTGTAAGGTGTGCCCCATCTCAGTGAGTAACTGGCAAGGAATGTTTAGTTAACCGAGAGAAAGGGGGTGAAAAAAACCAAACAAAACCCAAAACACAACAGCTTTGCTAAAGAGAGCAGTAGTTACGAGACTATAGTATAACAGGTTTTCTATATGGAGACAAAGTGGCTAGACAAGACACTGGAGCGGTGCCCAGCCGCCTCCATTCAGGCTCACCCCACTCGGAGACACGGCAGCACAGCCCAAAAGCTCGCTGGCTCTGCGCCCGACCCACACGTCCCCTCGTCCCCAGCCTCCTGCTGCCAGCGGGACCGTCCCTGGAAGGTCCACGGCTGGTCCCAGGGCAAGGCTAGATGGACTGAAACTTCATATTCTGTCAGTGGAACCATGGTATCAGCTGGCTGACTCCAACTTAGGGTACACATGGAAGTGGGGAGAAAAAGTTAGTATCTAGCTACAGCCTAAATAACTACAAGGTTTCTATACGCATCATGATACGGAGTTGCTCTATGCCACCGCATGTGCTGTGGTGAAAAAGGTTAGACACAGAAGGTGAGTAGAGAGGGTTTGTGGATGCTGCTAGATGCTGGTGTACTGTAACTGTCAAGTTTATTTGGAAAAAAAAACAAAAAAATTTGCACAATAGCTGATAGTTTATTTTAAAATAATGCACCCATTCTTTCTTCTAGAGGTTAAAGAAAAAAGATTTCTTTTATGAAATGACTTATTATCTCAGGCCAAATTAAAAAAGCAAAGCGTAGAAAATTTTGCTGTTTCCACAATACCAGCAGATGGCATTTCCTGAATCAAACTCTTCTGGGAGCCTGCAGCTGCACAGCAAAATTTATGTCCTTGTCAGCATCAGGGATCCACTGCTGAGGCTCCCAGGATCTGCGGCTCCGGGCAGCCGGGACACAGAGACTTCCTCGGAGCCGCAGGTCCTGGGAGCCTTCCCACGCAGCTCCCTCCCTCTAACCCAGCTGTAGTCCCATGGCACCAGACAAACCCCAGCCCAAGCAGCGCCCAGAGCTGAGAGGCTTGGTGGCTCTCCATCTCTTGGACCCTCCTCGGGACCACCAAGTGTTGCCTACCCTGAGTGTGGTTCTTAGCTTGGATTTTCCAAAATCATTAACTTTCTGCTCACACCACCTTTGCGCTCATCTGTAGACGTTTGTTAGATTGTGTTTTTACTTATGTAGAAGCTAACACCCAAAATTACTTTCCCAGATATGCCCAAGCATTCAAGTTTAAAAAAAAAAAAAAACAAACTATGCTGCTTGAGCTTGGGAGGCTGACAGGAGAACGAGACTCCCCAAAATCTCCTTGTGCCAGGAATGCAATTAGAGCAATTAAGAGAATTCGCCAAACTGATCATAGATGACACTAAAAGTTTTACTGTAATAAACTACTTACAAGATCTCTTCCAGGAACTCAGCACAGAAAGAACAAGTTTAAAGTTGCTAGAACTCCCTAATCCTCCTTATCTGACATTTCTTCCTAGAAAAGCACGTTTTATTCAAATCTATTTCAAACCCAACAATATTTCCTGAATGCCTGAGCAGAACTGAAACAGTGTCAGCACAAAACCACCTTTCAGTTTTGCTAGTAGGAGGCAGCCTGCGCAGGACTTCAGGAGAAATTTTTCCCACATTTTAAAGAAACTTCTGCCCCTGGAGAGAGAAAGAAATTTGGCTTGCTTTGTTACGTTATGCATTCAATTCTGAACAATTCAGTATTGAAAGACTTTTCATAAGCTTGAAAAAGAATATGAAACATTTTTCATTTCAGTGAGAAATTAGCAAGATTTACTAATTAACTGAGTGGCAAGCTAGTTTTCTTCCTCCAGGCTTCATGTAAGCATGACAAGTCCGTGCACAAAAAAAAATGGATGCACGGAGGTTGTGTGGTTGGGAGTGGGGGGCACAGGAAAGGAGCACATTTGATAAAATAATTAATAGAAGCAGTAAAGACATTCAGGACCTTCAAATAAACTAGAAAAGATGAAAACCAGGGTCAGCTTCCCAAAACCGATTAAGAGGGACAACGAACATGGCGGCATACTTGGAATATTCAGCAAGTCCACGTTTTCTCACTTATCAGTCCGCCTTAATTGGATTAATGGCTTTTCCTCCCAGCATTTACATCACTGGCAGTCTTCAGGAAGCGAAGTAACCAGAGACCCCGGAGGAAGCATGCAAAAGGTTTTAGTGCCCAGAGGATGCAAAGAAGGAAGCTTCCACCTCCGTGAGCCCACTCGTGCAATCAAGCACCCTTCCACTGCGATTACGAAGCAGGCACTTGCAAGAAGTACTCTGCAGGCAAACGTAACACCCGTTCCACCGGGTGACCAACGCCGGCAGACATAGCAGTGTACGAGTTTAGGAGTTCTTGAAACAGGCTGTGGCGAGAGGGAGCACGGGGCACCACCATCTTCTGCTCGGAGCCTGCGCCACCAGGCAGCAGGCGGTTTGCACGTGCAAAGGCCTCCTCTTCCTCATCCACGCTCACGCTGCCCACAGACTCCATCAGAGGAGGTGACCTGTTTTGTTACGCTGGCTATCTCCCACCAAGCTCCGTTTATTTTATTTTCTTCATGCAGATATGAGGTATTTTTCCTTCATGTTTTTCTTCCTTCAGAGTTCAAAAAGCCACCCCAAGCTGAAGTTTTCTCTCCCGTCACCTCCACAGGGAAGCTGATTCAGACACCACCAGAGAGCCCCAGCATGGCTCGTTTGCACTAAGCGGCTACAGAGCTGGTCCATGCCTGATGAGGATTTCACCTCTACACCCAACTGAAGTGCACAGCACACCCAGATGAAAAAGCAGGGAAAACCTATTTAAACTGGAGCGGAAAAACTGCAGCCACCACTTCACTAGCAGAATTGAAGCAGCAATGCTCTCCCCTTGCCTTTGTTAAAAAAGTTTCTTCACCCTAGGTTTCCTGTAGTGGAGTCTCAGGTAAAAATAAATAAATTAAAAAAAAAAAATCACTTATTCAAACGGTACAGCAGCAAGGACGGCTCGAGCAGGGTGCCTCCAGAGAGGGACCCAGAAAAAAGAAATTCCTGGGCAACTATACCCTTACAACCTACGCACATCTGCCCTTCACGTGCCCCTTGGCCCAATGGTAATTTCTGGTCTGGGGTCGTCTTATCCCTCACTGGATTCCTTCTCTGCCTCCAGGCAGGCCATTAACTGTTCTTCCATCTTGTCAGGTTGCAGCATCTGCTGAGGACTGTAGCTTCCTTATCTCCTGCTTTGTGCTGGTCTCAGGGCCTTCCTTTATGTAATTAAGTAGAAGTTCAAAACAAGTTCAACTTATCTAGGTGAAAGTTCACAGCTTGTGGCCTAAGACTTCAGACATGTCATCTACTAATGCTAAGTGAGTTCCATATAACTAGTACACCAATGCAAGTGACTAAGTGATTCATTTCATTTAAACCGAACCACTAAGATTCTATATTCTTTTACACCTTCCCACCCGAAGATACAGGACATCTACCCACTTGCTTCTTTGCTCCTAGGTGCTCTCTAGTCTGGGGGACAGGGAGACATCAAGAAACTCCCTCGTATTATCACTTTGACTGAAAGAAAAGACACTGGGGACAGATGAGCTAGATTATTCATGAGAACATACAATTTTAAGACTGAACTAACTTCCCTCCGAGCCTCTGTATTTTGCTGTTCAAGAGCCCAGACTTAAGAACACTGATTCTTCTGTGTGCTGGACAAAATGCTTCAGATTCCCAGCAGTTTTATTTCAGGCTCAGTAAGTCCTCAGCTAGGAAGCTCCATACGTTATTTAAAGCTGGACTGTCATCACCACTAAGCACAGCTAATCACTACTCCCATCGTTACTCAGGAGGAACACCGTAAGGAAAGTTATATGCTACTTGGAAGAAGAGCTGCTACAAAGAAGGTGCAGCTAACTTTGTGCCCTTGCTTTCGTGTTGTACCTCCAGCTTCATGAGGCAGAAGCATGCCAGACTGGTTACATTGAGCCACGGTTTAGTTTGCATTTCCACAATTCCAAAGCCAACGATAACCTTCTTTACAAACCCATTAAATGATGAATTGCATGGTACAGCAAACGTCCTCGATTCAAGAACGTCCCAGCATACAGCTAAGTGTAATATATTAGATTGTTGCTCCCTCCTAGCCAAATCCTGATCTTTCAACACTCTGCTAGATGCATGCTACTCTTTCCAGATAAAACACCATGAGTCAACACCTCCTCCCTACATTTTCAGTTCCCACTCTACCCTTTCGACATTTGGGCACTGCTTTAGGTGACGTACCCCAAGCCCATCCATGGCTGCTTGGCACTAGTATAATAAAACCATTAAGTACACAAATGTGACTCATTTTCAACACTTACTAGGTTCTCCCAGCATTTAGTTCGGGGTTTGGGTAAGACCTCCTACCAAAGCCTCAGTCAGAACTAACGTATCCTCTCAAACAGCAGGTACAGAGACTGTCCCAAAGCAAGATGCCCATGGATTGAAGTACCAAGACATAACAAACAAGCTTCAAAACCAAAACAAAACACCCCAAGAGGTCAACCCCTTGGCCTGATCTCTGAAGCACCCAAGGAAAAGTCCTGACCCCCCTAGAAACAGGGAGCTGTGTGAGGTGCACATGAACCTGATTGCAAGGAGACTCCAAAGACATGTTGTGCTTCACAGCCAGACGGGACCAGCCAAGTAGGTCTGCCATGACCATAGCTAACAAGATCAATTTACAGCCAGATATTCTACAACAATATGACTTTACTGGTGATAACCTAGTTGTCCTCTTTGTCACCATCAATACATAAGCTATATTTCTACCAGTTACTCTTCAGGTCTCTATAACCTTCTCTTTTTCCAGTTAAAGCTTATTTCAGCCCAGAATTTCTGCCTCTCTGCAAGTTGCAGAAAGGACCTTCTTGTTTCTCAGTTACTACCTCACTGCTTCTGTCCTTAAATAGAGCTGATCACTTAATACATTTGTAGAAGAGAAAAGGAGTGGTGCAGTATCCTACTAATTTTAAGATTAGGAAGTGCAAGTCAGTTCTATAAATGTCTTCTTCCAAAAGCAACAGACATCTTGTTATGTTTTATCACAGCAAAAGAGAATATGCTGTTTGAAGAGACTTCAAAAATTCTTCAGACTTTCTGGTACGTAGGTATAGTTCGTTCTCTAGGATTGCTGAAGTGTTCAATTATTTATAGGAAATTACATCTGGGTTACATAGCTGGGGGGAGGCATACTCACCCTATCTTAAGTGGTACATAACTAAGTTACATCAGCAATGTTAACTACTTAAAAAAACAAAACAAAACAAAGACTGTCTACTGTACAGCATGATGCCTCCTCCCCTTCACGCCCGTGACGGTAAGCCTCCCATCCACCATGGCCCTGCAAAGCCTCTGCCTCCAGCAGACCCTCTGCAAGCGGGCAAAACTTCCAGAGATCCAACTACAGGATCTGAGCTTTCAACCCCAAGCTCTTTACAAATCAGGAGCAATACAAGCTCCTGCTCCAAAGTACTTGACACGTTTCCAGTGGTACCATATATGAAGCATTTACTGCTATTTTTCAAGCACTACCTCAGTTAAAAAAAAAAGGCAGGGCGGGGGGGGCTGAGGGACAGAAGTCTACAAAATATTTTAAGTTTAAAAATAACACTCAAACTACTCTAGGTAACCTTGACTCCTACTTTTACAAATTTTTCTGCCCCTGTAAAACAGAACAAACAGGTTTTGGAGACACACTTTAAGCAGATTTCAAGAGGCGCTTTTACAGAGGGATGGGAAAGTTCCTTTTTTAGCACAAATCCTCTAAGCAGCAAGCATCTACTATTTTTGTAGCATGTAATTTCAGAAGGACTACCTCTCATTCTTCCCTTAGAAGTCACACTTTCCTTTAGGAGCTACAAAATTAAAATATTCTTCTGATAAATTATTAAAATGACTGAATCATTTGCTGTTCCAGGAGTCATGACAGCTGTCTACCACGGCTTTTTTTTTTTTTTTTTTTTTTTTTAAATGGCTGGTACAACAAAGACTTACTTCTTTACTACTGGAAACTGGAAAGTGTTCCCAAGACCCTGTAAGGAAGGGAGATTTGGACAACCTCTTTTTTATCACATGAGAAAAAAAAGACAACTGACCTTGTCTTCTGATAGCAATCTTCTAGAAATAGTGTATGGAAGAAGCGACCACTAAAGTGTATTTAATACACATAATTCACATATAGGTGCACGTGGATGCTATCTAGCAGTCTTCTTTGAACAACATGACTTCAATGCAAGTGCATCACTAAGGATCACGAGTCCTTAGCAAACAGCAACAGAATTAATAAAATGCATACTATGGCATCAGCCACCTTTACAAAAATTTAAGCACAGCTCTCTAAAGAGAGTTCATCAGCTTCCCTCTGCAGACAGAGACTCTTCTTTGCTTCTTCTGACCGTGACTCATGACTAACACAGAAACCCTTTAACCATCAGGTCTGCAGTAGGATGGCACCAAGAGGATGTCCCACTACCCCACCAAGAAATTCCGATCATCTTTTCTCCCCTTACCTGAAACAACTCAGAAGCAGGGCTGGAAGGAAAATGGTCCCATCAAATAATTTTTGGGCCATGGCAAAACACTTGCCCATAGCCATCCTACTCGCGGCTATAAGAACTCAGTTCAACTTCCAAGAATGCTTGGCTGGAAGTTTACCTATGCCATGTTCTCTGGGAAGCAGTGCGATACCACAACCCAGCATTTACCTCGCAGGAAAATCCACAGCAGTTGCTCTTGAATCAACTTGCACTGAAGGTCTGTAGCTTTAGCAGCTGGAGAGCCAGTATGGAAGGTCAAGACATGCTTATTTTCTATGTGCAACACTGCTAGTTTTTTTTTACCTATTTGAGAGTTACCAATGTAAAGGGAGAGGCAGAGAGAAAGAAAAGCCAAAGATACACATCAACTACCTACCTAATCACTATGCCAAGAGTAGCGTAATTGAATTCATTTCCAAACACACCAACATGAACAACTGTCTATATAGACCAGAGGAGACAGGATAGGACAAGGAGGCCATGGCCATTTGCAGACACCATATTGAGGTCAAACCATCCCACTTGCTACCTGAGCAAAGCAACGGCGGCAAGCTCAGGAGCACAGAGGCACCACCAAGCCCCTCACCACACAAACTCAATGCTTGGCACAGGAAGGCAATGGGGGTACGGTGACTCTGAGCAGGTGAACCCCCAGCACACTACTGAAAACAGCCCAGCGAGCAAGGCTGGGGAGCAGGAAACAGCACTGACACCATCCCAAGAGGCTCCGTCTACTTGAGAACAGGCGTATTTTGGCCTGAAACCTCGTCCTCGCATGCCCGATGCTCCCTTTATGGCTCTTTTCTACTGCCTCCTGGCCTGCCCTGCCCCCTTAATTCAATTCTTATCAAGGGAGAATTTGGAAGGCGCCAAATAAATTTCCACTAATTGCTTGACCACAAAATAAATTAGTGCTGAGCATTAAGCTTTCTTTTGGATCAGGCCAATTTATGGTGAACCTCCGCTGGGATGAGAGGGGAGAAAGCTCGCTCTCCCTCCAAGGTCTGGCCAAGAGAGGCAGATGCTCCTCTTTCCATCAAAGTTCAGGAAAGCTCCTATGTTTTCTTTCTAGCAATGGCCCAAACACCACCCTGTGGGCTGTGGCTCTCCACCCCAGGAGATGTGAGACACAGCATCTCCGGCAGCCAGGCAGCGGCATCTCCCTCGCTTGCCCTGCAGCACGCTACCACCGACACTACCTCGGGCTTGATACAAACTCACCTCCACTCTCTGGCCCTTCCCGCACTGTTCTTTGCCCACTGGAACAGAGATCCACGCAGAGGGCTTGGGAAGAAAAGGTCCCTTTTGCACATATATCCATCCTTAACTCCACCATGTTTTTAAAACTCTGACACAGCTGAGCTTTATTCCCTACAAACTTTTTCTGAAGCCCTTGAGGGGGAAAAAAAATTAAAAAGCTGGGCAATTTGAGCAGCTACATGCATCAGCTATTCCTCCCAGGAGAAACCTATTTCTGCTCAGAAAGAGCCCATCACACCACAAGTAAACACAACCACTCCGAGGAATCGCTATGGCTTTTACTGCTCCAAGGAGACAGCGATGCTCCTCAGGCTTGGCAGACTCCAAAGGGACACTTTGCAGCGGTGGGTAATCACACGCCGGAACCAACGTGCCTCACGCAGAAACGAGGTGTCCTGGCACGCCGCTGCCCAGATGCGGTACGGTGCCACCACGTTGGGAGCCAGACACCATTGCACAGCAGGCAAGCGAACGCCTGCTCCATCGCACCGTGGGAGCCGAGGCACGACCATCCCTCCCCAGCCAAAGGAGCTTGCTCCGGATTAGGGTCAGGCAGGCGCAGTGAGGGCACAGCCCTTCCCGGCAGCGCCGCAGCCCCACGCGTGGGCTTCACAGACCACCCAAGGTCTGCAACCACCGACACAGCTCAGGAAGCAGCGCCGTTACGGAAACAACAGCAGCAGCAAGCGCCGCCGGGCTTTTTATCTGAGTGGGCATCTTCAGGCTTATTTACGGGAAAGGCGCAGGATGCTCACAGGCTGTCTCAGCAGGGCACAGACAAGTGCCAGCTGAAGGCACGAGCCACTACTGCCACCCAAACCCTCTTACAGTCCGCGTGTGTTTGCTTACAAGCATGCCCTCACCCCGAGGAGAGTTTGGTCTGCTTCAGAGCCGTAAGGCATCTAATTTTAAAACTAGCAGAAAGTGTAAAATATGCTCCTACTTGGCCTGCACAAGACAGCATTTTTTGATAAATACTGTTCCCTAAGAGTCAACTTTGTTGTCGTGCTCCCACCCCTGCCATGATACAGTCTTTGGCCATATAAAGTTACACAGTACTTGGGAAAAGCCCTATTCATTATCTTCCCTATGAAGCAACGGCCACCTGCTACCTCTGTAACTGGGAATCGCTTTCTAGAAAGAAAGAAAAAAAAAAAAGCCCCACAACAAAACCTAAACACACTCCCAAAAGCACGTCCTCAAAATACTCACATTAATTTGTCACCAAAATCTAGCTTCCTTTAGTTTCAAGTACACAGCTTAAAGGGTCCGTAAGCCTGGATACACAGAAACAACTGTACTCCTCCCAGGCACTGTCCCTCCAGAGAGCGTCTCCATCAGAGGGCAGCAGGTGAGAGGAAAAAGGATGCAGAAAGCACCTACTGCACCAAAAAAAGCCCCAAACCCAAACAACAACAACAAACCAACAACAAACCAACCCTGCACATGTATATGATAATGTATTTCAGTTTGACCTAAGAGTTCATATGATCAGAAGACCAGTTAGAAGAGAAGGGATGGCAGAGAGGAAGCCCACCTCTGATACCCCCGCTCTCCGAATTTCATCTGTGTGGGGAACAGCCCTGCGAGCAAGATCTGGACAATACTTGATATTATGATGGTTAAACAGCATAAAGGTTGGCACAAAGAGCGATCCAGCTGGAAACAAATGCTTCCTTTCAAGCAGCCTGACATGTGCTTGCTTTGAAGCTGCAGTAATTAGATACCTTGCAATAACGAGGGATCTATTCCAATGTCTGTGGCAGCAAAAAAGCCAGCGACTTTGTTTAAAACAGCAGAGATCACCAAGCTGCGGGCATCTCAAGAGGACTAGAAGGATCAAATAGTAAAGCTAATTTTCTTAAAAACAGCAGCAAAAAACCCACACACCCACACTTGAATCCGTATCAGTGAACGCAGGAGCAGCCCGGGCATTGTAGATTCAGTAGTTAAGGACAATATAAGGATTGAATTAAGGATGAATATACTTGCTAAGAGTAAGCTTTTGCAAGACTATCGAGTTCAACTGGAAAAAGCTGACAACTTGAAGGCATGCAGACCTCTCCTGAGACCTGAAACTAGGAGCAGATATTCCAGATTGCACTGGAAATAAGTGTACTGGCTACATGACGGGAGCCTTTTATAGTTTAGACTTGAAGCACCTCAAGAACTAAAATGCAAATCAGAAGACAGAAGGTCGCAACCAGAATGAGAGAAGTGATCAGTAACTGGAAAACTCTCTTTAATATTACATTACACAAAGCCAGTTGTTGCAGATGGAGCAGGAAAGTACTCCACAAAACACACCAGTTAAAAAAAAAAATCTTATCCTGCCAAGGAGCCTGGAGTTTTACCTGACTTTATACAGCAATGGTATAATCAAGGCATTCATGTGCCTTCGGTCTCTAAAAAGAAATTAAAAGGATATCCATGCCCTTGACTCTCAGTAGTAATACATAAGCATTTGGAGGTTAAAAAAAGTAGTTATTTTCTCACACATTAAAAGTCTTAAATACCTGAGAGTGGCTCATAAGCATTTCAAGTTGCCCATATGCTAACGCTTAAGAGGTCCTGAACAGTTAGAAAACAGCCACGCTCTTTTTTTTTTCTTCCCCTCTTCCTCCTATTTACTGCGATACTTGGCTGGAAAGCAAGAAGGCAACTCCAGCAAGCCAAAAGGCAGTACCTGATGAGCATGTGATAAGAATTTCCGAACACGAGGCTCAAACAGCCGCTCGACCCATGAGAAATGGCATCGGCACACACGAAACAGGAAAAAAGGTGAAGGGCTGGGGGGGTGGGCTGCCCTTCAGCAACAGGAATTTGGATCCGATACTGGGAAGTTACAACACATCAGCCTACGGTTTTAGGATCTCAACAGCTAGCAAGATACCTGCTGTTATTTTTAATTAGAATTTAAAAAAAAAAGAATAATAATCTTATTAAGCAATTTTAGCCTCACTGACAGAGTGGGGAGTTTCTGAACAAATTCCCAGCATGCTTGGGAAATCACAGAAGACAGAAATAAGGACACTGCAAGGGAGTTACCTCGAGCCCCTGACGCACAGCGGCCACGGCTGGAGATCCGTGCTGCAGGGACATGAGGAGGAAGGACAGGCTGTGCGAGAGCGCTAACAGCGCACTACAGTCTTCCCTCTCCTTTCAGCCCCCCGCGTAGACACAGCAAAAAGCACACACGACAGCGAGAAACAGCTCTCTCAAAATCACGTCAAGCCCTTAATTCATCGACGAGACACTGTTTTCCCCAGCAGTGGGACCCTGAGCACCAAACTTTAAAAGGCTCCAATACTGGAAACTCACTGCATCCACCAGTGACCTACATCAAGCCTCTCCCCTCCCCTCTGCTTCACCTTCCTTCTTGAGCTCTCCGTCCTGCCCTACTTTAACAGAGATTACTTCAGCTAAACCGCGTAATAGTTTTACAGGGAGACTCGGCTAGGACTGAAAACTTGTCCCGTCTAGCTGGAAAAGTGGAATAAATAGCAGAACTAGCGTTTTCCCCAGCCAGCATCAGCTGCAGGTCAACAGCATGCTACGCTATCCCAAACTCTTGTATTTGGGATGCCTATCATGCAACCGCAGCAAAAAATGAAAGCGAGTCAGGGACCGGTGTAACGGTGTGTTTCTCTCCACAGCAGCCAGCAAAACAATAAAAAGGTAAAAATTCACAGTCGTTTGTCCCTACACCTAGGAACAAGGAAAGCAATTTTACTCAAAGTAGGGAAGGACCTCTTCCACAGAGGAGAGGCAGAGTTTTCTCTACGTTTGTCTTCCGAAGAGATTTACCCGCAGGATTTTGCCTCGGTTAACACAACCGAGGCTTTCTGCCCCCTTCCTGCCCAATTAAAGCGGACATCCATCACGCTCAGACGGCTCTTCCCGGCTCCATGCTTCTCTCCAGGCGTTGTAGATCCTCATGGTGCTCGTACCACCCCCACCGCTTGCAGAGCACGCAAGCCAGGAGCAGGCACACACACACACAAGCATTACTACAAGGCTACAACCGAGCCAGCAGGATCCACCTACTACTCGGCGCAGAGACCGAGAAGAACCTAGTTTTGATGAACTACGGCTGCCACCGGTTCGGCGGCGGCGGAAGGCAGACCGTGCCATTTTTACTCAAAGCCAGGCTCTTCAGGGAGCACTCTGCACGCAGAAACACCGCATGCCTACCAAGAGGTTACACTCAAAACGCGGGCGGACTGCTTCCTCAAGTCAAACCGCAGATTTCAGCCTCAGTATTTCGCACGCTGTAACGTAAAGGGAATTTTCGGAGCCCTTACGCCTATCGGTATTTCATTAAGTGCTTTCAAAGGCTGAAAGATGCAGCTGCGCGTAGCTGAATGAGTCCGAGCCACACACCAATTTCTTCCACGAAGCCGCGGCAGGGCTTAACGCGACCACTACCGCCCATCCTTTACTACAAGCCGGTTTCCCCACAAACGAGAAAGCGGGTTTTCTAGAAATACTGCATAATGAGTCATCGGCTGCAGGCAGCTAAACGCCAGGCACCTTCTGAGCAAGGACAAAAATAACAGCGGAACAAAAATAGCCATTCATTTGGGGGAGGGGGGGCGGTGAGGAGACCCGCTGGGACGTTTCATTCTCAAAACCTGCCCTCTCCCACCCTTCACCACTAATCCCCTCCCCGCCCGGCTGCCGCGGGGAGGGAAAGGCAGCCCGGGGGGCTCCCTCCGCCGCCGCCCCCTCCCGCTTCCCCCCACCCCGCCGCCGCTCACCCGTCTCCAGGGCCTGGTTGTACTTCTCCAGGGCGGCCGGCAGCTCCTGGCGCTCCCGCAGCGCGTCCCCCTCGGCGCGGAGCCGCCGCGCCCGGCTCTCGGCGCCGAACCACTTGTGCAGCAGGCTGCCCAGCACCACGTTGACCCGCGGGCGGGCGGCGGCGGCGGGCGGCGGCGGCGAGGCGACGGCGGTCGTCGTCGTCGACTCGGCGGGTCGGCGCGGGCGGTGGCAGCGGCCGCAGTCGCCGGGCTCGGCGCAGCGGCGGCAGTGGGTGTGCCCGCAGTGCAGGGTCACCGGCTCGCACAGCAGCCGCCGGCAGAGCGGGCAGGCGAAGAGCTCGGGCGGGCGGCAGCACGCCGGGTCGCCCAGCCCCTCGCCCTCCGCCCCGCCGCCGGGGCCGCCGCTCCCCCCCCAGGGCGGCAGGCGCAGCTCCTTGTCGCGGATGCTGAGGGCGAAGCTCTCGGCCAGCTCCCGCAGCTCCTCGGGCCGCAGCCGCCCCAGCCGCCCCGCCGCGCCGTAGGCGTCCAGCGCCTCGGCCATGCGGCCGGCCCGCGCCAGCGCGTCGGCGCGGCGGAGGCACAGGCCCCGCTCGGGCTGCGGCAGCCCCGCCAGCTCCGAGCCGTAGATCTCGGCCGCCAGCTCGAAGTTGCCGCCGCGGAAGGCCTCCTCCGCCACCTGCAGCATCTCGGCGCAGGGTCCCCCCGCCCCGGGGGCGGCGGCGGCGGCGGAGCCGGTCCCGGCGGCGGGGGGCAGCGCGCAGGGCCCCGGGCCCAGCTCCATGCCCGCGCGGCGCCGCCGGCCCCGGGCCGCCCTACTCCATGCCGGGCCCGCGGCGCTGCCGACTCCGGCTCCTTCCTGGGAGGGGACGGCGACGGAAGGGAGGGCGGGAG